>JAMAJS010000001.1:2135337-2668269 GCA_023628935.1 Zygoascus sp. PK3305
AAGCGTGATGCTGAGCCCGAGGCCTGGAACCCCAAGCGAGAGGCAGAGCCTGAAGCCTGGAACCCCAAGCGTGATGCGGAGCCTGAAGCCTGGAACCCCAAGCGTGATGCTGAGCCCGAGGCCTGGAACCCCAAGCGTGATGCTGAGCCCGAGGCCTGGAACCCCAAGCGAGAGGCAGAGCCTGAAGCCTGGAACCCCAAGCGTGATGCTGAGCCTGAAGCCTGGAACCCCAAGCGTGATGCGGAGCCTGAAGCATGGTCCCCTAAATAAGGAAAAGAACCTGAAGCATTTTAGAGAGATGCCGAGCCTCTAAGCCTTTGGCCTGCAATCTCATGACACGATCCCTGAACAAGACATTCGAGCCAGAGAATTTTGACTCTTTATTTCTCTATACCTTTAAACAATATTTATAAATGAATACGTCATAGAACCGCTCTAAAGTCAGCATAGCTGTGGAAGTCACATGTAGAGCTCGCAGACTATCCTATGTTTGTTAGAGGTGCCGTTTACACTGGCTATAGCGAATGTGCGGCATCATGGACTTGATAGAGTTCGCAACTCAAAAGTGCACTATATCGGAACTTACTTAGTCACATTCGTCATGCCCCACAAAATGTCCGCCATTTCCTCATGTGATGGTAGAAAAACTTATCAATATATGCAAGGCAAAAAAAAACAGCTTGGATCCAGTTTGAGAAAAGGTATTTAGAAATTATTAGAGTACAGCGAATAGTTCATTAGGCTGAATTGGTGGTGCGTGCTTGAGTGGCTTCGCTCTCCCTGGCGTCTTCAATATGTCTCTCATTGAGCTTCTCTCTGGTCTCCTCGTCAAATGCATAGCTCTTTCCAATCTCAAGGTTGTTTGCAATTTTAACAACGTCAAACCAAGTTCGGGATTGCAAGAATATTTCTTCAATTTCCTCTAGAGATTTACCTGAAGTCTCAGGAAAGAAAAAGTACACGAAAGGCACAATGAGGAAGAGATTGGTACAAGCATACACAATATAATACTTATAAGAAATCGAGTCAAAGCCAACAGGTGTCACTTCAACAACCAAAAAGTTAGTTGCCCAAGTGACAAACAGAGAAAGACCGGAAATCTGGGATCTAGCACGCATAGGCAGAATCTCCGAAGCATAAACAAAACAGCAACCAAGAAATCCGTATGCATAACCAAAATTGGCGGTAAATAGCCAAGCAATAGCTGCATGTAAAGATTTCTTATTGTCAGTCTGCGAAGTAGTTGCAGCCAACAGAATCATGCTAATGGACATCATGATTCCTGACACTAGCAGGAGCTTCCTGCGACCAACCTTCTCAACTGTCATAATACACAAAAGCGCAGCAACAGGCTGGATGATTTCAACACATCCAGACAGTAATGAAGAAGATTTTGTACTCATTTTGAGATATTCTTGAAAAATTGTACTTGCGTAAAAGGTGATTGCGTTAATACCACATATCTGAGAGGTGAACATCGCAAACAGAGCCAAGCACACTCGATGAACTACTCGAGAATCACCCATCTTCCACAGATCCATAAAGCGAGAATGCTCCATAAGCTCAAAAGAGGCAACAGTGGAGTGAATGTATTCTTCAACTTGTTGGTCGTTATCGTGGAACAAATGAAGAATTTCTCGAGCTTCTTCTATACGATTGACCTTAATGAGCCATCTGGGAGACTCAGGAAGTAAGCAAATAAATAGACCCATAAGGCAAAAGGGGATCTGGACTGCGAAAGGGACCCTCCAAGATGCAGAGTTGTGGATATAGGAGCATCCGTAGTCAACCCAATAACCAAGCAGGATTCCGGTAGTGATGAAGAATCCTGTAAAAGACACATGCTTCCCTCTATTTTCAACTGTTGAGATTTCTGTCTGATATACAGGAACAGTTCCGGAAATAGTGCCAACCGCAAAGCCAATAACCAGGCGACCAACAATGAACTGTGCTAGCGAATAAGAGCAAGTCATTAGAACAGCTCCAATTGTAGCTAGAATGGAAGCTGCAAAAATGCATTTCTTTCTTCCAAAAATATCACCCACAAAGGTTGTAGTAATTGCACCAAACATACCGCCCACAGTATACAGTGCTACTATCGTTCCTTGTATGGTTGAATTGTGATGCCGCTTAGAACCGGTGGTTGTGACTGTGTTCATCACCGGAAACTGCTCATAGAAAGATGGAAGAGTCAACAATCCACCAGTTACTGACAAGTTATAACCGTAATACAGAAAGGACGGCATCATAACGAGAAATAGAGACAGAAGATTTAGGGTGTGACCCCGCGCACCAAAGTAGGCCATTGTCGAAGGCTTCTGATTTCCACTGATTTATGATTTATGAACCTTATTATCTCGGTAGAGATGGCAAAGAAAAAGGCAGAAACGGAAAATTTCAACTGATAAATATGATAGAGTATGGAAAGGCTCCTGCGAGTCGCGGGTTTTGCTTCGGGAGTGTTCAAGCAGTCTTTTGTAGTGCTTGGTTTGAGTGACAAAAATGGCAGCATAGACTCATTTTATATATTCCCCGCAATAAAGCACTATGCGGGGAAACTTTTTGCCATCAAAAAAATTGCAGTCAATACCGCAACGGAGAATTTGCACCCATAAGCGGAAAAACTGGCAGAAAGGAGATATGAGCCGCACAGAAACCGTTTGATCCAGACAATCTCTTCTAGAGCTTCGCAAGAGAACTATCAAAGACATTCTTCTGAGTTATTCTCGGATGGACGGATATTGTCATGAACAAAAAGATTTTGCCCCAGATTTCACGGCCCGAAAAAAGGCGGGGAAATTTCAGTCTGTTGAAGATATGTTGCTGTCGTTGTCGTCACTATCCCGAAGAAGCAGACTCGGCTCATATGGTTTTCATTGAGGGAATTTCCAAAATTCTCGCTCTCAACAACAGCAGCGCCCATAAGAATAAAATTATGCAAATAACATCGATTATTTTTGAGTTCGGCGAGATGTTGCCGGAATTTTTTGGAAAATTTTATTTAGTCTGGTTGTTCTGCTTACGAACTTCCGTGCACCAAGGTCCACACAGCAACCGGCTATTTGATCCGACTGTTACACGGGACGGCACTTTTACAAATCCCGCACCTCAGACATGACGTAGGGTTTCCGAGTCCGCTTGACATATTACCGAGCAGTGAGATATTTCAATCTACGCTTGCCAAATAGTAGGAAATATTTTGCCTCGACATACTGTGGGGATTCCTAGCCACTACGTCAGGCCACTGCTGTCAGGGCGCTGTCTGAACGTTGAAGATAGTGCTCCGGAACAACTGCCGTATGAGCACAACATACAGTGCTTTTGCAGTGCTCTCCCGCGAAAATATATTCGGTTCCATGTTATTGGCTGACTTCACACCACCTAACGGCTTATTATCGTGATGTGCACTTACAACGCAGCATCCTACCCATGGGTGTGTTACTGTATCGGAATTAATATGGGATTGTGCCACCCCAGATTCGCAAATATGACGGAATCCGAAATTTCATTTCAGCCATATAGCGGAGCTGATGGTAAACGCGAACTGACGCCTGGTTGGCTGAGCGGCGTGGCTAACAACATGCGCCTATCGGATTTTAACTTCTGGCATCGCCGTCAAGGAATGGCATGCCCTTGCGCTGTACAAAAGAAGTAAGGATTCTCCAGACTACTATGCTGACATAGATGCTCTGACACTAGTTAAACGCACCGGAACTGGTAAAGGCATTGCCAAATCATATCACAAATTTCTCCTTATTCGATAATATTACACTGATAAACATCAGTTGGCATGCAGCCCGTGCACCTGAACGGCTCTATACCCCTGTTTGGTGCTGATAACTTGAGTTTGGCGCCGATAAACTCGTAAGGGCCCAAGCGGCTCTTCTTGAGCCAGCTGTCTACGGCATTAAATGCATCACATATATAGAGCCATGTGCGTACTAGCATTAGGCTTATTTAAAACTCGAGACAGTCAGTCTTTTGCCTATTTTACCTTCGCTTCTCTATGAGATTTCTTTTGCTTTTGTGTACCTTCTTGGTACAAGCTGTCCACGGAGACCAGTGGGTGAACAACTCAGAGGCATTCCAGGTTAATGCACCACCGCCTAACTTTGGTGCTGCCATTGCTTCTCAGCAACTTATTAAAGCAGAGTTTGCGAATACTTATGGACAGCCACCGGCGCAAAGTTCCTATACGCCTCCTTCAGGTGTAGAGTTTAACCACGTGGAGATCACCCTCACGGCATCAGTGTTTGGAGTTCAATTTGACCGTCTGAGCCATATTTTCTTTAATGACATTGAGATATGGCGTCCTTCCACTGTGGAACCAGGTGGGTCTTCACATAAGACTTGGTCGTTCACCAAGGACGTGTCTGAGTTTGTTTCTCTTTTCCAGCAGCCCGGGACTATCAGCGTTGCGACTGGCAACGTCGTTGACAGCACGTACACAGGCGTGATATCGTACGAAATTAGTGTCAGTTTTTTCAATGTTGCTGATGATAACTGGACACCCGCAAACCATATTATTCCTGTGGGTGAGTCCAATGGCGCAGGCACCGTTCACTCCATCACGTCGAACTGGACCTATACTTTGCCGCAGGTTTCCACCAACACTACGAGAGCAGTGCTAGATGTGCGAGGATCCGGAAACTCAAATGAAGAGTTTTGGTATGTCAATGCATTTGACGAGTACGTAGATATACTTGGCGGAGCTGCGCGTGGTATCTACGGTGCTGGTCCTTCTCGTATTATTCAGGCTTATATCAACGGAGAGCTTGCAGGCTTTGCCTACCCTTTCCCCATTGTGTATACTGGAGGAATTTCTCCTACATGGTGGATTACTATTGTTGGGATAGATGCTTTTGAGGTGCCTTCTTACCAGATTGATCTAACGCCCTTTTTGCCGGATCTGTGGAGCGGCCCGGTGGAAATCCAAATTTCAATTGGCAACGGTTACAGCAGTGAACCGGTGAACAGTAACTGGCTATTTACGGGCCATATTTTGACCTGGCAAGAAGAAGGTATTGTTGGATCGGGCAAACGGTCTCCGATTCAAACGAGCCAACAGGTATCGTCCAAATGGGGTGATGAGAGTGACCAATGGGTCAACCAGACGATTGGCTTATTGTCCAGTTATGAGAGCTCTGCTCAGCTGAGCTTCCAGCAGAGTAACAATTCAGCTTCGGTGGTGAACAAGCTTGTACAGTGGAAACAGGATGCAAAGTTCTCCAACGTACAGCAGTCTGGGCTGACGACTTCTAGTATTGTGCAGTTCACTGAGGGCAGCGATCAATCAATACAGAGTTTCAATGGCCAGAGCACTGTGAATTTTGCAAAGCAATATTCGTACCCACTGCAATATGTGTGGGCTGGTGGTGCCAACCAGCTGGGGAGCACAATTATGAAGAGGGGTCTGCAGCTCAATACCAATGAGTATTCGTCGTCAACCATTCAGATTGCCAACTCCACGTTTGTTTTGGTAGACAATACTACCAAAGCATTGGCAGATACGCACCAGACCTTAGAATATACCGGAAATGGGTTTGACTATACACAAGACGCCAAGGCAGTAAGTGTGTATCTCCAGTATAACCACTCCAGCATCTCACCCGCAGGATCGGCAGCTCGACGAGACCAGGGGCTCGGCGGTATCGAGGATCTGTTTGCTGAATCGAATGCAACAGCTGTAACTATTCTGGAGAACAATATTGCAGCAGCAAAATCTCAGCTGGAAAATGCTCCGATTGAGGAGCTCGAAGATGCACCTGCAGCTTCGGTTGTGCACAGGGGCCCCTCGGTGTTTCGAGCAACTGAGGCACCGGTGGCATGAAACAGCGCACTGCTATGCGGAGTGCGCTGCTGCGGAGTGTAGCAGCAAGTTAGGTTATAGTATACTTTTGGATTCTATAGACAGCACTAATTGAATCATGTCAGGCACATCAACGGTAGGTTTAGTTAGATGGGCCATATTAGATAGAGCACCCATAGCCAGGTACAGGTATGGCCAGTGTCGATTTCTGCATGTGTCTCCATCCCTTTATTTTATCGTTGATTCCCTTTCTAAGTTGGACTTTGAGCATGGACCAGCTCTGCACTCTGCGCGCGCCCCTACGTCCAATTTCCTGATTTGATTAAATTGACCCCTGCTCGATCGATCTATCGAGGGGGATTGGCGGTGCAGCAGACGCTTATGTCATGCGTGCCTGACGCTGACTCAGCCGTAATCCACCAATACGAGCCAGCCAGACGGGGCCAGACGGGGCCAGACAGGTCTAGCCTGTGACGCAGATTACTACGGCTAGTTTTTTGGGCCACTTGCCGATAAATGCAATAAATGTAAGAAAATACAATACCATACCACAAATTACCATGTTTAATTCGCGTCAAACCAGCGGCGAAGCACTAATGCACGGTTCACCCCTGCTGGGCAAAGTGTTTCAAGGGTAGGGTGAAGTTTCAATTGAGATGAGCCCAAGGGGGGCAGATCTGGCGAAAAGGAGTAGAACGGTTCAACGCCGGCCCGCAGGTGGGGGAGCAGCATAGGGTGACCGAAGCTTGCTGTCCAACGCAAGCAGTGCCAGCCATCTGCGGGCCGGCTGCCGTCAGTCAGCGCTGATGGCCTGGTTGGCTGTGCGTTGCAGCGGTTTTCCACACCGCTAGTCACTTTGTGCGTCAGGCTGCATCGCCTTGCATCAGATCTGAGTGGAGGCCCCTGGAAGGAATAATGGGAAGGGAGGGGAGCATTATTGCTTTTGGTTGTGCAAGGAGAAAGTTGCACCACACACCGCCGCTGGGAAGGAAATAAAGATGTATAGACTGTGTAGGCGTTGGCAAACTTGGGCCTGCTAGTGAAGGGCCTGCTACTCTGAGATTACAATAAATATACGGGTTCCCCACCGGTCAAAAGGCCCCAGCACCAGCTGTATTCCACGGGGCCCGTCACTCATTATCTCTGCACTGCCTCTGTAAGCTGGGTGCATGTGCTTCCAAGCTGTAGAAAGCAGAGATCCCCCCCAGCCAAAATCAATCCCGTATTAATCAGATATCTGGCGCACTCCACTATCGTTTTGTTTGCCTGCTGCATTCTGCCCTATTGCCAAAGCGTGATTGTGCGTTGTGGTTTAATATTATCTACAGTGCATCTTTTTTGTTTACACCAGCTGTCTTAGACAGACCCAGCACGGCAGCCCGAACAAGACCGACAATAACTCAGATCAAGACCATTTCAAAACAAGCCTGCCCGAAATAGACAGCCAATAGCCAGGCCAGTGAAGACGAATTGCCAGCCACGAGACAGGTACGCAGATCACTCCACCTCAAGAAACCCGGTAGTGTTGGCTTGTTGACGCACCTTGGTTCTAGCTCGCTACTAGTTTGGCACTCCGCACTTGCACTGCGCTGCACTAGCCCTATTATTCATCCCGCAACCAGCACCCCTTATTTACGGCAGATCGGCGGCGTGGCTGGACTCACACGTCTCTGCATTAAGTCCAAAACATACTTTATTGGGTACAGCACATTGCACCTAACTGAGGTCCAATAGGTCTGCGCCTGTGGGAATTTTTTTTTGTCGTCTCCGTGGGGTTTTCTTTTTGCTCACCCCCCCAAAAAGAGGTGTTTACGACAAAGTAAAGCGTTCGAATAGAACGCCCTGTAGGAGACCGCTACGCTCTCCTCTTTTGCGCGAAACCATACCAAAAAAAAACTATCCCAGCGGGTTCCAGTTCTAGTTTTAGAGCTAGTTGCAGTTCTGGTTCATAGGCGTCCTTTCCAGGAGAGAAAGCATACAAGCACAGCTGCCCTGCACCTTTGCTACCTTCTACCTACTTGTCCCGCACAACCTCAATCTCTGCTTTGATCTCGTCATTCTATCGATTGAATTTAATTTAATTTAATCCAGTGGTGCTTTGTTGTTCCTGGCAGACGAGAGCGTTTTTTTTGGATTTGAGATTTTCTTCCCGCTTGTCGCTCTGATTTTGCAGCTCAGATCCGACCCCATTTTTTACATTTCATTTGCATTCGTTTCGGCCACCGCTTCAAGGGCCAAACAAGCACACACGCACTAAACAAGGAACGATACGGTGTCGTCCCGGTGTCTGCCCCGTCAACAAAATGAACGACAGTACCTTTTTTGAGCGTTTCCAGGACCCTGTCTCTGTGCTGTATGAGCAAGGATTGTCTCTGTTTGCAGATAGCCCCGATAATCCCAACCCAAACTCGTCCGCCTCGTCTTCCCACAGTGCTCTGCGAAAGCTGGCCCAGCAGTACTCGGCCAGCCGAGCCGTCAAGCGAGTAGGCCATCGACCGAACAGCAGCAGCAGCAGCAGCAACAACAACAACAACAACAGCCAAGGCAACAGTAACAGTAGCAGCAGTAATACCTCTATCACTGTTTCTGCAGCATCAAGTATGTCGTCGATGCCAATCAAGGGTATTCTGCAGAATGCCTCTACAGTCTCTTTTAGTGGAGGATCTAGCGTTATGAGCAACAGCAGCACTAGAAACAAACACTTGATTCAGCCGCCGCTTCCAGTCAGAAACCACGCTCGTTCGGGCGTCACTTTTACTCGCCAGCCATCCAAGCGCACCTCTGTGGTATTTGGCCCTAATGGCAGACGTCGTGCCCCCCGGGGCTATTCACATGGCCGAGGCTCCTCGTCGGACTCTCGCATTTCACGAGGCTCCAGCGGGTCTGACAGCGAATCCCGACTCCACCACCACCACCACCACAACCACCACCATCATCAGCACACCAGCAGCGGCAGTAGCAGTGGTGGCGGCGGCGGCCACAGCCGGCAGCGCAGCATGAGCCCCGGGGCCCACGAGTTTTTGAGCCTGCTGGCAGAGCATCACCACAGCAACGAGCAGAAGTTCTCCGACTTGCTGCTGTCGTCGTCAAACTCTACGCACCACCAGCAGCTGAGCATGGTGGACGCTGTGAAAAAAGCAAGTGTGTCTTCCAGCAGCAATTTGGACTCACCTCCTGAATTTCCACCACTCGAAACAGCAGATCCCTCCCCGTTTGGGCTGGACAACCCTTACCCCAAACCTAAATGCGCAGCAGCAGTATGTACGGTAGACGCCGCTGCAGACACAACTGCAGAACCTGCTGCTGCTGAGACAGGGAATTCGCCGTCTGCTGCCAACTCTTCTTCCTCTAGTACCTTGCGCAGTCGGAAACGATCCAAGAGCAGAAGTCGAAAACAGGTGCTGGACAAGGCTCTTCCTCCTATCCCCCCCTTGTCGGCGATGACCAGCAACTCCAACATGACTGCCTCCTCACTGCCGCCCGGCCAACCCAGCTCTAGCAGTGCCACAGCCGCAGGCCCCGCTCAGGGGTCGCCTTCGGGCTCCTCGTCGCTGCTGGTTGCTCAGGGACGCAAGCAGCCGCCCCCTCCCATAATAATATCAGCCGCTAGACAGCAGGCCACTGCTATTGCAGTTGGGCCCAACAACAATAATAATACTAACAAAGGATCCGGCAGCAGTGAAAATTCTCCAGCGGACGACGATATGGCAAGCCACCGGCTCTCAGTCACCAGCAGCATCTCCAGCAGCGCCTCCAGCAGCATCTCCAACTCCAACGAGGACGGTGCCCGCTCTGCGTCTGAGACCCCGGAGTTTCAGTCCCCCAACGTGATGCACCCTGTCGATGCTGTCGACGACGATTTGGACACCCGGCTGGCTCGCTGCAGCACCCACAGTTCGTCCACCTACGACGAATCTCCCGACAAGACGGTGTCAGACCAGTCTCCGCACACTATTAGACAGGTGCTCCCCGAGAGCACCGGCGGCGGCACTGTCGCAGTTCCCCAGGTTTTCACAGACGGCGACTATAAGGGTCCTGCGACCATTAGCGTGGTTGTTTCGGACCCGTCCCCGTTCGGCCCTAACTCCTCCATGCCCCACTCGCCAACAGCTCTACAGCACCAGGAGCAGCAAGATGATGCGCACAGTGAAATGGAACAGGAGCACAATGGACCGTTTAGTCCTGCCAAGCGGGACTCTACTAAAACCGAGCATACTTATATGACTAGCGAGAGTGCAGACTCGTTTCACAGAGACAAGGCCACCATCTCTACGCAAAGCTCCGTGCTGAGCCACAGCAGTATCGAAGATGGGGTCCCACATCTAAAGCAGCCCAAGCCGGATGGCGATGAGCTTGGCAGTATTTATGTCAACTCGATGAGAAGAACTGTTTCCGCTCATGAGCAGCCACTGACAATCGAGTCAGTGACTCCGGCAGACTCGGAGAGCCAGCCCCGCATTAAGAAAAAATTCAACCTGATTCGTGAACTCGTCGACACTGAGGAAGTGTTTGCAACGGATATGGCTGTTGTTCTGGACATTTATGCTCGGCGCCTTTCCAGCGAACGGTTTTTTGGATACGTTGGTCGAGAAGACATGATCAACCTGTTTAGTAACACAGAGCAGATTCTGCTCTTGTCTCGTCAGTTTGTCACCAACATGCGACAAGTGATCAACCCTTATATTTTTAATGTCAAGGAGCATTTGAAAGACAAGGAGTTGGCTGACGTCGAAACCCGTGTAGGCGAAGCTGTTCGAGGCTATGTTCCTGCTATGGAAGCTGCTTTCCAAATATACTGCAATAGCAACCGAACTCAGATGGATACATTTGTCAAGGTCAAGGCACTGGCATGCCCTATTATTGACCGATGGCTTTGGGAGTGCTATGAGGATAGCAAAACGCTGACATCTGCATGGACTCTGGACAGCTTGCTCATCAAGCCCGTTCAACGATTACTGAAATATCCGTTGCTGGTAAATTCCTTGCTGAAAGTCACTCCAGAGGAACACCCTGATTATTCTGATCTCCGTGACACTGCTAATACGTTACAAGCTTGTGTCGAGCGAATCAATGCTGGCGACAGTGACGACCGAGACGGAGGAATCCTCATGGGAAATATGAAATCTCCAGAAGCACCTTCCTCGGCAAAGCACGCCTCCTTCTCTAGACAGTCTAACAATTCTAGTAAACGAGGCTCTGCAAATTCTGGAAGTTTCAGGCGAGACAGTGAAAATGATTCTGCAGAGGACTACAAGAGGCTGGCGGTTGACCCTAATGCGGATGCTACTCTGCAGACTGAAATTCAGCAGTTTTATCATCGAAAGAAGCAGCTGCTGGATCTGGCAAACGCATTTAGAAACAATGCATATGCAATTCAGGGTCATTTTGACTGCAACAACCGCTTGGCCAAGAGCTGGCTAAGCTGGGCGACTCAGCCGGAGGCCGTCAAACAGTTTTCCCCTACGACTCTTGCAGGAGCCTCGTCTACTGGACCCAGAACACCGAAAGAGCACTCTTTTGACAAGAGTCAGGTCTCATCAGGGGCTCCTAATATTCCACCTGTTCCCGCTCTTCCAGCAATGCCTCCTGTACCATCTGTTCCGACCATAGCTACAGTGGATGGACGGCCGAGTGACAAGCGATATAGGAGCTTTGCATCTTTCAGTACTCCCTTTTTATCAAATACTCCTAATCCGTCTTCTTTGAGTTCTGCAAAGCTCTCATACAAAATGGAGCGAGATGTGTTGGCTCCGCTAGACAAGGCTTGGGCTATGTATGAGCGAACGGAAGCCTTAATTAACGAAAGACTTCGATATCATCCAGCTTATGCTAAGTACATTGCTGCCAAGAAAGGTAGCGATGGTGGAAGTACCAATATCTACTACATGCCGCGAGACCCATCGCAGCCCTCTCAACAGCTGTCCAGCGTTGAGAAGCAAAAGGCCGATTTGTTCATGAAGTACCACAATAGTCTTGCCGATGGCTTGCCAGATTTATTGCAGCTGACTGAGGAGATTGTGGAGCTGGCTATGTCCAAGTACGTGACAGTTCAAAGAAGATGGTTCCGTCTAGCAGTGGACTCAATGGCTACAGTTTTCCAGATTAAAGTGGAGGACATTAAGGATGTGAATGGCAACAAAGATCGAGATCCTATTTTGGAGCGATATAGACAGCGCCAAGAACCTGGAAACAACCTGGCTAGGGAGGAGGTAGATCGGCTGGATATTGTACAACCGCAAGTTCAGATTACTAAGGGTAGCTCTGAGGAGCATAGATTTGAAGACGAAGAAGATCTGGAGCTTCAGAGCCAGTATGATGATGAACAGGCGCCAAACTATGTATTGACACCAGTCACTGAGATTTTCAGTGAGTCTGGTGGGACTCCTGAGCGATCTGTGAACGAGGGTCGCCCTGCTCCCTTGGATAGTACACCTTCGTTTACGACGGTTGCTTCTGTGCCATCTATTCAGTCTACTGAGACTGCGGAAGTGAACAATACGATCATTGCCGAGCCCTCCTCAAACCCAACGTCGCCCACCAAGGATTCTGTGCGTCGTAAGGCTTCGATGCTGAACATTAGCAACTGGCAAAGAAGGAAGAAAGTAGCATAGAACGAACTCCGGACTTAATTTATTGATTATGATTATTTATGAATATTAATACAGCACACATCGTTGAATAATAAGTGGGGCCACCACCAGAACTGTTTCGTCTTCTGTAACGTTGAGCACTGGCCAGTCATCGTTAGGATAACACATAAATGGCTGGTACTTGCTTGATATGGAAGAGATTTTCTTTTGAATAATGTCTGAGATTTTTTGGTTGATCATATATATCTATTACTAGTGAGATTTGGGCCTCTGATCTTAGAATTACTTTTACATTTGACTTGCTCAGTGATTGGTTATTCTTGATTTACCTGACTGCACCTATGATGACTGGTGCAGTCTTGTCTAGACCTTGATTGATTGCACCGTAGAAAAAAAAATAGTAATAACGCTTAGCGCGAATATATGCTAAAAAAAAGCACCATATTCGATAGATAGGGTCCAAAAAAAATATTAGCGAAGCTTGGTTTCGATCCAAGGACTTCGGGGTTATGAGCCCCGCGCGCTTCCAACTGCGCCACTTCGCTGAGGAATAGGGTAAAATGAAGGTTACAAATATATATATACCGGTGCATAATTGCTTTTTGCAGTTCACACCATTTTTTTGGGGTATTTTTAGCTGCGGTGTGAGAAAAGCGCAGATTTGGGCGTGGGTGCGCCGAAAAAAGTCGACAGAGCCGAACACAGTCGGTCGCAGGACCGGGCCAGGCGGGCAGGCGGTCAAGACAAGGAATAAATTTTGACCATGCCAGGGGGTCATTATTATAGAGCTGGACGTTAAGTCGATATAATATCAGCGATCCAGCCCAGCAGAGGTTGCCTGCAGAGAACCGAGCACTTTGGTTGGGATCATGCTGCGACCAGAGAAGTAAGGGGTAGGAGTGAGGGGTGTCAGCGAGAGGAGCATCGCAGAGTAGGCTGGACCAAGCGAAAGAGCGCACGTAAAAGCAAAAGCGTCCGAGGTGGCCGAACTGAACGAGCGAGTGAGCCAGCCAGCCAGTGCCGCAGGCCATGCGACATGTAGAGTAACGGCAGGGCCGCTTGCAGTATTATTTGAGGCTAGGCCTATTATGTGCGTTGGTGAACCTTAAAGGGACAAGGCAGTGGATCTGGTCAGGCTGGGAGCGAGCGAGGGAGCGAGCGGCCGACCGCACCGCCAGCCGGCCACCAGTGCAGGCAGGTACAAGTGTTTCAGCGGGCTACTGGGCGTAGCTGAGAGAGAGAGTACATACCTGTATGGAGTGCCCTGGCAGACAGCTCATCGCAGTTGACCGAAATAGATACACTGCGGTGGGTCGGGGGGGCCAGTAGACAGCTGGTGGAGGTGGGTCCGCCGGAATCCACAGAGGAATTGGGCCGTGGCTGGGGGGTGGACTTCGTGGAAGCCAGTGCGCCAGGCGGAATTGAGTGGAGTGGAATGACGTGCACTGGAGCGCACAGTCCTGGGCCAGCTGGTGGGTGCGGTGCAGCAGTCGGCCGTTGCGTTGCGCTTGGCTGGGCTGCGATGCACAAAGCAGCTCCAGATAATCATCAGCCTGCGAGTGGTTGGGCCACTGGTCCAGCACTCCAGGCCAAAGGCAGTGCCAGTGCAGCCAGCCGTTCAAAGAGGGTGCATCCGGCCGGCATGCTTGCTGTTCCATGCCGAATTGGCCCCCGCTACAAATATTTTGGCAGTTGCGTCATTGCGTTGCCAGGCTGCTCACTCGTTGCTGGCCTTATCTTGCTTTTCCCAGCCCAGCCCAGCCCAGCCCAGCCCAATCCAACCCAACCCAAACCGGTGGGTGGCACCTTGCAAAACTTCTCCTTCTTCTCTTCACCTTCTGTTTGACGATCGTCTGTGCTGCCCGCCCACCTCGACCGACCGACCGACCGACCCGTGCCAATCCTTGCGGTCTCGTTTCGATTCATCGCCCCCTGCCGAACTGCAATTCCTTTTGTGTCTTGGTAGCGCTTCACCCTCGCTCCCGCCAGCCAGCCAGCCAGCCAGTCTGCCGCTCTTGACCCAGCTCAGCTCCAGCTCAGCTCGCTTGCAGCACCTGCGCCGCCTGCCAACATGCAGCCTTCCCAGCAGAATAACAGAGACGACCGGTCTCGCAACCTGCACATTGCGCACCGCCGCTCGCCCAGCGAGCTCACACCGCTGATGGGTACGTTCAATGTGTTGCTCCCCTTCTGTCTGTTGCACGGGGTGTGCGTGCGTGGGACTTTGCCGGCGCCCCTTGTGTGATGTGATGGAACAAACACCCAGGAGCCGAACAGCTAACCCCCCCCTCACAGTCGAGCAGCTCGCTCTCCAACAGCAAATCGAAATGCTGCAGGCTCAGCAGCAGCAGATCATTGCCCAGCAGCAACAGTTTGCCCAGGCTGGGCTCCTTCCGCCTGGCCTGCTGCCTCATGGTGTTAGCCAGGGCCTCATGCCTCCGCCCCCTCCCCCAGGCTATCTGCCTCCCCCGCAATACCAGTATCAGCCTCCACCCCAGCAGCAGCCTATCCCGCAACAGCCTGTCCAGCAGCACCAACACGCCGCCCAGCAGCAGCAGCAGCAGCAGCAGCAGCACCAGGGTGCCAGCGGCCACCGTAGAGGCCATTCTGCCGCAGGTAGCCAGGGCAACATTGCCAATCCCGAGCGCACCAATAGCGGTGGCCATGCTCGCAGGCACTCGCTGGCCCTCAACGAGGCTAAGAAGGCGGCTGCCATTGCTCAGGCCAAGCGTCTGATGAACTCGGGCGACTCCTCCCCAACTCAGCCAGCAGGCGAAGCTTCCCCGACCAGTGCTGCGTCCACCTCGTCCCCTCCGGGCTCCACCCCTTCCTTCAAGTTCCCCTCCTCCCCCGAACGCTCTGAGTCGGCCGTATACAGGCCTCCTTCCAGTAGGTACGGATCTGGCAGAAGCCAGTCCTCAAGAGGTGGCTCAGGATCGTTTCAGTTTCCTCCTCCAGAGGGCGAGCAAGCCACAGCCGGCCCCGGCCCCCAGAGCAGCTCTTCCCACGAACGCAAGCCTTCAAACAACCATCAGCGTCTGGGATCTAGAAACTTTGACCAAAACTGGAGACAGAACTCCCAGGCAATGCCTCCTCCTCCCATGCATTCCCAGGGCCAGACCGGTGGTGACTTTCTTCAGCCTCCCATGCAGAACCAATTTGTGCCTGGTCATCGTTCCAGAGGCTCTTACAACAACAACTCTGTGTCTTCTCTCAGTGGCTACCAGGTCTATGGCCAAGGCGGACAACAGAGAAAATCGCTCTTTGTGCCGTACCTGCCCCAAGCCTCCTTACCTGGCCTTTTGGCTGAGGGAAGGCTGGTGGCCGGTATCTTGCGAGTCAACCGTAAGAATAGATCGGACGCTTATGTCTCGACCGATGGTCTTCTCGATGCCGACATCTTTATCTGTGGCTCCAAGGACCGAAACCGTGCTCTTGAGGGCGACCTTGTGGCTGTAGAGCTACTGGAGGTTGATGAGGTGTGGGGTTCCAAGAGAGAAAAGGAAGAAAAGAAGAAGCGACGGGATCACCATGCCTCAATGAGCACTTCCAGCATTAATATCGAAGACAACAAGAGTGATGCTACTACCTCTGGCCATGGTGGTGCTGAGCTTGGCCGAAAAGGTTCTCTCAAACAGAGACCCACCCAAAAGAAGAACGATGATGTCGAAGTCGAGGGCCAATCTCTCCTTCTTGTTGAAGAAGAAGAGCTCAACGACGAAATAAAGCCCCTATACGCTGGCCACGTTGTTGCTGTTATTGAACGTATCCCCGGCCAGATGTTCTCTGGTTCTCTGGGACTGCTCCGTCCTTCGGCCCAAGCCACCAAGGACAAGCAGTCTCGAGAAAAGGGCGACCACAATGACTCACGATCTTCCGACAGACCGAAAATCGTCTGGTTTAAACCCACCGACAAGCGTGTCCCCCTCATTGCTATTCCCACTGAGCAAGCTCCGAAGGATTTCGTAGAAAACCATGAGAAGTACTCAGACAAGCTCTTTGTTGCTTCTATCAAAAGGTGGCCGATCACCTCTTTGCACCCCTTTGGTACCTTGGTTGAGGAGCTCGGCCCTGCAAATGCTCTCAATATTGAAATTGAGGGTATCCTGCGTGACAACAACTTTGTCACTGGTCAGTTCCCGGAGACTGTTTTGAAGGCTTTACCTGGAGGCTCGGATGATGCTGATATCACTGCAGCCAGTGCTGATTTCGGCCCCAACAGGCAGGATTTTACCAAAGAACAGGCAATTGCATTCTTGTCTGCTGGAAAGGGCTTCTCTGACCAGTCTATCACCTTCAAGAAGATTGGTGAGGATTCGGTAGAGTTGGGGGTTCATATTCTGGATGTCACCCATTTTGTTTCTGATACCAGTAGCATTGACCGTGAAGCCAAGAAGCGTGCTACCAGTGTTTTCCTGAAGCAGCGAGAAATTTATATGTTCCCTGCTGAACTTAGTAAGAGCATCAGCTTTGAAAAGAACAAGACAAGCCCTTCAATTAGCGTGCTTTTCCAGATTGATACCAAGGGCTGGGAGATCACTGATACGAAAATGGAACTTGGCATTGTAAAGCCGACTGAGGTTGTCGAACTAAGTGAAGTTGAAGCAGTCATTGATAATACTGAAAAAGGACCGTCTGAGGCTGTCGCCAAGAATATCAAGGCTCTGCACAATCTTAGTGTGCAGTTCCGAAAGCAGCGATTGCAGTTGAATGAGTCTGGAGAGAAGACTCATTTACTGGGCCTGCTTGACCTAATTGAGGATGAAAAGGTCCAGGTTAACAGTATCAACATTTTTGATGCATCCGAGGCAGAGCAGTTGCTGAACGAGTTGAATTACAAAGTGAATGCTGCCGTTGCTCAAAAAATATATGCTGTTCTCGGTGATCGTGCTTTGTTGCGTCGACAGGCTGATCCTATTCTGTCTCGACTCGAAAGTTTTGCTGAGACCTTGAGGCTATTGAAGATTCCTTTTGACAGCATTTCGTCTGCTGGTCTGCAGCGCGCCCTTGCTGGAATTTCTGACGATTCACAGCGTAAGGGACTCGAAGCTCTATTCTTCAAGTGCTTGACTAGAGCTAAGTATTTTATTCCTGGAAAAGTGGAATTTTCTATTTACTATGGCCATTATCTCTTGAATTTACCGCTATACACCCATTTCACTGCACCTCTTCGAAGGTATGCTGATTTAATTGTTCACCGGCAAATGAAACATGTGCTGCTTGGCTTGGATTATAATGAGGATATTGCTTCTCTGTCATCTTCTGTCGAGTACTGCAATTTTAAGAAGGACTCTGCTCGTAATGCACAGGAGCAGAGCATCCATCTCTTTCTCAGTCAGGTTATCGGCAAACTGTCCTCTGCTTCTGGTGGCCAGATTATTCGCGATGGCATAGTTATTCAAGTTTACGAATCAGCATTTGATGTGTTGATTCCTGAATTTGGTATTGAAAAAAGAGTTCACGGAGATCAGCTTCCTCTTACGAAAGCTGAGTTCCACAAAAAGAATCGCCTCCTTGAGCTGTTTTGGGAAGTTGGTGCCGACTCTTCAACCTTCATTCCTGAAGATGAGAAGAGCGCTACTAATGGACGTGCATCTACATTGGATACGGCTATTGCACAGTCTTTGTCAGAGCTCACACTGAAGGATGCCAGTAGTGAGGTAGAGTCGCTGACAGCCCAGGGGGGTTCGAAAGTGGATATTTCGGAATCTACAGAGCTAAAGCTCTCTGGCTCTACGGCAAGCAATGGAAAAGCTCTGGACACGTATCTAAGCAATGTCAAGACCAAGGTTGTTGGTAAGGATCATGTTCAGGAAATTCAGCTGCTACAGCATGTACCTGTTATTATCCGAGCAGAACTTGGCAAAGGCATCCCTTGCATTACGATTAGAACGGTAAACCCTTTCCGGGAAGAGGCGTAGAGATACGCTATGGCATTTGACGTTATTTATCAATATTAAAATAAAAAATTCATACAATTGTGTTAGCTGCTTGCAGTGCTTCTTGCATTTTCACTCTAAGCCTGTAGTAGCCGAAGGAACAAAAAATCAAATGGAGAAGAAACTGCAATAGCATATGGCTAAAACTTGATTCTTGAATCATTAAGCGTCGATCACATTAATTGTAAATGTGAAGTGAGGTTGGGCAAAAAAATTAATTTGCACCATCTGGGGCTCGAACCCAGGACCTTCCCGGATTTTTCTGAAGAAATGTAAACGGAACGTGATAGCCAACTACACCAATCGTGCATAATTTACTGTATTTGGCAATCTCGCCAAATATATTCCAAAAGATAGAATTGCTTTTTATATCAACGCGCGGCTGACAATTTCTGACTTCAGCATGGCCATGGAGAGAAATGGGCGGGGCCATATTCGAGGTTAACACGAGACAATACACTACAGATGGAGATTTTAGGCTAGTGAAAGCATCAGTTTTTTTTTGTTTTTTTTACTGGCTTTTCAAGTTCTAAATTATTGTCTAGTATCTAGGTGTTTTTGAAGTTTTACAATATGTCAGCCAAAAAGTTTAGTGGCACGATAAATGTCTTTCGAAGAGCCCTAACTGGGTCGATCAATAAGCTTCGTGGAAAGCTGACCAGAGAGTCCAAAAGATACCTAGTTTAACCGTAAAGATCAATAGAAGAAATCAAAATACAAAATTAATCATTATTACTAAAACACACTCAGAAATCAGCTATCTTTCGTGTTGCCTGGAAGTAACTAAATGAGTACATGAACGTTAATCAAGAATATATCAATAAATCACCTAAAACCAAAAATAATTTGCACTATTGTTGCTATCTATCCATCATACCATTTTTGAATTTGTAATTTCTTCCTTTTTTTCGTTAGTCTCCATATCCATTTCCTCAACGATGCCTCCTTCAATGATAGGAATGCTTCTGGGAGCCATGTTCAGCTTTAGCAGCTCTTCCTGAGTCATACAATCGAAGTAGTCTTCAGGATCAACAACGCCAACATCTCTCAATGGGAAAAAATAGCAGATAATAATATAGAGAATTAAAGGACAGGCAAATGCGAAAATAATGTTCCCGTAAAAGAAGTGACGCATTCCTTCTGGCAGCGAAGAAATTGGAGAAACTGCATCTGCTAAGCCTGGTATGCCAGGAGCCCAGGTACAGGTCCACACAATAATAGCACGTATGTTAAATCCCTTATAAAAATAAAAAGTTCCGTCCTTGGCAGTGGTGTAAAGCTGAGAGACGGGAATGAGACCCTTTCGCACAACGTGAAAATCAGCCACGATTATAGCAATGATAGGAGTGACAACAACGCCGAAAGAAGACATGACGGTAATAAAAGTAGAAGAGGAATTATAAAAATTCCAAGGCTGAGTGGCCCAAGACATAATAGCGGTAATAATAGCACCACGTCGGATATTTATATACCTTGGCAAAATTCCAGCCAAATCCATGCCACCTGCAATACCGTTTGCCATGACATTGAATGTCAGCTGTGAAGACATAAAAGCAAAACCGCAGAAGAACGAAGCTGCTCTTGCACCTGAGGAATAATTCTTAGTCATCCATTCCAGGCAAATATCAGTGGGCATCCACAGGCTGGTGCCATAAAGTTCCTCAGTTGCTGAAGCACACAACAAACCCATCAGAGGAACAATAGTACCAGTAATCATTACAGAGGAAATAATGCCAATGTACATTCTTTTTGGAGAAGATGCAAATCGAGAGAAGTCAGACTGGTTGGTGCAATCTGGGGACAGGGCGCCGTACCAGATGGTCATCGAGTACAGCCACATCCAACCAGTCTGACCTGGAGACAGCGTAACCTTTTCGTGGTAAATGGGACCAGGCCCATGATTTTTAACAAGCGTAGCAATAAAAACTCCAACCATGGCAATCATGGTAATAGCACAGGAGAAATTAATATAGGAGTTCATCTTCTCCGGTTTCATGAAGTAGAACGGATACTGAACAATCTGAAATATCAGGAAACCAATAAAGTCTCTGGTGGTCATAGCGACACTGTCTGGAAAAGTGTTTTTCATCTCTAGATAGCTCTTACTCCAAGCTGAGAAGATAACTACAAAACCCTTACCTCCAAGCCAGCTCTGAGATCCATAAAAAACAATTGACAAAAAGATACGAATAAGAATACCAATACCGGACCCATAAATACCGAATATCATTCTTTGGCACACAGTGTATCCGATATGAAATTTGGAGCCGGGCGTAGAGTTGAAACATGTATATACACAGATCATTATGTTGCCCAGAGTCAGAGCACCCATAGTGTGCTGAATATTCAGACCTAGCGAGAGCATTGCTGATCCAGTACTCCAAGTCCAAATTGTAATATTAGGGACACCCCAGTATCCAAAAAATGACCAAACTCCCCAAATTCGACGGTATGGGGGCATGGGGTCCAGATCGGGGTTCTCAAGAACGGACAGCTTCTGGTCCCCATCGTGAGGGACTTCGATTTTTTTAGCAAACTCTTTAAAACCCATAGTGTTCTACGAATAACACCTTTGTGGTGATCTCTGTGCTCTTTTAAACCATCGGAGAGAAAATTGTTTTTTCTTCTTCTTATCGATCGTGTTTTTCCGGGGGATCTGCTATCTAACCTAGCTTTGGGCAATTCCCACCACCACCATCGCCCTATCAGAGCGACACATTTTCGCGGCGGAATCTTGTGAGATAGCCCACTTTACCGCACCTATATCACCGCGCATCTATGAGCCTGCTGAATAAAAAATTTCCGCCTTCTGGTGGTCACGCATTATCCTGCAACATTTCACATCAATTATCATTTATTAAAAAATATATGTTCTAATCGTGGTATATCGTTTTTTTTTTATTGCTTAGACGCTATTTCTCAATCTCGCCTCTTCCAAGATCTCCTTCCAATTAGATCGGAATAACACGAAGTAGCCCTCTGAGAAAGCCAGAACAGCAATTCCAACACCAAGTCCAAGCCATAACCCAACCAATTCCCAACCAAACTTAAAAGCCATCACCAGGGCAAGGGGCACTGCAATGACATAATAAGAGAAGAGATTGAGGGCAGATCCTATGTGCTGCCGGCCCTGGCCCCTGAGAGATCCGGCCAACAGAACATTTGGGCAGTCGACTAGCTGATTCAAAGCTAATATAGCAAAGACCTTTGAAGCAGTGTTGATAATCTCAACGTCATCGGTGAAGGAAGCAGCAATGATTCGTCGAAGACAGAAGATACACAGGAAATTGAAAAGTCCAACTGCCCCTGCAAGCAGTAGAGTCAATCGGTTGGCCAGTCGAGCACCATAGTCCATCCCCGCCCCAACATAGTTAGCAATCCGAGTAGATGCAGCCACTGACACACCGAAAGGAATTTGGAACGTAAGTGTAGCAATAGAAGATACTACCGACTGAGCAGCTAATGCGTTTGTGCCAAGACGGGAAACAGAGAGAGTAAGGATTTCGAAGGCCACGAACTCAGAAAGAAGCATAGCAGTTCCGTTCAAAGCCAGCTTCATCATGGGACCCCAGCCACGAAAAGACTCTCTAATATTAAATCCGAACCAGCAGTCTTTTCCGTCGACAAAAACGGTGTACAGGAACAACAGAATGCACATCATCCAGTAAGATATGGCCGTAGCCAAGGGCGCACCAACAAACCCAAGACCTACTGTTTTGTTCCACACAAGGGTATAATTTAGTACCAGATTGAGCGGAGCACAGATGAACAGACAATACTGACCGCCCACGAAGTTATTCTGAGCCTGCAGAAATCGTTTACCGGTTTCAAACATGATATAGCCGGGGGTTCCACAAGCCATAATTCGCAGAAATTGCTGAGCTAGAACGGCTAACTTAAGATCAGTCACTAACATTGCAAAAAGGTGGTATGAAGCACACCAGAAAATAACCAGGGGGATCGAACAGATCAAGATCATCACTGTACATCTCTGGAAATACAGACCCACCAAGTTGTACTTTTTGGCACCATATGCTTGTGCACAAAACGTATCAAGACAGGTAGCCATGCCATTGAACACACTGACAGTGACATTGAATGTCATAGTAGCCAATGACACTGCAGCCAATTCCTTCTTCCCTAGATGGCCGACCGACCAGATGGATACCAGCGTAAGTGAGTACTGTAGGAAAAAAGTGACAATCAGAGGGACCGAACTGAATACAATTGTTTTCAGTTCTTTTAAAGGCTTGATTTCTAAGACTTCGCCAGACTGATCTTCGGCGAGGCTATCCGTATAAGGCTGCACGACCGGGGATTTGCCAACCTGATCTGGTCCTAGCAGCCTAGTGGTCTCTGAAGAAGACATCGTATTTTTGACAAGATTGAAAGCAAGAAAGCCTATCAGGCAGAAATGAGAATCAAATAAATATATGATGGCAAGTTGTGAAAAATGAAATATTCCGCCTGGGTTTGCCCAATTGGTAGTACCGTGTAGGCGGGAGCGCGCAACTACCTTCCTAATTAAAGTTGCGCTGATAAGACTGATCGGGGTTGGGCGACAGCCTGAAAGGGGGTATTTCCAGCGGAAGTTTTTTAGCGGAAAACCCAACCTCAGTTAAGGAACAAGATCAAAACACTGTGGCGGCCAAGAGCGGGAAAATGTAAGTGCGGTCAATAGTTTTCCCGCGCAATTAAAGCCGCGAATCGAGAGGCTTAACAATAGGCGGAATCATCACTGAGACCAAATGCGCAGTTCGTCGACCCTAGGATAAAATTCCACCGCAATTTCCTTTATATAAAAAGATGCCACTCTCCCCTATGTTAATTCGATTCTTATCTGCATAATTACATTGCAATGAAAGTGACCTGTGCAATTCTCGCCATTGCTACTTTGCTTGGTGTCAACGCCTTCTCCATATCTGAGCAGCTGGTGCTCAACTGTGATTTTGGCTCCCAGCAGCGCGAGTCTGCGAAGATTAAGGGTCATAATCACGAGGGCCCCAACAAGTCCTTTTTGGACTCTTATTTCGGTGGATTTTTGGACATGCCTGGTGTCCAGTCTGTGAGCAAGGATAAGCACGAACCATTGCCACTTCCTGATGAATTGCACTTCTTGACCATCAATGACGAGTATGAGTTCCCCGATCCCGATGATTTGCGAGATCTCAACGGTTCTGCCGTCCTATACAGAGGTGGTGAATTCGGCTACATTGACACATTTGCTCATTTGCCTTTCGCCAATTGCTTCGATCCCAAGTTGTTCGATAAGGAGGAGTTTGATATTGCAGTTATCGGTGCTCCTTTTGATTCCGGTGTTTCTTATCGACCTGGTGCACGATTCGGCCCCTCTGGAATTCGAATGGGATCTCGTCGACTGGCTCCTGCCTACTCGGTATACAAGAAGGATTTCAACCCCTACAAGAATTGGGCCAAGATTGTCGACTGTGGATCTCCCCCTGTAACTCCTCTTGACAACAGAATTGCCATTGACCAGATTTACCGAGCCAACCGAGCTGCCGGAAAACATTCTGTTACAAAGAACAATAAGTTCAAGCACCCCAAGGTTTTCACTCTCGGCGGCGATCACACTATCACCCTCCCTGCCATCAAAGCCGCTTACGAAAACTGGGGAAAGATTAGCGTCATCCACTTCGATTCTCATCTTGATACCTGGAATCCTTACTACTTCGGTGGAAATGTCACTGAGTACCAGAGTTTGAACCACGGAACCTACCTTCACTGGGCCCACGAGAAAGGTCTCCTGAGCGACACTTGCATCCATGCTGCTATTCGGGGCCCATATCCTGGCAAGAAGGATGTCGAGCACGATATTGAATGTGGATTTGACCGAGTTCTTGCTCGAGATATTGACAAGATCGGCATTGATGGTGTCATCAAGCGAATCAAGGATCGTGTTGGTGACTCAGCTGTGTATATCACAGTCGATGTTGATTCCATGGATCCTTCGGTGGCCCCTGCTTCTGGTACTGTTGAGCCTGGTGGATGGACCTCTCGAGAGCTTCTTTCTGTTCTTGACGGCTTGGAGGGACTTAACGTTGTCGGTGGAGATGTTGTGGAGGTCGCTCCTCCTTTTGACACTGCCGCTGAGATCACTTCTATTGTCGCAGCTCAGGTCGCTGATTCTATTATTTCCTTGATGATTATTAAAGGTGATGAAGAGTAAATAGGATTTGAACGTATTCTACAATATATATACACAATGGAAATGTGCCCTACAATAAAATAGACATGTAGCAACTTTTAGCAATCTTGTACGTGGATAATAGAAGTAAGAAATATACCACAGTTACAGTTATTTCTTAGAAATTTTGAGAATATGAAAGGGCGGTGAAAAATCCAGCATTCTGAAAAAGGCCAAAAGATGCGTAGCACTATTTTGACTCATTTTGCTACCAAAGTCATGTCTCTGAGTGCTTTCCATTTCAGAACAGAATGCAACCTGAAATTTACAAAAGGCATGAAATATCACACATCAAATGGTGTCATGCCTCTATGTTCTTACTGGTCGCTAGAATGCGGTAGAACTCCGCTCCTTACATGAGACTACAGGTCATAGATACATACAAGTACCTGAATTACATAAGTTCTATGCACGAATTCAAATAAATTTTTTAATCATGAATGTTTTAATTATTTTCTGGAACGTTTTTAATTTGCGAAAACCCTAATGACTAATGTTCGCAGTGGATGTACAAGCTGCAGTCATAAACAGATCCCAGCTTTGTCAAACGTTAACTCACTCATTGCTTAATGAAAAAGAATTCTAACATCCATATCCATAAATAGTGTAGCTGCTTTTATATTCCACATTTTTGGACATTTTTGTAAAATATACTCTGAAAGCCTCTAATATTGTGTCACGGTCCTTCTCCATCATCCTTATCTTGACGGATATGTCCCAAAGCGTGATGTGCCGGGGCAGCTTAATCTCTCCTTCCCTAAAACAACCAACCATGGCAACCTCGCACACCACTCGCAAGTACAGCAAGAATGGCTGTAATGAGTGTAGGAGACGGAAGATGAAGGTGAGTGAAGAGCAGTTAGCAGTTTAGGTTTGTTAGAGACAACAAGCTAACCTGGGTACATAGTGCGATGAACAGAAGCCCGATTGTTGGCAGTGCAGCCGTCTCGGCAAAACTTGCATCTATGAAAACCGTAGCAGAAAAAGGAGAAGTGGAATTGGGCCGTTATATCAGCGAAGAAGCGATAGCCCGGAAGCTAAGCATAAGTATAGAGGAGCAATTGTGCGGAGAATGGATGAACACAGACAGAACTCTCCTCACGACTCGGAACTATACGATTCCTACACAACTCCTGCGTTTCTTACTAGCAGAAACGGTATTTACGGAGCAGTTGAAGAAGTAGGTCCCTCTTCGGCCGTTAAAGGTGGAAAAGAGCAGCATTCTGACTCTGCTGGCAATCATATGGGTGCGGATTTCTCAGTCAAAGGTAACGAAAACGAACAAGCCGTGCTTATTGACCGAGATCCTGCGCAGAAGGCGATTGCGGCACTTCCTTCAAGGGCAGAAACTCCTCTGTCGTTGTCGGTTGTGACTCCATTGGCCGATCTTGAATGGCTCGACGGTGCTTCCTTGCTCGCAAACAATCTTTCTGACATTGTTAACTCTAAGTTGGAAGAGATCGCAGGTACCGATCGACGCAATCGAGCTGATAGCCGTCCAGCGGATGATGAAATAACTCTCAGCACGTTGTCGCCAGAGAGCCATGTTCAACGAGATATCCCGCTCAGCTACCTTAACCTCAAAGGTCAACATCTCTTTTATCTAAAGGAGTTTTACTACAATTTCAGTAAAATTATCCTGCCATTCACTGCATATGTTGATGGAGTGGAAGTCAACCCTGTAAGAGATCTACTTCTCATTTATGCTCGTGAGGCATATTATTTATTGTACGCACTGCTTGCATGTGGAGCACGTATTTCATTTCGCAAAACAACACTACCTGAAGATGAAGATAGCTATGCTGCTTATTTAAACAATTGCCTGGGTGCTCTAAGTGCTGCCATGGATAAGAATCTTGTGGCAAAGATGGACTCCATCTTGCTGACCATTTTGCTACTCACTACCGACAATGCATCAAGTAAAGTACAAAATTGGCGAGCACACTTGTCAGGTGCCAGAGATTTACTGCTACGCTACTCTTTCAAGCCCGAAGAGTTGCGATCTGTCACCATGGCGGTCTGCCGATCTTGGTTCTCTTCGATAGAAATCCTTGCTTCACTGTCAGCGTCCAATGGAGGAACCCTTCGTACAGGCGAGGAGCTGGATCTTGTTCTGCGTCCTGAAGACGACTTTGAAGCAATTGCACTACAGCAATCAAATCTGATTCGTGAAGATAAGTTCAGTCTGTTCCATGGTTACTCCACTGAACTTGTTACACTGCTAAAAGATCTGATCAAGCTCATTCAGATGGAGACGACTGTTGAGTACGTCCAAGTTGCTGAGCTGATGAGTGGCATCCACCGACAGCTGCAATATGAAGTCGTTTGTAAACAAGGAATAATCCCGGAAGATCACCCCTTCCACCCGGTGCACGGTAACATGCGACCTACCGCTAGATTGCTACCAGAAGTAGCAATTGAGATCATAACTACACACACAGGCGAGCAAATTGCGTTCTCATGGTATGATATTTCACACCGTGCATATGCGCTAGCCGCCTTGGTGCATCTTCTGACAAAATGCCTTTCTGCCAAAAAGGAGTCTGATGCGGTGCAGTCAGCTACTAGAGATCTTCTTAATCTTATGGTAATTCTCGACTCCCCATCTTTCAAAAGTCCGCACTGTCTGTTTATGCTACAATGGCCCATAATGGTTGCAGGGTGTAACTGTTCGACAGATGCGCAAAAACTCCGAGTAGAGCAGTTTTTCCGTACGCTTGCACAGCTTGGTTCGGGATCTGCTGGATTTGTTTTAGCGAGAATGCGGAAATTGTGGAGCTCACAGTCCACAACTATCAGCGACTCGTCAGAGCTCGATATTGTGACTTATTAGCAGGTCGGAAAAGCATACCAGGGAAACGCAGAAGTAATAAATTATTGCTCATAGTCATAGATGTATGGAGTCTATATTTTGGCTCTGCCATTATTTTTGGAGATTTTTGGTCTACATTTTATCAAGCCTGGGATGCCGTTGTGGTCGGTGTTTCCGCTACTGTACTACTAAAGCGATCCAGGAACCAGAAGTGATTTGTAAAAACAAGCAAGATACCTATTTAAATAGAATTGATATTTTGTCGACAAGAGTAATTAATTCAATTAATGCAAAAAACATCCCTGTAAGGTTAGCCTCCTTCTGAATCGAGTGTGTATGGATAAGAGGTTAATGCCACCTCACCATTGTCGTATTTGAAATATTCCGGATTAATCTTGTACAAATTTGTGGAGTTATTAGTTGATTAATTGGCATCATTGATTTGATATCTATGTACTTATAGAAACTGGTAGACCACTTTTTATGAGTGCTTCTAACATGTAACAAGTTAACATTTGGTACTTGGTGATGTGATTGATTGATATTCTTGATGACTGTCTGAAAAACTTTAATTTATAGCTTATGTATCTAAAAATGCTAAGTACGCTTGATTGACTAATTGATATTCTTGATTTAACGTCTATGTAGTTCTAATAGTCGTGAATAGTAGACCGCTCAACAACGAGCACTTCTAATATTTGACGTTTAACTTCTTGTTACCTGTGCTCTGGTTATTCAAGTATCTAATGGGAAGTCGCCAGTAGACGGCCCGACAACAAGAGCGTCAAATAT
The DNA here is from genome assembly GCA_023628935.1 of Zygoascus sp. PK3305. Classification (NCBI taxonomy): domain Eukaryota; kingdom Fungi; phylum Ascomycota; class Dipodascomycetes; order Dipodascales; family Trichomonascaceae; genus Zygoascus; species Zygoascus sp. PK3305. Next base: position 2,163,485 of record JAMAJS010000001.1, read on the forward strand.
ACAGTGATTAACCTTACCAGTTAATACTAGAATATGTCCGGCTTTGATTCGAGTCTGTAGCCAGGTAAAATGATGTCTTGGTGATGTTGCTGGCCACTTGAATAGTTTCTGACCAAATTTGTTCGGTATCAATCGCGTTTTGCTCAGCAAAAATAACTTTACGCACCAAAATATCTTACCAGAGTATTTAGAATTAATTTATTGTGTATATTCCACTATTTTTAAGGCAGACAAAATTTCAAAGAATTTGATGATTGCTCCTATAAAGGTACTGTCAGAAATGTAACAACATAGAACTGTCCCGGTGGCCGAGTGGTTAAGGCGCTTCCCTGCTAAGGAAGTGGGTTCTGCCCGCGCAAGTTCGAATCTTGTCCGTGACGACATAATTTTTTGGATCCCAGATAACCAATTTTTTTTCAAATATAACCAAGATATACAAACTGAAATAGGATGCAAAAGAGAGCACGGATGTTCTAACTCACGAACTAAATGGTGTTGGTCACTTGCCTATTGTTTGTTTGGTTGATACTTGTTCATGTTCCGTTAATGTGTCTGCTAGTTGCAGCATTTAACACTGGTCGATCTACTGTTAACATCAGTACACTCTGAACAATGGCCCCGACTAAGTATAAAACCTTATCACTATGAAAGTCATATGGAGCATATTGGGCCCAGTTTTTCAATTTTTTTCCACTTATTGATCAGGCGGCATTGAGCTGCTGGCTGGGCCACCAACTGCCGTGCCCCATCCCCAGGGTATAGAGTCCTCCTGGCTGGTTGATCGTCTTCAAATAATGCCTACACATTATTATAATGCATATGAGCTCCATAATTGATCGATTGATATTCTTGATTTAACCTCTTTGTACTTCTAAGTAATCGTGACTAGTAGACGGCTCAACAGCGAGCACTTCAAATATTTATGACCGTGATTGATTGAGTATTTCTAAATAACTAGTAACCAGTACATATTCTTTTTGGTCTTGAATTATTTGAATCAAGCTTTTAACAGCAATATGAAGCTAAATACCGATTGTGCTGGATTCCACAATTATATCTCGTGTGGTGTGAGACTAGCTACTAGCTGAAATTCATGATTTATAGTCCACATATCTAATACAAGTAGACTTTTGTGACGAGCCCCGTGGATTAATGTAGTTCTATTTCAGTGTTTCGGGGGAAGACCGGGTAACTGGAACTGTGTTTGCGTTCCCTGGATATATGGCCAAAATGGGCAATTATTCAAAAGTAGCCTTGCTAGCTCAATCGGTAGAGCGTGTGACTCTTAATAACTCTTCAGAGATAAAAGTCATCACAAGGTTGTGGGTTCGACCCCCACGTAGGGCTTTTTTTTATATTTTTACTTGGCTCTAGAAGCTGACATTTTTATAATTTTATTTGAGTGTTTTTCATTACGCTGTAATACCCCGCTTCATCGCTATTGCAAAAACACAATGACTACGAAGAGCATCGACCAATATAATAGAATAGATCTCGTCCTCAAGCGGTTATTTGGTGTAAAACATGAATTTGCCTCTCATACCAGATGAAGTGGCGCGGCCATTAGACGTCTATTACAGATGAGCATGTCATAACGTGAATTGACCATCACATATGTTTTCTCTCGTAATCTAGTTCGCGGGGTATGTCATGCAGATAGCTCAGCCGCTCGACGCACTGCTGTGTGTTCGGCTGCAACGCTGCGGGCGGGGGTAGTTAACCAGTTGGAATAAATTCTTGGAAATTGCCAGCAGAACCAGAGCAAACTTAACGAGAATAACGTCTCTTCTGTAAATATATAGCGACTATTTAAGTATAAATATTTCTGGGTTTTGGGGCCCTTCGTGATCTTAATAGGTATATGCTGCCGCACAGACAAGGTCCACGTTTGGGCGGGGTGGTGTTTAAAATGTGGGGAAGCTAGGATCCTTCTCCAGACTATATAACAAGATCGGCCCTCCTAGAAAGTCTCTCTATAAATTTTGTTCAACTACGAGTCATCTAGATTTTTTATTGCCTTTTGGAAATGGCGTTTTTTACCGACGAGACGTACCAAGTGTTTCTCAGTTTGGCTGACGGTCTGCTAGGCGTGCCTGACGCAGCAGAGATTTCGTCTCATTTGGCAGACAACCGACACGGAGTTACTGTTCATGATGCCCAGAACTTGATACCCTCCAAAATGCCAGGTTTCCGAGCTGCTGCAGAGCGAATTATTGGTCCTGCCCCTGAGGACGCAAAGCTGACATTATCTAGGGTCCTCAATGCTTTGCGGTATCGTCCTGTTGCTGGCTTGCTGGCCAACTCCTTGGTTCCAGTTGACCGGCTCTCCCCTAAGGACACCAACGATTTGTTTTGGCTGTGGTACAAGTCTCCTATTGGACTGAAGAGAAAGTTATTTCGATCTCTGTCTGTCGCCATCACCGTATCCTATATCATTGCTGACCCACTGATCCCTAAAATGTGCCAGCACCCAGAGTATGCCAATAAAATCCCAACAACTGCGTCTATTATGCCGGATGAATCCTTTTTCCGATATAAAATCGTTGACTTGGGCCCTTTTACCAAGACTGCAGAAATTGAGGTTGATGTGGTCATTGTAGGCTCTGGGTCTGGAGCTGGAGTAGTCGCATCTGAGCTCAGCAGAAAAGGGCATCGAGTATTGGTGATTGAGAAAGGCAAATATTTTCATCAAACTGAGCTCAATTTTAATGAAATTGATGGCTTTGAGAGCCTTTACGAAGCGTCTGGTCTAATGACTACCGAGGACGGAGCCATGACAGTATTGGCCGGTGCTACCCTTGGCGGTGGCTCTACCGTCAACTGGTCTGCAAGTCTTGAAATAAACCCAGTAGTAAAAAAGGAATGGGCAAGAAGTATTCCGTGGATTGAATCAGATACTATGAATGATGCCTATCGTTTTGTCTCTGACAGCATGGGAATTTCTACGGAACACATTCACCATTCTAAGGCTAACCAGATGTTGCTGGACGGTGCTAAGAAGCTAGGATGGGCACACAAGGAGGTTCCTCAGAATACTGGACATCAGGTACATGATTGTGGATTCTGCCACTTTGGATGTAGAGCAGGTATCAAGCAGGGAGGGGTAGTGTATTGGCTGCGGGATGCAGTTGAGCACGGTGCACAGGTTATTGACGAGACAATTGTCAAGCGAATTGTACGAAACCCTGTCAATGGTGAGGCTGCTGGTGTTAGTTGTCTGGTTAAATCGGAGATTGAGTTGCTGGTACGTGCGAAGCGGGTGGTTGTCTCTGCCGGAAGCCTTCAAACACCAGGAGTCTTGCAGAGAAGTGGTTTTAGAAATGGCCATATTGGCAGGCATCTGAAGCTGCATCCGTCGATAATTCCCAGCGCTATAATGGAGGAGGACTTGGACCCTTTGAGCAAGCCTATCCTGACTTCAGTGGTTACAGAGTTCAACAATCTGGATCAACATGGCCATGGACCCCTACTGGAGGTAACGTTTCACTCTCCTATTTTAAGTTTAGTGACACACGCTTGGAGGCCGGGAGCAGCTTGCATTCAAAAGAAGCTTGCCAATTACAGACACAATGCCTCATTTCTTGTTATAACTCGAGATCGGGGATCCGGGCGAGTCTTTTACACCAAAGAGAATCCCTATCAGGTTCGAGTAGATTACACACCCTCGAAGTATGACTGCCAAGCTCTTCACAAGGGGCTGATTGAAATAAGCAAGATTATATATCTCGAAGGCGCCAAGCTGATTGATGTACCACACAGTCTGGTTCCTCAATTTGAAAGCACGGTGCCCAAAGAGAGGCGTACGTTGAAAGACCCTGAATTTGTCAAGTGGATGAAAATATTAAAGGGGGTTTCTTTAGAGATTTACAGGACGCCTTTCGGCACTGCTCATCAAATGGGTACTTGTCGAATGGGTACTGATCCTAGCAATTCTGCGGTAGACTCGACCGGACGGCTGTGGGAATGCTCTAATGTCTTTGTAGCAGATACCAGTGTGTTCCCAGAAGCTAGTGGAGCCAATCCTATGCTGACTTGTATGGCCTTGGCCAAGGTTATTGCTGGTAATATTGATGAGAGCCTTGCACCCAAGGGCAAGCTGTAGGGATGATTTGTATATGTCAACAGATACTTAACATATGTATTAAAACTATTTACAGTACCAAGGATACACAGATTATCTTTTTCCGGAGGAGGTTATTTTCGCACTCGACGCTCCAACTCATTGATAAAGTCGTTTTCCCAAGGGAATGCCTGGCCAGACTCCTTTTGATCAGGCTGAGCAGCTTGAGCGACGGGATCTGCAGCACCAGACTTGGTAGAAGGCGCTTGCTCGGGAAGAGGAGCATCAAACGGTCTCTTGTGTTTTATGTTGATATTCTCATCGGATGCTATTAGGGAAATTTGACGCTGGACCTGGTCTGTCGAAGATAGGTTGAAAGTCACGGTGTAGGTACCGTAGTGGTCCAGAGCAGCCGTCTTGGCAACCTGCTTGGGGCCTGTCAGAATTTGAAAGGAAATAGTAGACTTGTGAATAGGGAAGCCGATCAGGTTGGAAACAAAACTGGCAAACTCCTCATTGGTGTAGTGGCTGGCGAGAAAGCCGGACTCCAGCACGTCTCGCTTCACAGTCAGAATGTTCGGCAGAGACTCCAATGCATTGTGAATACTGTACAGATCTGCAGAGACAGCATCGCTCTCAGTGGCCTCGGAAGCCTGAGCCTGAGGTTTGGCACCCGGGAACTGCAAGAACCCCAGCTCCGAGTAGTCCACCACCTCCTCGATCTGCTCTTCAACCTCCGGCACCTCCGAAGCAGCCAGTAGCGCGCGGCGCTTCTCCTCTTCAACAGCAGCCTGCTGTCTTGTGACCAAAGGCAGTCGCAGCGGCTTGCCAGCCAGAACGTAGCTGGCGCCGTTGTAGGGATGCAGCTGATTTCGCATTCGGCCGGGCAGGACTCGAACCACCTCACCACGGAGACCCAGTCCGGGCACGTCTTGGTGTAGCTGGATAGGGATTTTGGTCTTCGACTTGTATCTCACACAGATGCGCGAAACGATCTGCGAAGCCGTCCGCTCAGACCTAGTGCTGAATCGGAACATGATTGTGTTGGGTGGAGAAGAATGATTTGGTGATGTCGAAGTTGGGCCTGAAATTTTTCAGACCCGAGGGTGATTTGTATGGCACAGTGGATCAACAGAATAGCCAGCAATCAGTAAATCCCGAAAATTGAGAAAAAAACTGTAAATAACTATACAAAAAATAGCATATGCACCGAAGAACAGTTTCAGTTCGGCTACTACATACCGAGCTACTCCAGATCACTATTTTTCACTTCCTCCTGGGGGGCTCCTACAATACTATCAGAAGGCCGCCAAATCTGGCCTATATTGTCGTCCGATACACTTCCAAGATACCACTGGTGAACAGGATTGAACCCAAAGTCATTGACTGTATTGGTATGACCACCGTGCATAAAAAGCAGTTCAGGCGCACCATCTTCAGCGTCTTCCGGGGTCTGTTCTTCACCGATCCGCCGAATATCCCATAGAATGACCCTTCGATCCAAGCCTGCTGATCCAAGTACTCCGTCGACGTGCGGGCTCCACTGCACAGATGTAATGCTGTCGCTGTGAGCCACCAGCGAGTGCAAACGCTGCTTAAGGTTTCGAGAGTCCCAAATAGCCACAGTTTGGTCGGCCGAAACTGTAGCCAGCAGGTACTGGCTGAACGGGCTGAACGACAGCGAGTTGACCGGCTCATCATGAACGATGACACTCTCACTAAAACTCTTCTGTCGCGTATCGTACAGATTGAGCTTCTTATCATCAGACACAGAGCCAAATAAATATGAGTTTTTATGGTGGAAATCCGCGTCGTTCACTCCTTCTGAGTGATCAACGTATTTGGTCAACGGGCTGACGGCTCCTGTGGCACTCTGGGCATCCCATAGGGCAACAGTACCGTCGTCGGAGCAGCTAATGAGCGAGCCTGTGTTGAATGGTGACCAGCATATACCGTACCCATTCTGTGTATGGCTCGTCAGCGTCGCCAGAGGGTTGAATTCCTGGCTGTCTTCGCTCTCGATCCCGGCATTAATGTCAAACAAGTAGACTTCACCACTAATACTGGAAGTAGCAACAATGTTGCTCTGCTGAGGCAGGTACCGAGCCCGGTTGACTTCGCCCTTGTGCAGAATTCTTTTCTCAATCTGGATCTGTGTGTTCACATTGGGTGCATCTTCCTTGTCGTAGTTCTCCACCGGAAAGCTCACCGACGCGACCTGCAGATATTCCTTGTCCGATCCAGCGGTATAAGTTCCCAGAAGCAGCTTTTGCGTCACGACATCCTCCGAGATACTAGGAAAATATTAGCCAGCTGAAAATGCCTTGAACAGAAAAAACTATTTACTTACCTATTTTCTGGCAGCCATTGAAAAGTCAACGAGGGCCACGGCAGGGCCGTCTCGCTGACCATCAAGTACATGTACGGACAATTCTTCATCCATGTCTCGTACTCGTCGGCAATTGTCTGCTCCTTATCCTGATTCTCAGTCTCTAGTTATTCCAGTTAGAAAAGGCTATGCAGTACTACGTCAGTTTCTCGATTCTACCCACCTTCTGCGCTCATGATTTTTCGTGTTGGTGTTGGTGTTGGTGATGAACGATTTCAGTTTATCAATTTCCCATCACATCAACCCGAAAAAAAATTTAGATATCGCGGACGAATTTCGCAAACATGCCGGGAACGGACGACTTTGATTCGAAATCGCTGGCTTTTCTGGACTGGCTGAGGTCTAACGGTGCGCAAATTTCAGATAAGATACAAATCCATGACTATCGAGCCCAAGATCAGGGCCGTGGCATTCGGGCTACTGCAGACATTCAAGACGGTGAAGTCCTGTTTTCCCTGCCTCGTGACATTGTGCTTTCTGTAGACAATGATCCAGCCAATTTTAGCGAATTTCTGCAAAGTAGAGGGAATCCTGAACTTTCTCCGTGGAACTCTTTGATCGCCGTGCTGCTGCTGAATCAGGCCTCTGATAGATTCAAGCCTTATTTCGACATACTTCCGCAAAAGTTTGATACTCTGATGTTCTGGAGCGCACAGGAGCTCCAAAACCTCAAAGGCTCTTATATTATTGAAAAGATCGGGCAGGAAGAAGCTGAAAAGGACTACGAGGAGGTAATCAAGCCGCTCTTTGCAGGAGTTGCCAATGTGGACTACTCCCTGGCAGCGTATCATAGAATGGCGTCACTTATTATGGCATACAGTTTTGATATTCCTTCCAAGGATTCGGAAAGCAAAGATGCAGCTGATGATGACTATGACGACTATGATGTAGATGCTGGCATGGTGAAGGCAATGGTTCCTTTGGCAGACACGCTGAATGCTCACACCCGACTCTGCAACGCAAGACTAGAACCCAATGATGACTACTCAATTCTACAGATGATAGCTACAAAGAGTATTTCTGCTGGAGAACAGATATATAACTTTTACGGCGAGCGGCCAAATTCCGACTTGCTCCGGCGTTATGGATACTGTGAGCAGGGTGGAAATGACTTTGATATTGTTGAGATCCACACATCTGACCTGCTTTCTGAGGTTACCTCTCCTTCGGGCTTAGGAGCAAGCAACCAGACGGTTGAGAAATGTATGGCTTTTTTTGAAGCACTAGAGGAGAAAGAAGACAGGGATATATTTGATCCTGAATCATTTGACATACTTGCATCTGGAGAAATAGACCCTGACACACATTCGGCCATTCTTGTTTTCCAACTTTGCACAGAAAATCCTAGTCTAAAACCAAAACATGCATATAAAGCTATTGGTGAATATCAGGAAGAAAACAGCCTGATCATAACCCCCCAGATGAAAGCTTTTTGGCGACGAATTTTGGCCCATCGGATGGAGGAATATGGCAACCCCACTGGTAGCAACTTCCGGTCTCGTCTTGCAGTCGAAATTGTAAATCGAGAGAAGGAGATTCTTGCCAATTCTATTAAGTGGCTGGATAATACCACAGAGCAGCCTATTTCGGTTATTTTGGACTATTTCCAGTCGAGGAAAAGATTAGCAGGGCACAACGAGCCGTCTTATAAAAGGTCTAAAACTGATATCTAAGCATATCTTATCCAAACCTTTGATTCTGACTACAAATATACACTATGATCGTTGCCCCCACTGATTCAATGTCTATTAATACAGTACTTTCTAGTTTACCCCTTTGTCTTTCAGCAGCACAGTACGTCTCTCCGTCATTTTTCTGCATTTCTGTCGTCTTCTCCTTTCTCCACACAGTCTCCCATGATCTTCGTCTTTAGCCGCCTCCGAATCAAAAATTCAGCTGCAGAATAGCTGCAGAAGTGCAAGGGGCAGGGATATATTACTTCTTGATGCTTACCTCCTCCTTCTCATCCCCACATGAAACGAACATTCTGTTCTGGTTACCGTGGCAACGCTTCGTGCTCATGCCTCGTCATAGCTGCAGATAGGCTTCGTTTCAGATGTACATGGCTACATTTCTGAAAAGTTGCTGCATAGAATACTCAGTGGTGTTCTATAAGAAGAATGTGTTCATTTTTAGGGATCTTCATATAAGATGATCAATGTTCCACCGGGCCCGGCATCATCTCCTGTGCTGCTCTTACGGAACAACCCCAGAGTTATTAACGGTGGACTCGAAATAGCTCTTTGTTGCGTGATACATTTTTCTATAATATATTATAGAGTATCGAGATTTTTTTTACTTCTACGCTCTTTAACTATCAATCTTGTTTACTGTTGTCCCCGGTCAGCGTGCGATGTTTCAGGACGAACAAAATCCTCGCTATAGCTTTCAGGCTAAAGTAGAAGCATTGAGTCAATTTGCGGGGCACTTGGAACCCGAAAATGCTGAGATTCATGACTTTACCTCCAGTGGTCAAGGGCTGGGGCTGATCGCTACCGGCAATATTGACGATGATGATGAAATAGTGAGCCTGCAAATCTGGGATGATGGTCTTAGTTTCGATGCCTACAGGACGAACACAGATATCAAAGAGTACATATCTAGCCGAGCAGAGGAATTGAGGTTGTCTCCTAGAACTACACTTGTTGCACTTTTACTTCTAAATCAGGAAGATGAGATGTGGCAGGCTGCGATGAACGCCTGCAATAGTGTCTTTAATACCCCGATATTTTGGAGTGAGGAAGAACTCGAAAACCTCAAAGGATCTTCTATTCTGGACAGAATTGGTAAAGAAAATGCTGTAAGAGAGTACAAAGAGGTGATCGAACCTATTTTGCATGGCAGATCTGTTAGAGACACTTCTTTTGAAGCATTTCTGAGAGTATCGGCTATTTACTCGGCCTACAGTACTGATATTATTGTTCATGAACCAGAAGAGGCGAATAATTTCTACACGTATTATCTTGAAAAGGATGGTGGAGTTCAGAATTATGAGTTTGGCGATAAAGGATTAACCGAGTCCGAGAGGCAGGCAATGCCCGTTGCCTATGATTGTGAGGCCTATCTTAAGGCTATTGTTCCTTTCTTTGGCGTTATAAATTCTCATTCCAAGCTTCGCAATGCTAAGGCTGAAATGGATATCATTAAATGCTCCTACATTCTGCTAACCGTCACCAGCACTAAGTCAATCAAAAAGGGAGAACAGATATATCTCTCCTATGGTGATTACTCTAATGCCGAGCTGCTCCGTCGATATGGCTTTTGCGAGGAAGGAGGAACTTGTTTTGACGTTGTGGAGATTCGTACTGCCGATTTGCTTCAACAGCTTAATGTTGGTCAAGTAATTTTGCAAAAGTGCTTCGAATCATTCCAATCTATCCGGCAAAGTGAGGGTATCGATCTCCTAAACCCCAATACAATCGAAATTCCTGTCAATGGAATACTAAATGAGACCAACCGAATGGCCCTGCTAATTTTGCAACTTTGCTCAGTGGTAGAGGGTCTGGATCCTCTTCTGGCCCTTGAAGGGATCAAGAAGTTTATGGAGGATCGTCACATGCTTATCATCACAAAGGAAATAAAAGATGCTCTAAACCAAATCCTGCTCAACCGGTCAAAAGATTATGGAAACCCTACTGGTAGCGATCTTCGAGCTCGTCTTGCTAAAGAGGTGATTGATGGTGAAAAGCGAATAATTGCCAAATCACTCGAATGGCTGGCCAATGCTGATGTAGAGCCCATTTCGATTCTGCAAGACTTCCTAACGACCACCCCTCAATCAAGGATCTGATCACCAAGCTCCGAAATTAGGCAAACAAATTATCGGGAAATATCACTTAACATGCCAAAAAAATTGTCTAAAAAAGATGTACAATTATGAATATATTAGGGCCTTCTCAATGTCAAGAAAATCTATTAAAAATGTTGCGCGGCTGGATGATCCCGTTGTCTTGATTTTGTTCTTATCGACCCATAAATTATTTATTTTCAGGGGGTGTGTTTTGACCATTGACACCCACCAACGCGCGTAACAGCTATGGACCGAATTGAGGCCCTCTTGTCGAGCTCTTTCAATGAACCCGGTGAAGATTTCGGGCTAGTTGAAGTCCACGATTACTCTTCTTGTAACCAAGGATGGGGATTGAGAGCTACGCAGGACATTACCGAAGGCGAAGTGCTCATCTGCCTGGGGACTTGGACTGGCCTATCAGCGGACAAATGGGGCACTAAAGAATTCATTGATAGCAAACTGGAGGAGTACAAGCTGTCTCCTAGAACGGGTCTAATTGCTGCTTTGCTCTTACATCAAAAATCTGAGGAATGGAAGGCTCTGTACGATGTTTTCCCTGATCAGTATGATACTCTGCTTTCTTGGAAAGAAGAAGAGCTACAGAATCTGAAAGGCTCGTACGTATTGGAAAGAATTGGTCTAGATCTGGCCAAAAAAGAATACAATGAGGTGATCAAACCAATGTTTGAGAGTGACCCCGATACTGATGTTGATGTAACTTTTGAGAATTTTTTAAAGATGTGTTCGATCTATAGCACTCGCCACGTCGATATGCTGGCCCTGAACAGTGATTTCTCTTCATTTCCCTGCGAATTTTATGTTGAACCCGCCAGCGATGAAAGAATTTTTCCTTCGGCTGACTGTGAGTTTGGGGAGAATATTCCCATGCCGCCTGGTGTTGACGAAGACGATTTGGATGCTATGACAAAGACGATTCCTACTATCACATCTTTCGTGAACTCGCATTCTCAGCTCCAAAATGCCACTATAGAGGAGGAAATCATTGAGAGTTCAGTTATATTTTTCAATCTGATGGCTACTAGAGATATCAAGGCAGGAGAGCAGATCTATGTTTGTTACGGTAATTACTCGAATGCTGAGCTGCTCCGGCGTTATGGATACTGTGAAGAGGGTGGCTCTCCTTTTGATGTAGTGGATATACACACTGCAGACCTGTTGGAGTATGCTGTTGCTCCGTCTGGTCTTAACCTGAGACAAAGCGTTTTAGAAGACTGCATAAAGTATTTGGAGGAGGAAAAAAACAAGCACATCTTCCATCAAAGGACTTTCCAATTCTCGTCTGATGGGAAGCCAGATTCTGAGGTTCATAAGGCAATTCTATTGCTTGAGCTTTGTTCTGCTGTTCAAGATTTGGTTCCTGATCAGGCACTGGATGTGATTGACAAGTACACCGAAAACCATACTATTCCAGTCACACCGGGAACAAAGTCTTTTTTGAAAACAATATTAGAGAATAGACTGGAGGAGTACGGGAACCCTAATGGAGAGGATCGAAGAGCTCGTCTTGCAAGAGAGGTTATTGACGGTGAGAAGAGAGTAATTGCCAAGTCTCTAAGCTGGCTTGATGATGTCACTGTGGAGCCCCTGACTTGTCTCACAGACCTCCTAGTCAGTAATCCTGAGTAGCTTTACGGGAAAATTGATAGTGGTATTAGAACAGCACCGTGGATACCGCCAGTCTGTGTTGTCACCACCGCTTGTGGCTATGAAGACTCGTTTCTTGAAGCACTTGGGAAATATCACGCCAACTAATAAAAGGGACAAAATAAGTCTTGAAAAGTATGTATTATAGTATATTTTATGACACCAATACATTTGGATGGCCTGTAGGATATAAGAGTCAAAATACATTTGTTCCATGGTGGCATTACGTGCGTTTGGTCGCTCAGTAGAGGGCGAAGCGTGAGTGCGCATAACTGGATGCTCTCTAATCTACACATGTTTAGGCTGAAGTAGCGGTTGCAATGGCCTTCTTCTCCTCGTTGCTGTTTTCTTCGAAGCTTTTAGTTTTCTTATCCGTCGTCTGAGGCAGTTAGAAAATGTTACACGGCCAAAAAGAAGTAGACTTCAGATCACTTACCTCGCTAGGAGCCTCACCAGTTGCCTTTCTCTTTTTCTTCTTAGGAGCCTTAACTGGCTTCACTTCTCCTTCGCCAAAAACATCGTCAGGCAGATCATAGCTGGAGTTAGTAAGAGTGGAAGTATCCTCTCTCATTCATTCAAAATACTCACTTGCGGACATTCTTGATATAAATACTGTCAATATCTTCGTTGTAGTGAGGCCAACTTCGGCATGTTTCAAAAAACTCCTGGCATGGCCACTGTATATCCAGTCTCTTGTTGGCACCTTCAAGCTTGACATCAACACCGATGAAGAGACTGGTAGTATAGACCTTGATCTCTCCTTCCTTTAGCTCTCTGTCGACATCAGTACACTTTTCTGGTATTATTTCTCCGTCAGCAACGCGAAGGGCTTCTTCCTCATTTGAACATATATGGACCTTATCAAAAGTTTTGTTAAAGGGATGGGCAATCTCGATACAATCGAGAATTTCCAACTTCTGGACTAAAAGCCGCAGTTTGCTTTCTACCATTCCGGACCATTTGAGATGGTCTTCTTCGGTACCTTTAGCGGCTGCAATAATTTGAAGATAATACTTGTAATCGTAGAAGAAAGTGTGTTTCACAAAAAAATCCTTCCAAGTCTTCTTGCCTTCATAAATTTCGTCAACAATCTGGCCACCCCTAACAATTTCCTTCATGATCACCTTCTGTGTAGAGGCAGTGATATTATGAGTTGCACACATTGAAGGGTATGCAGGGGTAATGATGGGCATCCGGTGGGATCTGTCATTGGCATATATCTTAGGATTCCAGATTCTCACTTGAAGTGGGCCATCTTCGATACCCTTAAGCAATACCGGCTGGGGCCATCGCCATCGAGAAAGGATATAAAAAAATCTTCCCACGATAGTGGCCGCTACCGCATTCGGATATAGTTGGCAGACTCTAGCTACCAGCATGGCCCATGCGACACCGCCTGGGAATCCCATAATATTAGCGTAAATTGCTCTTCTCTGTGCCCACATTTTGATGGCTCTCAGAGCATGCTTGAACACAGTGACCTGGGGGACTAGTGACAAGATATCATCGGTGACTCGAGTACCATTAAGGGACCGTAAGTCTCTTTCGTCTATATTTTTCAGCAGATTCTTGTCGTCCAAGGTGAGTCCCAGAGGCACTTGGGGAATATCCAGTCTCGCAAAAATCAAATCAATCGAGATACCGGAGAACTTGATTTTGATAATCGGCACAAAAGCATCGGGAACCGGGGCTATTTCATCCAGTTCAGGCCGTTCGCGCAGCAGCTTGTCAAACACATCAAAGAAGTTCTCTCTTGTGACATGCTTGGGCGCCACGACCAGTGTATCTATATCTGATCCGGGGCCATAAACGCCCAGTCTGTACGAACCGAACGTAAAAATCTTACCTCCAGCATCCTTAGCCATGCCTTCGGACATGTTTTTCTTAAGACTCACTTGCCGCACAAACTCCTGGGCCAGTTCTTGCATGATACCGAGCACCTGAACACGTTTGCGAGTTTCGGCTTCAGACTCAAACGATCCTTCTTTTTTGAGTTCTTCGATGAGCTGATCGTTCAGAGCTCGTTCATTGGCGTCAGCACCAGCTAGCGAAATGGGCGGAGTGACGCCATACTGTTTTGGAGCACTCATCGCACGTCAAATCAATCGGCCCGAACGGCTATTTTGGTTGGGGTACAAAAAATGGATGAACCCAAGCAGAGTGCGAGAAATCAACTGGCGAGCAAAGGTTTGGCTTACGTTCGTGAAACGATAGACGGCTAGCGATGTTGGAGTGTTGTGGTAGACATCAAAATAGAGAAGTTGAGGCTCAAAGTCGCTCGCGAGGCTGAACACGACCGCACTGGCCGTTGAGGAAAGACAATACAATACAATGCTACCAATATACCAGGATTGAATACAATACAGTATAAGTCTATGGGCTTGGCGGTGGTACATGATAGCATACAGTTCTGGGCCAAGTTTACGGTATGGAAATGGAAAAAGAGAGAGCGCGGGGAGTCAGTAAAGTAAGACAGGATTGACTTGATACTATACAATAAGATGCAGAATCTTGGGTAAATCTATGAATGGATATGCAAACAAGAAGGAGAGAATGCTAGGTGTCATACAGCCAGGCCAGCTTTAAGTTAGGACATGGCCGAGTAGTTCTTCGTTGCCTCCTCGGAGGCCAGAGGAGTGGTCTCGCTGATAGCATTCATCAGCGGAGTGGCTTCGTCAATGGTCTCGTCCATACCATGGCGGTGATGATGATGGATCTTGTTACCACGATATATATAGAACTGCCACATGATGACCAACTCAAGCAGAAAGACGAGGGTGGTGCCGCACAAAAAGGGCATTTCGTTCATGAAAAACTCGCTTTGTTCGGCGGGATCGTCAATGTCGCGGCCAGTAGCAATGATTGACAGACTGTAACCTAGGTTTCCAATGAGATCCGCCAAAAACAGATAGATGCTGACGGTACCGGTGGACTTTTCCTGGTGATTCTTGATCATTTGCGGGATCGCCGACACAAAATAGAGAGTCGAGCACACATAGCCGCAAAATGTGCCAATGGCCCACGACACAGTGACGGGGTCATCGAGGATCTGAGCCACTACACCGGCGCTGGAGGCCGCAGTCATGGGTACTGGAGCAGCCGATGCGACAGACGAAGATGCAGAGACGGCAATCAAAATGTCCGACACATTGACAGGCTTCTTTTTAATGCTGACAGGCGAGCTGCTGGCAGTGGACCGCGAGCCAGTAGAGCCGGAAGCACCTTCCGAGTAGGCAGCAGCAGCAGCAGCAGCCGGAGCAAACGGCGTGGCAGCTGGCGGGGACGCATAAGGCTTGACGGCGGTCATGAGCTCCGGAGCACCGTCGCGGTTAGACATATGGGGAGATCGGCCCTCTACCACCTCCAGGGTGGTGTCGTCGCAATCTGAGTACATGTAGGTATAATAGTAGTACTGGGCCAACAGTGCACCGTCCAGAGTCAAAAAGCAGCTGGACAGGAACTTCTGGAAAAACAGCTGGCCCGTGAGAAAGGAGCCGATGACGTTGGACAGATCGCCAGTGACCCAGCTCAGCAGAAACCATTTGGAAAAGCCCTCGACCTCCTTTGTGCGGTAGATGGAGTAGATCTGATACAGCCCGGCCAGGATCCAGCCAATAACGGAGATGGAGCTTGCCAGCGTGGAGATCTCCGACAAGTGGTTGCCTATTTCCGAGACCCAGTCAAGCATCGGTCGCCCGTGAGAAGAGAAGTTTTGCCAGCTCATGGATGGTTGGATGATGTGAAGAGAAGTGAAGAAGGAGAAAAGTGGTACTCGACCCAAACGGGGGTTATCTTTCCGTCCTTTTGGTCAGGAGGTTTTGAGTGTGTGTGCCCACCAGCCAAGCCCCCGCAGCATCAACTAAGGGCTACAAGAGACCCCCCAACCAAAGCAAACCAAAGCCAAACAAGAGACGCACAGTCTAACAAAGAGGCAGCTAAACTGAGGGGGGGGTCAGGTGCAGCTCTACAGATGGAACGTGATCAAACGGAGGCCTGGCATCCATGGTTGGCGTTCGTTGGCATTATCATCCACCCCCGGATCAGCAACACCGGAGCTTATCTGCGAATAGGAATCGAGAGCTGCCGTTTCTGTCACCCTGCGTGTGAGTAATGTTGTGGGTGGTGATCAACGCTGATAAGCGCAGCGGCACTGATAACAGCCAGGCTAGTGCTTACCCGGAGCCCCTCAGTCGATCAAACGGGAAGTGGAACCCGAGGAAGGGCTGATTGAGAGCAGCACCCACCATAACTAAGGCGGCCTGCGTGCCAATCTGCCAGTAAGACGCAAATAATAACTGCCCAGCGTGCACCTGTACTGGTCCATTTGCACCTCCCCCGCTATCTCGGCGGCTAAAGTCGCCCGCCCCACGATGCCATCCTGTGCTGTGCTGTGCTGTGCTATATGCTATGCTATGCCTTGCTCTTCTTGTGTGTGCGGACGGGACGCTGCCGTTTGTTCGTTGGCTGTGGTGCCCCATGCGATGCCTTGTCCCTGCCTAAGGGTTGCTGCCGCTATCTCCAATCTCCAGCCAACCACAGGCTCTAGAAATGATGACATGGATCCTACGCACGGCGGCACCTGGCTGCCAAGCTGGCTCCCCGTCTGCTATCTTGCTGTGGAGACAGCTGCCGTGCGTCGTGCTGTCTAGTCTGGCTCATCTATTCCCCATCATGTACCGACCCCTTCTCGAAGGATTGTTCCACCCCACACAACCTTCGATGCACCACCCACTTACTCAACCTGGCAAGCAGCTGGCCCCGGCTCAGACCAGACAAGACCAGACAAGACCAGACAAGACCAGGCCGAACCAGTCCAACCTGGATAAGCGCTAGTTCATCTACATAGTCCCGCGCCGGCCAGCCGAAGACGCCTCATAAACCATATTTGATTCGTTTTGTTTGGGGTGCCGTAGCCTCCACACAGACTCAGCAGCATATTGCGTTCGTTGCTGCTGATCCACTGTAGTCGAGGTGTCGAAATTTACCCGGCCTTACAGCCCCGTCGCCCCAGCAACCACCAGTCCCTTCCAGCGCGACCATTTTCCCTGCCTGCGCCAACTGCACTGCACGCACGCTTTGCAACGTCTTTCGCCTCCACGTACACGTCTCCGTCTCAGAGCTAACACAAAACGATGGATCAGCATCTCATTGATACAGTTAACAGACTGCAGGTGCGTATGAGCGGGATATGATCGCATGATCTAACCATGGATGGCGGGTCCCGGCCCCCTTCCCACTGCCACTGTCCCCTGACTAGCTGGGCCTGACGAGCTGGTTGTTGTCTGTACTGTTACTAACTGCTTGTTGTAGGATGCCCTGGCTGCGCTAGGACCGTCTGGGCACTCGATTGATCTGCCTCAGATCACCGTAGTAGGCTCGCAGTCGTCCGGAAAGTCGTCGGTGCTGGAAAACATTGTAGGCCGAGACTTTCTTCCGCGTGGTACCGGCATTGTCACTCGACGACCCCTGGTGCTGCAGCTCATCAACCGGCGGCCCGCGGGCCATCAGGATGATGCGGATCGAACCAATGAAAATAACAAGGAGGAGTGGGGTGAATTTTTGCATTTGCCGGGCAAAAAATTTTACGACTTTAACGAAATCAGAAACGAGATTGTCAATGAGACCGATCTCAAGACCGGCAAGAACCTGGGAATCTCGCCCGTACCCATCAACCTGCGAATCTACTCCCCACATGTACTCACTCTGACTCTTGTGGATCTGCCCGGTCTCACAAAGGTGCCGGTCGGCGACCAGCCCAAGGATATTGAGCGACAGATTCGGGACATGCTGTTGAAATTCATCTCCAAGCCCAATGCCATCATTCTGTCCGTCACCGCAGCAAACACCGATCTGGCCAACTCGGACGGTCTCAAGCTCGCCAGAGAAGTTGATCCCGAGGGAAACCGAACCATTGGAGTCCTGACCAAGATAGATTTGATGGACCAGGGTACCGATGTCAATGACATTCTCGATGGCAAGATCATCCCTCTGCGCTATGGCTACGTGCCTGTCATCAATCGTGGCCAAAAGGATATCACTACCAACAAGTCAATCAAGTCTGCCTTGGAATTTGAAAGAAACTTCTTCGAATCCAACTCTGCCTATAGAGAAAAGGCCCAGTATTGTGGTACCCCGTACCTGGCCAAGCGTCTTAATAGCATCCTTCTGGGACACATCAAAGCTACACTTCCCGATATCAAGCATCGAATTGACGGAACTTTGAAGAAGTACCAGCAGGAGCTGGCTGCTCTGGGACCTGCTGACCTGGGCTCGGCTTCCAGTATTGTGCTTTCCACCATTACCGAGTTCAGCAACGAATACCAGTCTATTCTGGACGGCCGAGGCAATGATGTCAGCTCTCAAGAGCTGGCTGGTGGTGCCAGAATCTCGTTTGTGTTCCACGAAATATATTCCAATGGTGTCAAGGCACTGGACCCCTTTGACCAGATTAAGGATGCCGACATTCGAACCATTCTCTATAACAGCTCGGGTGTTTCTCCTTCTCTGTTTGTTGGAACTGCGCCCTTTGAGTTTTTGGTCAAGAAGCAAATTCGTCGGTTCGAGGAGCCTAGTCTGCGATGCGTTTCGCTGGTGTACGACGAGTTGGTGAGAATTTTGAGCCAGATCCTCAACAAGCCTCTTTACAACCGGTACCCTACTCTGAAGGACCAGATTTCTACGGTGTTTGTGGGCTTCTTGCGAAACCTGCAGATTCCCACCAACAAGCTTGTCCAGGACATTATCAGCATGGAAGAGAGCTACATCAATACTGCTCACCCCGATCTGATCAAGGGCAATCAGGCTATGGCAATTGTGAACGACCGGCTCAATTTATCCAAGCCTGTTCAGCTTGACCCGAAAACCGGCAAGCCGCTAGCGCATCAGACTGCCACTCCTGCCAAGTCGGAAAAGGAGGATGCATTTGGCGGGTTTTTTGGCAACTTCTTTCTGAGCAAGAACAAGAAGCGACTAGCAGCCATGGAGTCCCCTCCGTCAGTACTACGGGCATCTGGCCAGATGACAGAGCGGGAAATGATTGAGACAGAGGTGGTCAAGCTGTTGATCAACTCTTATTTTGGCATTGTCCAGCGTACCGTGGCCGATCTGGTACCCAAGAGCATTACATATAATCTGATTACCTACTCCAAGGAAAACATCCAAAAGGAGCTGCTGGAGAAACTGTACCAGAGTGAGGGCCTGAATGACCTTGTGAAGGAGAATGATTTCACGGTCCAGCGACGCAAGGAGTGTCTGCGAATGGTCGAAGCCCTCGGCAAGGCCGCCGCAATTGTCAGCAGTGTATAAGGGACCCACGCCCACAACCGGGCTCGTCTATGTAATAGAATGAACACAGCCGATCCGGGGCAAATTTAGCCAGTACAGCCCATAGCCTCTTTTTTTTTGGCTTTGCCGCGACCATGGCCTCCAACCCCATACTTTTGGCTGGCTGTAGTCTCATAGTCCGTTTTTTAGTCTTGAAATAGATTTTGCATGTACATGTGAACATGGGCTGCTGCCACAACGGTGGGTGGTGTGGGAGCGTGAAAACCTCCAGGCCAGCCGCGGGCCAGGAGGCGATGAGCGGTGCAAGGCTGCTGCCCATTTGACATCAACCCTACCCGAACCTACCAACTATACCACGCACGCTACCGACCGACCACTGTGTGTAGAGCTATCGGCCTGCCTTCTGTTCAGCCACGATCCTGCAAATTGATCAACGCTCCCAACCTGCCCTACAGTCCGTCTGTGCAACACAAAGTCGTTGCTCTGTTGGTACATCTGTCTGCAGGTACAGCTCGTGGCGCAAACCCCCTCCTTCGGTACCAGCCAACCAGCCAGCCAGCCTACCAGCCCTGAGCACTGACCCCTAGACTCAGTCTCTCACAGCCCACCTTGAGGTATTTTCCTGACACCGGATATCCTGCATTTATACAAACTGGTGTCACTAGTGATCGGCACTATATTTAGTGAGAACCACGCACGCCCTTTTGTGTTTGTGCCAGTCTAAGCTGAAGCAGTTTTGTGGTTCTTGTTCTTTCCAGCCAGCACTGTATCTACACTACTTTTTTTGTGTTTTCCGTAATTGCGGGGCGATATTCACACATTCTCCAGTGGGGCCACAGTGAACGAACAAAAACGCACGCTACCGCGAGAACGCTGGACAGATAATCGCCATGCCCGCGCTTCCCTCGGAACACCGGCTGTTGTTCTGGCGAATCTCTTTGCTAGTAACGCTGTTTGGCATTGTCGGAGTGTTGTTTGTGTACTCTTCAGATGGGTTTGGATACACCAAGGACATCGCTATGCTCGACCCCATGGCCGCCGTCATCACCTCTCCGGGAACCAATATCTCTCTAGTTGCTCGACCGGCTGCGTTTGGTCCCAGCATTCCCGTGAAGCAGGGCGATGAGGGCAACGAGTTTGGTGGGTTTACAGGCTCGTTGGCCGTGGTGGAGTCGCTCGGCTGCCAAGAAGATAAGGCCAGCGAGGACCTAAGAGAGAAAATAGCCCTGGTCTCACGCGGTGGATGCGGATTCTATGAAAAGGTCCTCGTTCTACAGAAGTGGGGCGCAGTCGCTGTGATTGTGGGGGACAATGCTTATCATCGGGGCCTGGTGACCATGTTCAACCGTGACGATAACGACGATGCAATGATACCCTCTGTGTTTGTTTCACGCGATAGCTATGAGTTTCTCAGAGGCGTCGAGATAGTTACTATCACCAATATACCAGAGTCAGGCGCTTTCCTGGACACGGTGCTGTTCCTGCTGGTCAGCCCGCTGTTCAGCCTGTCAATGATTTATGCCATTCTGGTGGTCCATCGCCGCTACCGCATTATGAAAGAACGACTGCCAAAGTCCTATGTCGAACACATACCCAAACGTGTGTGGGTTCAGCCAGAATCACAAGATGATGGACCCAGTCATGAGCCGCCAGCCGAAGGCAGTGCTAGCCCCCCAAAGGGCCCTGAAAAGGTATGGGTTTCCTCAGGAGAATGCATCATATGTCTAGAGGACTACGTTCCCGGAATCAGCGAGGTTATGCGACTTCCATGCGGACACGAGTTCCACGCAGCATGCATTACCAGATGGCTGGTTTGCCGTAAGAAAACGTGCCCCATCTGCAAGAAGGATGTTACTGAGGCCACAGAGCATACCCCTCTGATTGATCGGATTATGAGAAGGGGCCCTCGACAGCCGGCTCAGGAGCCGCTACTGGCGAACGGTGGTAGCGAACCAGCTGCAGCGCTGGAGCCTGCCGAGTCAGTAGTGTGGGTCTGATCTGATCTGAGCTCTGCTTCTGTTCTGCCAAGCTCTGAACCAGAAGTGAGTGGGCTTAGTTCGGCTGGTTTGATTGGTCCAACCATAAATTATTACCTTTATTATTATTATTATTATTATTGTTGTTGCCACTATTGCTATTATTTGTACTGTTTTACTGTCTTGCCCGTAGTACATTCTGCGTCTCATCCACGGGCCCGCGCGTGCTCCGCTGATGTTCAAACCAATTGTGCCAGACCAACATGCCCATCAACCTTAATCCACGTTTGGAGGGGGACCCATGCTTGCCTGCGTTCCGTCTCCAGTACGTTGCCGGCAATAAATGCAGCACAACTCCCATAAAGGAATATTATCTTTGCTTGTTACCATATCTGTATGTGAAACCCACGCTCAGCGCCCTACAGCTATCTTGGTGGAGTCCCCCTGGTTCGCACTAAAGAGCCGCAGAAGGAGTGGTGGTGTTGTTTGCTTCGTCGGAGCGAAGCCACTGAGCCCACAGATTACCTAACGATAGCAAAATACCTCTGCCATTTTTTAACTTCTCAACAGCAAGACAAGCGGCACCTACAAGATGAATTCTATACCTCAGAATGGCTTCCAGTACAACAGCATGGGAATGTATGATAGTATGGAACCGTCCTTTGCGAATGACAGTGATGAGCTCATGTCGGACATGCCTGTCAAAGCTGGTGGAGACGTTGACTGGCATACGTGTGAAAAGGCTTTGAAATTGGAGGAGCCAGACATGTTCAACAACACCGCAAATCTGGCTATGAATAATCCTTTTGTGCAGCAGTTTGCTCCTCATGATTCGGCCTACTATTCAGGCAACTCTGCAGGGCCTTCTCCCAAATCGGAGAGCAGTGGCAGCAACCTGGCTACTGGACAGGTGCATTCCCCAGACCACTCTGCTGGCGTTGCGCAGAAGCAGCAGCAGCAGCAACAGAAAAATTCGGACGATTTCTCGTCTCAGAGTGCGTCCGGGGCTGCAAAAGACGACAGCGAGAAGAAAAAGGCCCAAAACCGTGCTGCTCAACGGGCCTTCCGTGAAAGAAGGGAGCAGAGAGTTAAGGAGCTCGAGACAAAACTGTCAGAAGTCGAAAAGGAAACACTTAAAATGAAATCCGAGCTGGACCGCCTGCGCCGTGAAAATGCTGTGTTGCAGACAGAAAACAAAGTGCTCAACCAGCAGACGTTGAATCAGCAGCGAAACACAACTCCTGACGTCAAAAGAGTTCGCCCAAGCAAGGTATCATTCCCCCAGAATAACTTCTTCCAGACCCTAGTAGGAGACCCTCAGCATGGTTCTAGTGAGTACGCACAGCGGCCGTCTTACGAGGTATACCAGTCCAAGACCTACCATACCACCATGCTGGGCGCCGGCGCCGTTTGGAAGAAGATTATCGATGATACCAGAATCCCCGATGGCGTTGATATGGACGTCATTATAGATTCGTTAAAGGGAGAGGCTGTCTGTGACGGACGAGGCCCAGTGTTCCCGCTTGCGTGTGTTGAAAGAGCAATCCAGAAAGCTATCGACGAGGCTGCCCAGGAATAATCATAATCTAGCCTAGCTAGAGCTACTTTTTTTTACTATTTATTTGACGATATATTAAATGCAGATTTTGTTCTCTCGGGAGTTGATTGTTTTTACCGTTATCTACTGTACTCAGCCTTTCCTGGTTTCTTCCAGATGCTGGCTCGTATTTGAAACCCTCCATTTTTAAAGTGTGTGCTCTCATCGCCATTCAACACAAACTTGCCAGTCAGCAACGGTACTGCTCGCATCTCCAAGCTTCCCAAGCAAAAAAAATTGGTATTTACAGTCAAAATTTGTTATTGTAATAAAAATATTCCTATGTGCACAAGTATTATGTCAATAACACTATCATATTCAATTAGTGGAAGAAATTCATTTCACCAGCACTCGATCAAGAGCGAGTAGATACAAATAATTATGCCCGTTGTTCTCTTTGTGCCGATTATCCTTGAAGATGCTTTTAATTAAATGGGGAATGCATCGCTTTAACCGTCGAGGTCGAAAGCAAATCGAGAGTGCTGTCTAATCTTCTTACCATACTTCCAGAAGGCAATTGGAACAGGAACAAGAATCAGCGAAACCAGGCCCAAAAGAGTACCAGCCCAGTTGACTCCCATGGCGTTAAACATGTAGTCAGCGAAGAGAGGAAATGCAGCACCAAAAGCCGATCGCAAAAAGGTATTTGCAGCCATAGCAGACGCAGCGACGAAAAGGTATGAATCAACAATATAGTTGATAGCTGCCAGGAAAATTGCCAAAAGTCCAAAACCAGTGAAAATACCAGACACAGTGGGGGCAGCCCAGTGAACATGCTCAGCATACTGAGAAGTCCAAGCAAACCAGAAGAGTCCAATGGTAAAGGAAACACCACCAAAAACGCAAGGAGGAAGACGTGCTTCAGGGACAGGTTTGCCATTATTGGCCTTAACAGCTTTGAGGTATTGAGGTTCAAATACAAGCACAAATACAAGCAAGGCACAAACTTCACCAACAGCTAAGCCCAGATAGGGAAGTTCTGCGACTCCCTTCTTGAAGTGGTATCTACCTGCAAATACCAAAGGATAGGCCTCTAGGAAAAGATATAGGATACCATAGACAAAAGCAGTGTAAATGGTCACCAGCAGCACAATAGGCTCAGTGACGAGCATAACCAGCGGACGAGACAAGTTCTTCTGAACAAGATCGTTGATATCCAGCTCGATCTCCTCCAGAGGAGCATAGATACCCCAGTTTCCTGTTCTCCTCCTCAGCTCTCGGGCCTTGTAACAGAGAATCATAGGGTGGAAAGTTTCTTCGTAGAGGGCGAGGGTAAGCACAAGAGCTAAAGCAGCCATGATACCAGTGATATACTGGGTCCATCTCCAGCCAAGGTAGGAGTTTGCAATGAAGCCACCAACCACAGGTGCAAGAATAGGACCACAGAACACGGTACCGGAGAAAATAGCCAGGGCATAACCTCGCTGCTGATTATTGAACATATCAGCAAACGCGGCAGCTACGACAGCCAAAGGAGCAGCACCAATGAATCCAGCAAAAAATCGGCACAGAAAGAGGGTCTGTAGATCCTTGGCAGTCGCGGCACCAAACTCAAAAACCATCAAGCCAAAAGCGGAGATAACCAGAGGAAGCTTTCGGCCATATGTTTCTGAGAAAGGAGCCCAGATGACAGGGCCAGATGCAAAACCAAAGACATAGAGAGAAACACCCAGGATAGAGACGACGTTGATCACACCAAACTCTTTGGAAACAAACGGAACAGCTGAAGCAAAAATGGCAGAACCCCAGGCCGTGACCAAAGTAGTGAAACCCAGCGAAGCACAAATATAAAGCTTCTTCTTAAGAGGCCAGTTGTGGGGGAACGTGGGATCATCGGGACCGTCAAAGTCGACTCTGTAGGGTTCCCGCTCAGGCAAATCTGGGGGATAGTCCTTTCCCCCACCCATGGGAGGGAGCGGCCTGGTGGTATCTCGTCGACGCATTCTGGACGACGGCTGACTGAGCACTCTTTGCAGAGCATCCTGCTGCTGCCGAGACTCGATACTGGCGCTTTTGGAAAGAGCCTGCTCGACATCCTTGTCATTGTCATAGAGACCCTGTGGTGCATCTTCCTCTATGTTGGTGTCGGAAGAATTGGCCGCGCCGTCGTTTGCCGCACGGTCATCCGTAAAATATTGTTCTTCAGTGTCCACAGGCATGGTTAAGATTGGATCAGATCGGGACACACTGCAAAGTATTTATCTGGAGCTTGAATGAATCTCTGAGGAATCTCTCCTATTAGCCAACTAACAAAATAAAAAAAACAAAGAGTTATTATGTTAAGGCTCCTCTACTTTACACTGACAAGGGGGGAAAGCTTAACGGAGTGGGAAGGGCTCTATATATATGCTATGTGGGAAAAAAACGATCAACAGCAAGCCCGCGCAAAACATTGTGGTATACAATGTGGCTATCCCAGTCGTCGACCAAACGACCCCGTTTTGTATAAATCAGATCCAATATACTGCATCTACAGAGTTTGAATTCGTAGCCGAATCGCCTCCAAGAATCCAATCCGTGGCTTTGTTCGAGATATTCAGCTATCCAGTCAATACGGAGGTCCTGTTCGTTTTTTTTTTCCCGGAGTTCTCCAACTCCGAACTTGGCTCATTTGGGCAGGTTAGTCTGTCCGGGTAAATGGAAATAGTTGCTTAGTTATCCCCTGTTTCCACACCGTTGAATAGAATAGCACTAAGGTACGGCTCTCCATCCCCAGCTTGTAGCTACGCATGCCTGTCTAGTTTAGCACGTCGGGAGTATATGGAAAGCCCGGCATCTTCGTTCAGCAAATGCTAGGGCGCAAGTCTTCCTTTTGGTTTCTATTCAATGGCTGTCTTTTCTTTTACTTTTGCTATTCCTTTTAATTTCCAAGGTGGCCGGGGCAAAGGATGAGTTACATTGTTCTTCGGAGGTCCGTCTCTCGCCTCTTATATATACCGATGCAGTATAGAAGCTAAGCACGGCATAGACGGCAGTGCATATAGCTTGGGATGCCCCCCCCCCCCCCTTTCAGAGCAATGCGCCAGGATTGGCACTTGCACCACCATTGTTTTGACTCGCAGACCGTGCAGTGAGTCGATTTCTCAGCACGGGGAAAACCTGCGCCGGCAATGGTACTCATCATCGTTCGTATGTGTAATAGCTAATACCCCAGTGCATACATAGCAGCTGATAGCCAAAGTACATGACAAAGCAAAAAAAAATGGGCTGTCTTGCTAGAGCAAAGCAAATTACAGATCCTCCTCAACTATGTACAGATTCGCTCGTGGTGCTCTCTGCAATCTCCAAAGTGTGTTTGCTCTTGTTTGTGTTGTTGTGGTTCCCCATCAAGGTTGACATAATGGCTCAGCTCCCGTTTGTCCTTCGTATTTTTTTTTCCGTCTGTGTGGCCATGCGGTGTACTGGCCCTTGCCATACCATGAGGCTGTGCGGTTTCTGTTGTGAAACTGCGACGGACTGTCCTGCCCAAGCGGCAGCGACAACGCACTGGTAAACATGTTCGGCCGGGCTGCTCGGATAAAACTTATATACTCGCACACAAGACTGGCAGGAATTGATACTGCGCGAAAAGCAGTATGGTGTTGGCGGGCTTTTGGACAGCCTGCGGTTCTTCACCCCGTGAGTTTTCTCTCCCCTTTGCACATGCGTCCGGCTCTCCGTAGTATATCTTACTGATGATGTAGCTAGCGACAAACGGTGAGAAAAAAAAAATTATACATATATATGTAAAAAAGCAACGTCATACATATATACTTAATTGGTTATGACCGTCTGGAGCAGATCAAAATAATCCTCAAGGTACCCGCTTGACAGCATGTTGTTTCCATAGCTTTCAAATTGGGTTGTGCTTGGCGAAGCCACCACTGTACTATCCACGGGCAACTCCTCCAGAGTGTTTTGCAGCTTCTCAAACATTTTGACCACCCATGGTGCCTGATCCCAGTGCTCCAGTGCTTGGTTCAGCGTAAGCATACACACCTGTAGCTGCGTGGAAGACATGGATGCTGCACCTTGAAGTCGCTTCGACCGGATATCCACGGCAAGTACCACCATTGCTGTCACAAACACGGAGTACATATCCTGGGGGATCGCCAAGATATTTTTCATCCCCAACTTGCCCACAATAAGAGCGATTTCGGACGCTGCTTGAACAGTCTTGTCCAGAGAACAGTCCTCCAACACCTCTGAGTCGGCCAATTTAGGTCTGTACATGTAGATGATTATATGCTGGTATAGCATCTTCAGATGCATTGCCTCCTCGCAGTTGGGTTCCCGATCCCAATCCAGCTCCGGTGCTAGGTTTAGCCTCCATTCCTCCAGCCGCTGCTGAACCTCGCTCAAGCTGCTGACTTCGGTAGGTCGCAGCTTGTAACGAGCTCTGGTCAAATCGCCCATTAGTACGTTAAGTTTGCAGAATTCAATCAGCATCTTGTGCTTCATTTCGTCTCGCTGTCCGAAAATAGTCTCACCGTTGAGCGGGTCAAAGTCGTGGTTGAAATCATCCATGTTAAGAATATCCACATCGCAATCCTGCAGCGAAATCTTATTAGGGCGACCCAAGGTCAGCGACGTCATGGTGTCCCGAAACACGAGGACCCACCATATAATCTTAAATAACTTCTTGTCCTTGACGTTTAGATTCGACTTGAGTGTGGATCGGTGCAAACCGTGGTCCTCCGCCATGCTGACTGCTAGGGCCAGCCAAGTTCCAGTATTCCAGACGTCGCCAGGGGTGCCGGCACCTTGGAAAGACAGCAAGATCGCACACTGGATCGCAACACCAGGCTCAGCTTGGCCATGGCAGATGAGGTCAATTTTTCCATCTTCGTAAAATGCATTCTTCGCTGCCTGTAAAGATGAGAAGTTGGCAGCGTAGATTGTAGATAGGGGACAATGGTAGCACGCAGCAAAACACATGGAGTTCAACAACAGAGCTGGAACAGAGTTCCGAACATAGTGGTTTGCAAACCACTTCCTGTCAACTATCGGATAGAAAGGGTGCACATAGGTGAAGTATGCCTCTAGAAACAACTCGAGGCTCTGTTTGGAAAGCCGGTACGCCGTAGAAGGCTGTCGTGTTGCTAATCTGTCCGATTTCTCCGCCGGCGATGATCCCAGACTCGATTCTGTGGACGAACTCATCGCCTGTTGCTGGTCATCAGGAAGTAGAATCTCGATGTGTCCACTGTCGGTCATTTTTCGTAATAGCATCGAGAGCGGAGATGTTTCACCTAGAAAACCGATTCTCTCTCTGCGGAAACACAACTCCGCCTTCTCCTTACTCTTCACAGACAGCTCCCATGTCTCCCTGTGCTCACCTGACGACGACGATGCTGGCAGATGAACTGGGCCCCTCAGAATAGGTGTGATTTCGTTCGATACCTTGTTGTTGATTGGCGACGTCGTGGTTATATAGTCGGTTGGTATCATTGTCCTGTGAGCCTGCAGCAACGACTCCGAGCTAGGTGAAAACACCAAATTCTGAAGCTGCCCGTTTTCTACAGGAGACACTGTTGGGATCTGTATCTGATCTGCTATACTGCTGTTACGCTGTGCTAATACTGATGACTCTCGTGTGAGAGCTTTTCTCTTTCTGTCATATTTCCCACGCTTGGAAGGATACACTGTGCAAGACACTAGGCCCTTGGTTTTGCAGCGAGTGCACGGCGAACCCACAGCAGAGACGTCGCATTTCATTTTCCCACTGTGACACTCATTGCATGCTCGAGCAGAGCGCTTTCGATCTGATGGCCGTGGTCCTTCCATGGATCGGCGAGAAGATGGGGGGCAGCAATCACTGGTTGATGGTTGATTATGCGTGGGAGAATTACGCTGCATATAAAAAGGCATAATAGTTAATCCTGATTTTTACAGGGGTGCTACTTTTGATTCAAAGCCAATAAATGATGGGCGAAGCCGCGATTTCGGAGCCATTTACTAGGAAAACAAAATAAGCTTCAAAAACGGGCCAGTTCCACCTAGAATGGCACGCAGATTACGACCGTCCAGACCAGCTGCCATTTGTCCCATTACAGCAGAATGGCCTCTATCTTAATTCATCCAATTCCCCCGACGCCCCACATCATGCGGCCACGGAAAAATTCCCCTCCACTCTACGGAGGTACTATCTATCTCATAGAGGATGTCTCCAGCACTCGCGTCGCTTATCATAAGTAGTTAATGATCAGGCGTCAAGCCATTTACTCTTGGCGTGTGAACAGATGAGCTGACTTTTCATTCCAGCTTGCCCTACTGCACACGGTGACTGAGCGGTTTTTTGTACCGATATTATGTGGGGTCAGCACAGATTTCGTAGGTACATCGGCTAGATTTTCCGTGATTTCCCAAAATGCAACAATTACTTTTAGGGCAGGAAGGAGGCTTTTGCTCGAGAAAAGGGCAAGCAGAGGCAGCAATTATATTCACAAAGACCTTTTTACAAAGTCTAAATTATAGATGAATTTTTTCTCATGAGATTCTTTTCAAAACTACATTTACCATTGGCGTTCTGTTGAGCATATATGACGTCTCTCATCAGAGTTGTGTGCTAGCGTGCAACAGGATAATCCAAACACCGCTTGCTCACTTCTTGGCTTCTTCATGAGAGCAACAATTTTCCACAGTTTTTCCGAAACAGGAAACGGAGCCAGGGCTGCCATATCAAGAGTGAAGAAAAAATATCGCTGAACGGTTCCCATGGTCGGATGGCCCCCGAAAACTCTAGAAAGTCATTCGTAAACCGTTATTGTTTCGCAAAATGTGCCTAGCTGCTGGCCGACTGGATCAGCAGCTGTGCTTCCTCGGGTACCAAAAATTCTTGGAAATTATGGGGTTATATTTAATAGAGAAACCAACAAGTTTTTCCGTGGCGGAAGATCAGCCCGGAACTTTATTGCTTCCCGACACCATGACGCACATCAGCTAAGGCTTGCCATGACCTTTTCCAACGAAAGCAACCCAATCGAGAACAGCTCGCGAAATTCCGGGGTTACCCCTCCTTTTACCCCAGTCGCCCCAGTTTTCATATAAAGGCGAAGTTAGCCGTTGTTCCCTAGCTGGCGTTTCTGTTCCGTAACTTCCACATACTACAAAATGCCTGCATTGGAGCGAGCCACCTCCGTCCACGAGGATAAGGGTAAAGAAGATGATTACGCACAGGACAACTGGAATGCTCAAGAGCAGATCGATGAACTTGACGCACAACTAGCTGAGGCGCCCCCCAGACGTCGATTCGAAATTCCAAAGCTAAAGTTCAAAACCCAAAAGTCGGCTACTATTACTCTCGCATTCGTAGCATCAATGGGTGGCTTGCTATCAGGAATAGATCAGTCCCTTATTTCTGGTGCCAATTTATATATGCCTAAGAGCCTCGATTTGGATGACAATAGACTTTCTCTGGTTGCCGCCGGCATGCCACTGGGTGGTATTTTTGGTGCATTAATTCTCTCCCCCTGCAACGAAAGATTTGGTCGAAGAATCTCTCTTCTTATTTCAATTATGTTTTACACTATCGGCGCTGCTCTCGAGGCTGGTGCTGTCAATTTTGGAATGATGATGGCAGGCAGAATGATTCTAGGTGCTGGTGTTGGTCTCGAAGGAGGAACGGTGCCTATTTATGTTGCTGAGTGTGTCCCTAGTGAGGTACGAGGTCGTCTTGTCTCTCTCTATCAGTTTAACATTGCATTGGGTGAAGTTTTAGGGTATGTCGTGGCTGCCATCTTTGTTAATGTTAAGAGCGGTTCGTGGAGATATATGCTCGGGTCATCCCTCGTGTTTTCCACTATTATGGGTGTCGGAGTATCAATGCTGCCGGAATCTCCTAGATGGCTGATGCACAAGAATCGCGAGCTTGAAGCTTATGCTGTTTGGAAAAATATTCGAAAGGTGGACACCGAAGAGTCTCAGATTGAATTCCTGGACATGAGGCATTCTGCAGCTGCTGAGAGGCATGATGATCACCAGCAGGAGAAAAAGAAGGCCTGGATGGATTTTTTCACTGTTCCTCGAGCCAGAAGGGCTTTGGTTTACGCCAACATTATGATTTTCCTTGGCCAATTCACTGGTATCAATGCCATTATGTACTATATGTCTACTCTGATGAAGCACGTTGGATTTGATGACAAAAAAGCGGTTTTCATGTCTCTTGTTGGTGGTGCTTCTCTCATGATTGGTACAATTCCTGCTATTTTGTACATGGATAAATTCGGTCGACGAGTCTGGGGTAATGTGATGTTGCCTTTCTTCTTCATTGGGCTGATTCTGGTTGGTATATCGTATGTCATTCCTATTGAGAATATCAAGGCTGTCGAAGGAACTTATATTACTGGTTTGATTCTTTACTGCATTTTCTTCGGTTCTTACTCATGCTTGACATGGGTTATTCCAGCCGAGTCGTATCCCACATATTTGCGATCTTACGGTATGACTACATCGTCAGCTACACTTTATCTCTGGACTTTTATTGTGACATACAATTTCAATCGAATGGAGAAAGCTATGACTGGTTGCGGTCTTACTCTTGGATTTTATGGTGGTATTGCTGTTGTTGGTTGGATCTACCAGCTGTTGTTCATGCCTGAAACTAATGGCAAGACTTTGGAAGAAATTGATTACGTCTTTAGCCGGCCCACCATGGATCTAGTACGAGAGAATATCTCTAACTTGAAAAAGTTTAAGCTCTAAGAGCAAGAGAATTGTCAAAAAAATTGTTTGTATAGTCCTTATACCAGCGTTTGTAGATCAAATAAATTTGAACTGAAAGCAATCGATGCAATTCCGAAGACTGCTCGCAGGCTAAGTACCCACATGACTGGACAGAGGCTCTTACCACAAAGCTCGCCAAAAGCATACCCAGTATATCTATAGAGAAGCTATGCCTAATTCTCAAAATAAAACTGATAGGCCCGTCGATCAACTCTGGTGTGATGATGGAGCTGTATAAGCGGTTCGGGTCGGGAAGATATGCGCGATTCAGCATGCTAGTTGGTCTTATACTGCGGAAAAACCAGCTGTACGATTTTCACAATCTGCGAACCAATGCTAGATTTGCAACCAAAATCCGATTCAAGCTTTGTACTACTAAAGCAAGCACAAGTACTCATGCTGAAGGAGGCAAACGAAATCGCCGCAGCAATGAACGTGACCAGCACGTTTCACGAGCCTTATCAGCTAAGACAACAGCAAAGGGCAACTCTTTGTTCTCCTGCTAATGAAACGCAAAGTTCACAATCTACAGACTTGGAGAACGTCGTACGAGGTTTCACTGTTCTTATGGAAACGGGCAAATAGGCCGATGGTCTAAGGCTGCGGAACCAACAGCGACACGGAGATGGTATACTGGTTCGGCTTGGGAAGCCCAAAAGTAGTATGTTGGCCAAGAGAAACAGAGTAGATTTGGAATATTTTCGCCATGAACAAATGGTAATATAAAAGGTATAACAGGTAGTTGCCTGGAGTGTTTTTATTTGTCGACGACCCATTATGTACGATCCAGAGTAGTTTGTTCATGGGCACCTGCGGCTCGGATGACCAGGCACGGGTTCAGCCTTGCGCTTGATTTGTTTGTAGACAAGAACGAGGGGCACGCGAGAGGCAAAACTTGTCTAGCTATCCAACGCACGCACTCAACACAACACTATGGAGGAAGATGTTGACAATATGCCAAGGTAAGTTACGGAATTGTGAAAGCCGGGAGAGCAAATTGCTAACTGTGTGACTCGTAGCTGGCTGGTAGCACTGACCACGCTGAGTGTGTCTGCCTCGATCATTGTCTCAACACTGTCCATCTATTTGCATTTCAAGAACTACCGCAAGCCTATGGACCAGCGACTGATTGTGCGAATCCAGCTTCTTATTCCATTGTATGCAGTGTCGTGCTGGCTGGCTCTGCACTGGGAACGTGCCAATATGGTTGTGGGCCCTATTCGAGAAATATACGAAGCATTTGTTATATATACCTTCTTCACCCTGTTGACCAATATTCTGGGCGGTGAACGCGATATCATCATAAGCTGCAGTGGCCGAGCTCCAACCGCCTATTTGCCGCCCCTCAACCGGTTCTTGGACAAGTTTGACATTTCCGACCCGTACACATTCCTCATGATCAAGCGGGGGGTTCTGCAGTACACATGGGTAAAACCCATTCTGTGTCTAGCAACTATTATCACACAAGTCTTTGGTAGTTATAGACCCAATGTTATTGCTTTGAACTCGGGATACTTTTGGATTGGCCTGGTGTACAATGTTAGCATCTCCATGTCACTCTACTTTCTCGCTCTGTTCTGGTACTGCCTGCATGACGACCTGGAACCATACAGGCCTATGCCCAAATTCCTATGTATCAAGGCTGTTATTTTCTTCTCCTTCTGGCAGGGATTTGGCATTTCCGTCTTGAAATATTTTGGCTTCTTCATCAACTCGGGCCACATGATTCAAAACACTCTACTTTCCTTTGAGATGCTGGGTTTCTCAATTGGCCACTGGATAGCTTTCAGCTACCAGGATTATGCTGCGTCTTCCATGATTGGTTTTGGGCGACTTCCGGTTAAGTATGCTATCAGGGATGCCTTCGGTATTATGGATCTTATCACTGATTTCCGGTCTACATTTTACGGAAGCGCCTATGGATATAGACAATTCGACTCTATTGAGGCATTACTGGATCATCCCGAGAGCAAGTCAAGGCAAGCACGGATCAATGCCGGTCTAAGGTATAAAAATGGGGGAAAGTCGAAATACTGGCTCCCCAAGAGCACCCTAGCCAAAAGAGCAAGAGATGCCGACAGAGCAGCTGCTGCTGCAGAAAGCGCCAGAGCTATTTTGAGAGGAGGTCCCGATAGATCATACGGCACTGTTAGCGAAGAGCCCTATTCTTCGTCTGAATCCCCTTCCCCTCCCACTGAACGGGACGATGGACTAGATGCTTTCCAGCCCGTCGATTGGAACACTCAGGAAGACGACTTACTGGCAGATGAGCAAATTTATGTCCAGGCTCGCAGGCTGATTTATGGTGACTACAATTATCCCGTTATCACTGTCAGAGAGTCGATTCCATATACCCCCATATTTGATCAACAAAAGGCTCACGGCGGTCAAGCTGCCACTTCTTACATGCTCTCGCAAGAGTATCAGTCATTCGCGCCACCATCTGAAATGGATGATGATGAGCGAATGTTCTTTGAGAATTCTTATAACCCGAAGAGCCGAAAGCAGACGGGGCTCGCCAATGCGCACATACGATAATGTAGTCGAGAAGTCAAATGGCACGTTAGGAATAGTAATAATAATAAATCAATGCATGCAAATCAACTACAAATAGTCAAAATATATATAATAAAAAGATGCAAATTCACAACAGAAACTGCTGTACAAGCTATCCCTCATTGAGCTGCTGCTCTCTCCTTTTCAAAAGCTCCAGAATCTCCCGTTCATATTCTTCAGAAGTCTTTCTGTGCACGAATTTCAGCTTCTTCATGATCTTCTTCGACTTAGAGGAAGTAGAGCTCTCTCCAACCTCGATGCCAGTAGCACGTGGCTGTGAAGAACCTTCGCCATCATCTTCATCTGCTGGGTCTGTTCGGCTACTAAACGGGCCACGAGACTTAGTAGAAGGTGAAAATGGCATGGACTCATCTGCATATTCTCCGGAATCAGATCGGAAGGAGAGGCTCCTGTTTCTACCACCCAGCATGGCAGAGTCACGCACTCGAGCATTGTGGTCCTTGTCAAACAGGCGAGATTCAATATCGTCACGATACTCCCATCCCTGCTTCAATTCGGAATATGCTTCCTGTTCTAATCTGAATCTGATAGCAGGATCCTGCTCAAGCTCTTGGAAAACATCAGTGTCTGTCGGCAAGAAGGCACCTCGCGCAAATCTGACCAAGAACTCAAACATAAGCAAAAGTCCAAAGATAACCAAGATGGTAGCCCACCAAGAAGCATCTGTTCCAAAAGTCTTGAAAAGAGAATCTCCGATATAATAGATCTTAGAAGGCGATTTACGGTAGACATAAGACAGAAGCATTGTCCAGCACATCCATCCACCATTCTCAATGATAAAAACTGCCCAATTGAGAACCGAAATATAATGCTGCTCCAAAATGTTCAACTTCATTGTAATAATCAACAAGACACTGGTGAAGGAAATCATACCCAAAGGATAAAGAGAATTATCGAGAAGAGATGGCATACCCCATATGTAGAAGTTTAAGAATGAAACACCCACAGATTCCACAGCAGCAACTGTAATCCACCCCAGGAAAAGAAGTAATCCAAATCGCTCATTTTGCTGTCCCATACTATAAAGCTCTGGAACAGCAATAAGAGTAGTCGGGCTCAAATCCTGCTCAAAAATACCAAGGCACAGAACAGGGAGAGTGGTGAAGAGGGTGTTGAACATGGACAAAGACCAACTTTCGTAAAGAGATGTACCAGTGAACATGGTGTTTCCCTGGAATATAGCTTGAGTAAGGTAAAACAAAAATTCCTTGTAGAACGTGGCAAGGATATATTTGCATGTTCGCACATAATTCCATCGACCATGAACTAGAAGCAATTTTAGCAAGAAGCGGAACTGACCAATAGAGTAGTCAGATGACCTTGCGGCCTGCAAACCCTCTCGACCAGCAATACCAATACCAACATCAGCACTTTGGATCATTGCAATATCGTTGGCACCATCTCCAATTGCCAGTGTAATGGCGCTCTTCAATTTGTTTCGAACGGCTTGTACCATAGCGGCTTTCTGGGATGGGCTCGCTCGACAACAAATGACCGAGTCGGCCTTCACACCTAGATCAATAAACAGAGTCATAAGAGTCATATCTTCCTGGACATGAGCTAGGGTCATACCATCGATAACAACCACACAATGAGCTACTCGGTCGCCAGAGTCAAGCTCTACCATCGCAGAAGCCATTCTACCCGCAATATCTCCCTCCTCTGCACGCAAGACAACGACAGTAGAGTAATCCTTGATTAATCGACAGGAGTAACCAATGTTAATAGCAGTTTCACGCTTGTCACCTGTGAGCATCCAGAGCTTGATTTTGGCTCTTGTAAGCTTCTCAATAGCCTCAGGGACGCCGTCCTGTAGCTTATCCTCGATAGCGGTAGCACCAGTAAGCTCAAAATCCTTTTCGATCATTTCACCAACCTTCTCGATTTTCTCCTGCCTATCAACCAAACTGGTTCGAGCATCTTGATACAGCTTGTTCCAAGCACCAAATTCATCATTAGTCATAAATCGGTGAGCATACATAAGAGTTCGAAGTCCTTCAGTAGAAAATTCTTCAATATACTCAAGAGTTTTTTCCATCACATAGGCGTCATCAAATACTAAACGATCATCAATTTCAAGCTCGCCCTCATCATGTGACACGACGCTGGTCTCTATACCAGCTGTATGAGAAGGACCTTCGGAGCTGATGTCTGCAACAGGATATGATGAGACAGTAACACCGCTCTTCTTGCCACTGGCAAATCCATCTTCACTCTTCCGGCTAGGTCGTTCGCCGCCGTACTTTCTGCGCGTGGCCACACTCATCGATCTTCTAGAGGAGTCGGCAATCATGTCAACTTCTTCATTTTGATGGGCCCTGTGCAAAAAGCCATCCAAGGAAGCTAGGACATCCTTTTTCTCCATTGAGGTAGACGGCCTTCCACTTCCAAAACTCAGTCTACCACCGCCCAGACTAGGATCGGGGGTGCTGGACCGAGGTCCGCTAAGGGAAGGTCTTCCAACTCGAACCACTCCATCTGTCAGGGATGACATGGAGTTGCGACCAATCACAACATCAGCCTCAGCAGCTTTACGAAGTGAAGCCTGGCGGGCTATTTCGCTAGCCTTGTCTTTTGCGAGAGTGTTCAAGCGCAATCTCTCCAAGATAACGTTGTCAGCACCTTTGCAAAGTACGCAGTACCTACCATCAGGAAACTTGCAGACCAAGCTCATTCTCTTTCGAGCAGAGGAAAACTCAATGGTCTGCAGAACTTCGTAAACCTCATCAACAGGTTCCGCATCGAAACCATAAGGATAAGTTCGAATGGTAAGTGAATTGTGCTGGCGGTCAATGACAAGATATCCCATGTCTCTAGCAGCTTCAATGAGAGCAAGCTCATCAGGAGAGGCTGCTTGGTACTCCAAGTTATCAATCTCAATTTCACCATCTGCAGTGCTGTGCTGATCCACGTCGGGAACACAGCTATGACACAAAGCTATAGCTAATAGAAAAAACTTGGCCTTCTGAGTATATGCGGTATTGGGGTTGTTCATCATGTACTGCAGCAATTCTAATGTGCTTCTAATATCTTGCACACGGTTAGGAGCTGCAGTGGATTTCCAGGCAGTAATGCTGGTAGATTGCTTTAAACTTGCCATTGAGCGACGATTCAAAGAAGCACCGGCAGTACTTCTTCGGGGGAGAGCAGCAACGTGCCTAAAAATTGAATCTGTTGAAGTTCTTCCACGGCGAGCCAAGTCTGGTTGAGTCGGCTCAGATAAGTCTCTTCTAGACCCCGCTTCCTGAACATGATGAAACAACCGCTTTGTGCGCTTATCCTCACTTGCGGGGGCGGCAGAAGCTTCCTCTGACACTGCAGCTTCTTCCACCGCAGCTTTGAGCTGAATATCCAAGTCGTGGAGCCAAGCCTCACCAGCTACAGTGAGCTTTCTAAAGACCATAATGTTATCGGTAAGAGTACCGGTCTTGTCTGAAAAAATGTAGTGGACTTGACCTAGTTCCTCGTTGATTGTGGCAGTATGGGCCTCACATGGAGTGTTTGTTGCGGGATGATACATATCGATATCCTTCTGAAGCATAACCATCTGGGAGACCTTGATAATTTCCAGGGACACATAAAGGGATAATGGAATCAAGGTATTAAACATGATAATGAATCCCATGAGGTTTTGAATGACAGTAACTTCGGCACCGTCCAAGAACCACATGTTGCGGCCCTGGTCACTGTAATATATTCGACAGGCCACCGTACAAAACACCGAGAGAGCCAGGACAAAGATGACCATGAATATGACGATAGTGTTGACCTTGTTCTGAAGCTTGGGAGCCTTTGAGCGAGGATTCTGCAAGGCATTCATTCGGATTTTGGACTCTTCACCGGTGAAAATGACCAAAGCAGTAACATAAGGAGTGTTTCTAATAATTGAACCCCGATAGACAACGTTGCCAGATGTGACAGGGTACTCCTTATTGTTGAGAGTGAGGGTGGCTTCGAAATTGTACAAGTCAACGTTTGGGTCCTCAGTATGCACAGAACAGTTCTGCAGAGTAGCAAAAAGGTCTGGGTCGTTTGTAATTTCGGCAAGATCGGCAATTGCTTCTCTGTTTTTAAGATTTGTCTCACCGTCGAGGTCCATTGTTTCAATGTACGATCCATTGTTGTAACCTCCCGTGTTGAGAAGAATAATGTCGGCTGGAACCCATTCGTTTTGCTTGATTTTGATGACATCACCAACTTTGAGGTCCTTCCAAGCTTTTTGTTTGTAGCGAATGATACCACCAGACCCGGAGGCCGCGCTGGCGCCAGTTGTGACCCGTGAGGCAGTACGAGTGGTGGTTCTGGATGCAGGGTTATAGTCCACCGAAAGCTCTGCTACATGAGTAAGACGGTTGTTTTCTTCCTTGTCCTGACGATGTCGTCGCCAGTCATCATAACCCTCGCGCCCCATGGAGATTGAAATGAAAATCATGAGAGGAATGATGGTAGTGTAGGAGCCGGTAGTGGACCAGGACGGGATCATTTGCAAAATGGACACAAACAAAAAGTAGAGATTGGCCAGTTTGGAGAACTGGAAGACCAGCTGGCGGGGCAGAAAATTGTACGGGGTGTATATCGAGGAGGTGATCTCGTTGCCGACATATTTCTTGTTTGTTCGTTCGTCAATGAGCAGGTTGCGGTTGGGGGTGATTCGAATTGGAATTTTGCGGCCACCTACAGAGGGCGGAGCATGTTTGATCTGCAACAGGTAGTCCTGCACACGACGGAGCCGGGCCATGAAGCGGACCCGCAGCTTGGACGACGAGGGCCGAGCAGTCCAAAACGCATAATTTGGAAGCACATCCGAAACGGATGCACGTCTTGCAGTGCTCTTTTTTGCATCTCCTGGCACAGCACGAGATGCAGCAGCCAGCTGGGGGTCTTCACCACCACCATGTTGGAAGTGGTCCGAGGTTCGGCTCGCCCAGTCATCCGATGCAGCAGCAGACCAGTCCGTTTCCTGCAGCTCTATAGGAGACGGCGGCCGGTCGTTGTCTGGCCGGTTTGCGCCTGTGAGAATCTGGCGTCTCAGGCTGTACCCCCTTGCTCGTCCTGGGCTTGGAGGCCCCGAGTCGACAGACATCAGGTGGTGCAACTTTCCGGGAGCCTAGAAGTACAACACCGTGGGGAGGAGGAAAAAAACCAGTAATGCAAGCTGTGCAGTAGAGAATGAATAGCACAGCACCCAAAAAGCCAGTATTGTGAGAGAGTGTAAGCGCGACTAAGGAGGTGTCGGTCTGTACCCTTGGCGGTGGTTGGGGTTTTCTGGTGGTGTTCGTGTGCTGTTGCTAAATATGACAGTCTTGGCCTTTTGAGCTAAGCAGCAGGACAAGCCACGCAAGGCTGAGTATGGCTAGGTGGGCACAGAGCAGAGTACAGCACACCGACCGACGCGAGCCATGTAAACCGGGGGGTGGGTCTATTTGGCGGAGAGTTAAGGGGGGACGGACAAAAGATTGTTTTGAACTGAGGACCAGGGGGAATGGAGATGAAGCCAAACAAACACAGCAGGTGGCGCGGATAAGATGGAAGAATGTTTATCGTGAGAGAATGGGGCTGTTGCGCTGTTTTTTTTCCCGCACCGATTTCTGGTTTATGATGAACATGGCCAGCCCAAGCAGGGCATGCTGACTGACGGACAGGCACACAAACAACGTGAGCAGCCCAGCCAGCTGGCCAGGGGGGCTTGCCCAGCAATGCGTAGCCTAGAATAACCTAGCTAACAAAGGACACTAATGAACATATTTCAATATATCTGCTCGCCAGCGACTGCGGAATTGCATTGAGCTGCATTGATCTGAATGGAATTGACTTGAATAAGCATTCCCCAAGAGTTGCGGCGCCGTTTTGCAAATCACCAGCTCCGCTGGCTTCTTTTTTTAGCCTCTCCAGTCTTTACACCATCACCCACTCCGCAGCCAAATTGGGTCTGACTCAGGACACACATACGTGTGCGCATTAGCTGAGCTAAGGAAGCCATGCACAGCCCCGGGTACAGGCAGTGGTACTGCAGCAGCAGCAGCTGCAGTAGCGACACGGCTAACTAGTTGGTTACCAACAGCGCCATATGCTACAGTGGCAGTATGCCTTAGTTGCAGTAGCCACAAGCAAGTGCTGGCTTCTTTTGTATGCAGTGAGCGGAACTGCTGATGTTTTCGTCTGGACGCGCGTAAGTACGAATGTACGATAGAAAGGGCTGGCCACTGGGGTTGCAGTGGAGTGCACCAGTGCTAGTGCTGGCTTGGCTCGGCTCTGGATGTGCATGAACGGCTGGTGGTTGGCTGGTACCTCCGCAAGAGCGGAGTTATCGTTTATAAAACTCCACGGTGGAGGTAGCCAAGCTAAACCAACGAGTCCAACCAACGAGTCCAACCAACGCAGTCCACCAACGCAGTCCAATCCAATTCATCCAATCCAATTCATCCAATCCAATTCATCCAATCCAATTCATCCAATCCAATTCAATCCATCCAATCCCATCCCACGCATCAGTCGTCTAGCCTACCTTGATTGGTCAGTGGAAACTCTAACCACCCGGCAACAGCCAGCTCGGCAATCGTTGTCCCTATACACTCTACCTGCATCCTGCCAGCCA
Organism: Zygoascus sp. PK3305; assembly: GCA_023628935.1. Classification (NCBI taxonomy): domain Eukaryota; kingdom Fungi; phylum Ascomycota; class Dipodascomycetes; order Dipodascales; family Trichomonascaceae; genus Zygoascus; species Zygoascus sp. PK3305. The sequence goes on from JAMAJS010000001.1 coordinate 2,204,121, forward strand.
AAAAATATATACCATCTGACAGTGGCTTTGCTGCCGTCAGTATATTGCGCTGGCTGGCTTGCGCTGGTACGGGCTTTTATTGGTCCTTTTGACCTGAGTCAGCCGGCTGGCTCAATCGACGGACGGGCAGACGGCCAGAAATCGTGGTGCCATCTCCTCACACACATTCCTTGATGGTGGACCTCCAGTTTCTGAATCAAACCAACAGATCGGAGCCGGACCGAACCGAGCGGGATCAAAATGCCCAGACAAGAACTAGCTAGTTACCATCTTGGCAGAAAAGGCGTGGATCGATCTCGCACAATGCAACAGACCAACCAAAACAGTGCTGGACACCTCCGTTTTAGCTTTCCCACGATCCAGTTGGAGCTGGAGTTGGAGTTGGCATATTGTCTTGTGTGCACGGCAACCTAATCAATACGTTTGTTTTGCATACATTTGCCTGTTCATGTATATGCATGACGTTATATGCGCCCACTCGAATAAAGTAAAACCTGTTTGTCTCTTGATACTTGTTTAGAGTTTACTCCGCTGCTGTTTACCCGTGCCACGCCATGCCATACCGTGCTATTACATTTTATTTTATTATTTTATTTTATTTTATTTCATCTCACAGATTCGTATTATGTCCGGCCCAGCACTTTCCTTCCTTTTTCGGGGCTTCTATTCGGGGAGAACCACCACTGTTGCTGTTTTGGCTCCACTGCACACAAAGAAGCCTGTAGTCCCGCACGTTCCCCCCACTAGAATCTTGCATGTTGGGGTGCAGCTAGGACCCTCAGATTCGCCAGTAGCTCCAGGGCACACATCTCACCCAGCGTCGCCCTATTCAGAGCCGCTTGGGTCCAGACCAGCCCGAGATGCTCCGCTACATGCCGCGATGGTATCGGCTGATTTCTGGCTTCCACGGGCCTCGATCTGGTACCTGTTGGTCCTCCGGGTCTTGCCGTTGTCTCATCCCCAAACCTCTATTACCTCACCATTGATTGGCTCCCGCACGCAGGTGCATGCAGCACAACGCTCTGCGTTGTGTTCTGGAAGCAGCCAGCCCAGCCCAAATGATACATTCAGCGCCTTGCAATGTGTAACAATTTTTTCACTTGCATCACCATTTCATCTGGCCAGCAACCATTTTCTGCTGTATACGCACTGAATGTGTGCAGCTTGATTAAAAACTTATCAAGCCTCTCAAAAACAAAAAAACCCCCTCCCCACCCAGAGAGGGACCGGACCTAAACACTGGAGCTTGCTTGCGTCTGCTTGAGCTGTGCGTCAATGCTATTTCTAACGACCCTCCCATGGCAGGTACCTCCGTCGCTGTCTCTGTAATACTAAAGAAGCTAGGCTGGCGCGGGGCATCGGCTGTTGACTACGGGTGATTTCGCTTGGAGTGATTTCGCTTGGGGTGATTTCGCTTAATCCCTCTCACTTTGGGCCCACCGCCCTAAACAGGGAAACATGCGAGGTTAGTGGGATGAGATCACCCAATTTTTCCTGGCTGTGAGGCTCAAAGCTTAAAACGGACTACCCTTCAGTGCCGACCATTCTTGCTAATATAAATACCGGACGGTACCTTTGCCTAGTACGGCCCTTCACTTGACCTAAAAAAACAAGAAAGACAAAGAACTACTACCTATCCTCCCCCTTAACCATGTCTCTGACTGCCTCACAAATCGCCTCCATCAAGGCTGCTATCCCACTGCTCAAGGATGACAGCGCCGCACTTGCAAAGGCTTTCTACACCAAGATGATTGCAGAGAACCCTTCACTGCAGGACATTTTCAACTCTGCTCACCAGGGCGGTCTTGCGCAGCCCCGTGCACTGACACACTCGCTGCTTATGTATGCTGAGAATATTGAAGACCTCAGCAGGCTGAATGCACTGGTTGCCAGAATTGTAGACAAGCACGTGTCCTTACAGGTACCTGCAGAGGGTTATGCCATTGTCGGCAAGTACTTGCTGGGAACCATTGCTGACACGGTCGGCCCGTCGGTGGCCACACCAGAGTTTCTGGAAGCCTGGACCATTGCCTATAATATGCTTGCTGACCTGCTGATTTCGCTGGAGAAGAAGGCCTATGCTGCCAATGCCGAGCATGGTTGGAAAGGGTACCAGCCGCTGACGGTGGTCAACAAGGTGCGAGAGTCTCCCAACGTAGTATCCTTGTATCTGCAGCGACAGCAGCCGCAGGAAACGTTTATAGTCCCCAAGCCTGGCCAGTACCTGGGATTTCAGTTTAAGGTCGACGGCAAGGTGCAGTGCAGACAATACTCTATTTCGGATGTGGACGTTAAGAACCAGACATACAGAATTTCTGTCAAGCGAGTCGCTGGCGGTATTGTGTCCAACTATATCCACGATGCTATCAATGTTGGCTCCACTATCGATACCGTGTGCCCCGAAGGCACATTTGGCATCGAGCCCAATGGCAAGGTTATTACACTGCTGGCAGCCGGTATCGGCATGACTCCTTTTATTACAATGTCCAAGAAGCTGCTCAACACTACTGGCGTCCAGAAGATCAATTTGGTGCAGTGCGACCAGTCTGCTGACGTTGCTCCCTTCATTCAGCAAGTCAATGCCCTGGCTGCCGAGCACAAGGAGAACCATCAGCTGCAGGTTACTCGCATTTACTCCAAGAGCCAGGGCAGACTGGACAAGACTAAATTTCTGCAGCTGGTTAAGGGTTCAGACCAACTCTATGTGGTAGGCCCCCCCAGCTTTATGAAAGACGTCAAGGGTTATGTGCACGAGGATGCTCTGCAGGTCGATGCATACTATGACTTCTTTGGCCCTACCCAATGGGAGTAGATCGAGCATCGCGCTACACCTTATTTATCTCAACCCCATCCCATCCGTTCCCTCCTTTTGTTTTGATTCAATGTCCATTGGTAATATTTCTTTTTGATTATTGTAGATGTAATAATTAATGAAGAATCATTCATATTATTGTAATCATGGCTGGTACTGCGCTATTCTAGCCTAAAGCTGCTGCAAATCAAATCAAAGTAGTTCTATGGCTGGCCCTATTAAAGTTGGGTGCGGCCAGCACTGTATTTTGTGGGGAAGTCCTGGGGTAGACACTTGAACTTGCTGTAACGTGACGCTCACAAGGAGGGGGACCCACCCCAAAGGCTAGCAAAGCGAGTGAAAATGGAGTGAGGGGAAGACAGAATAGGGCTGGGGAAAGCCTGACCTTATAAAAAGGGCGGCACAGATTGGAGCTTCTCTTGTTTAGATTTATATTCCTTCCTGTTGAATACAGATTTGAACAAACTGAACCGAACCGAACCGAAACGAAACTTTTCTAACGTCGAATATGACTGCAGCCCTTAAGAACATTGTGATTGACCAGATTGGGGTGCCTGATTCCGGGGCACCCAGCTCCGGAATCACAAAGGCCCAGGTGGACCGAGTTGCCAACCATGCTGACCAGGTGGGCCAGGTCTTCTATGCCAAGCTGTTTGAGACTACCCCCGAGTTTGCACGCATCTTCACTCAGCCCAGTAACAAGGTTACTATCAAGGGTCATCCCAAGCAATTCGTTAAGGCCATGATCAATTACTCATACCAGGTAGCAGCTGGCATCTGGGATGAGGATGAGGACGATGAGCTGATCGAGGCTTTGGTGCAAAAGCATCGGGCTCTGATGACAGAATCGTCCTACTACCCTCGAATAGGAGCATCATTTATCGGTGCCCTTGAAGAGGTCTTGAAGCTGGACTCCAAGGCCGTCAATGATTGGACAGCTCTGTATACGTCTTTTGCAGAGTATCTGGTCAAGCAGGCCAAGGTCATTGATACAATGAATGCTCAGGCTGAAGGCGGATGGAATGGGTACAGAACCATGCGAATCTCGGAGAAATACATGGAAACATCAGAGGTCGTGACACTGTCTTTGAAGCCTTTGGTGAAGGACGAGAATCAGGATATTCTCATGCCTGAGCCGGGCCAGTACCTTGGTCTTCGTCTTGACATGGAATGCGGAGTGGAGTACCGCAAGCAGTACTCTATTTCCAATATAATCAACGAGGACAGCGACTGCTACCAGATTTCTGTGCAGAAACAGGCAGGCGGAGCCGTATCTAAGCATATTCATGACAAGCTTCGGCTGGGCGACACTGTTGACATCAGCCCCCCCGGAGGAAACTTTGTTCTGCGGGACACAGACAACCAACTAAAACCTTGCGTAATGATTGCCGCTGGTATTGGTGCTGTCCCCATGAAATCCATGGCACACAAGGCGGTGGTGGAGCACAAGCTCCGCACCCGGTTTATACAGTGTGACCGGACTACAAAGAGCCAACTATTTGGTAAATTCTTCAAGAAACTACAGGGAAACGAGAACTTCCAATACAAGCTGTTTTTGAGTCAACAGACGCACGAGGTCCCGTCTTCGGGAGTGGCTAATCGGCTTACCCAGGACCAGCTGGAAGACTTGCTTCCCGGTGTGAGCACTTCGCCGAATATTTACGTCTGTGGCCCCCTGTACTTCATGCTGGATGTGCGGAGATGGCTGAATAACCTTGGCTACGCCAATAATATTAGCTACGAATACTTTGGGCCACAGGTTATTTAAAGGAGCAAGTTGTGGACAAGATGACGGCGAACTGCATGCAGACATAAACCGTACCAATTTGAACCAACGGGCCGTACAGGACAGGGCGAATCTGCATTTCCTCGGCTACGTGTGCAATTGTACCTTCTCCCTTTTTTTTGCGGCCCAATCTTCGCTGCTCCGTCTCTCTTTGTATCATGCCCGTTTGGACAAGGCACGTATCTCATACTTTTTCATATTATTTTTTTTATTTGACTCAATCACATTTTATCCTATTTAATCCTTTTTGCAGTGTGTGCTCCGTCGTACTTACTAGAAAGAGGAGGTAACATCTACAGATCCGCTAATCTCCGTAGACCGAGGCCTCCGTTTTCAACGGTATATGCGCATTTTGAATTCTTTTTTTCTTGGCTGCCTGTGAACGACGGCCCGATCTAGCCGGCCGTTTGGCAACTGGGAACTACATTTTATTCCCAACTGGGGAGAAGATTGGCACGTCTTGCAGCCGAGAAACGGCTGTCACGTAGAGCAGCCGCATTAAATCCCATCAAAAAGTTTCACTTACCAACGATTCACCACCACACTTGATCGACTGGCAAGCAAGCAGTTCAGCTCACGCAACGGGTGATTAGCAGGACATGGATGTTGGCGATATCGTAGAGCGCGAAACCAAAGATACTCCGGTGAAGCCGCCTGGGCCTCCTTCAGGCAGATTGTCTAGGCGAACAAAGGAGAGTAGATGGAAGCAGACCAAGGTTCGGACAGGCCAAGTGGCGGGATACGCTGACAACGACCCACGCCTGCAAGCCTCAACAATACGTGATGCATTCGGAGATAACATGTCAGAGGAAGAACGTATCCATTTGGAGAACTTGAAGCGTCTATCCTCAATGGAATCAGAGGAAATTGAAAAAGAACGGCAGCAATTAATTGCTGGAATGGATCAGGGCGTGTTGGAAGCTCTATTGCGTCGAGCCATCGTCAAGGACGAGGAGCGTGGAGTTGTTCCTCAGACTGTTGAGCAACATGCTGCTGCTGGCAAGCAGGCTGCTGCGCTAAAGGATGACAGCGACCAGACGCTGCCAAGCACAACGTTATTTGGTGGGGACCCGGACCCCTCATTGGCGGACAATGCACAGGAGCCCCAAGCAGGGCCAGCTAGCGCCGATGTGGAGGCTAAGCCCTTACCAGATAATTCCTTACATTTTCCCAAGCCGCTGCCAACCACGGAGCTGGAAACAGAGGAGGATTTCCTGTCGCATATGCATGAAAAGTTTTTTCCCGAGCTGGAAGTGGAGAGTGGGAAACTAGCCTGGATGCGTCCCATTGATGCAGACTCTGAAGAAGCTGCAGAGTACCGCGCAGACCAGGAAAGCCTAGCTCCAAGCGAGATACGTTTCGACTTTCGTGGTAATCTGGTAACTCCTAACCAATCTCGGCAGATAGACCCCCACTTGGGCTTGCATCACCATGGCGATGCCCCATTGGCAGCAGGCTACACCATTGGAGAACTGGGTCATTTGGCACGGTCCACTCATCAATCGCAGCGATGCATGGCTATTCAAACCCTGGGGAGAATTCTGTTCAAGATGCCAAAAATTAAATCCTCAGAGCTGCGTGCAGGGCTGCAGGGATGTGTCGACCAATTCCGCATTCTGGAGTCGCTGCACGAAGCTGCTGGCCAGGACAATACGATTAGCGTACAAGCATACGCCACAGAAGCTTTATGGTACTATAATCAAGCTAAATCCAGGACGGCCGTTTAAGGGTGGTTCTTGTGCTGTGCATATGGGATGTCGATCGATGCAGCATGTAGGGTTTTTGCTCGTTTATCCCCAAGTTAAAAATCAGGTGAGGTTGTCTGGCGAGTATCAGGAAAAGAAAAACACCGCTTACCTGAAGTTGCGCACGAGACTCGAGCATTTCTCCAGATTATTCAACTGGTGGGCTCGCTTAGCTTATTCTATTGAAAGAATCTCAATACCTTGTTAATTTATTTTGCACCCTTTATTTATAGCATCCTTGGCGATCTATGATGGTCTAATCTCCATCTTGTAGGCTATGAATTTGTTTTTCACCATCTCTTAGGCTCCTTTCGCGTTGTTTATTCCATATCCTATTTTATTTTTCCTTTCCTTTTTTTACAGCACACAATAACATAAGATCGTTTCAGTCACAGCCGATTTCAACCAGTGAAATAGCGATAGACAAAGAGGTCAGATCTTGACTTAATATAGATCTAAAAACGGCTGCTACGCATGAAGAGGGAGGAAAAAGAAAACACATCTCCAAAGATAAAATCTCTTTTGGATTTAGCGCCACGGCCCCCACATATTCTAGTATTAACGGATTGAAGGCAAAAAAATAATGAGATAATTCCAAGCCTCATCTGAGCTCGTGATTTTCTTTCTATTTTAAAAAGCGACCTTACGAGTAGCGGACCGGGCCGCGGTGAGAGTTTTTGTGGGTTGTGGGTTTTGTTTTTTGACCCTTGAGGAAACATCAGATCAGAGAGTCAGTCAATTTTTTTACGACGACAATTGCAGACCCCTCTGAAGTGCTAGCAGAAAATCTGTACAATAGCATAGATCTCGTGCAGTATTTTCTCTGCCAGTCCCTTTGAGTGAATAAATGTAGCCACCTCCTTCCTTGCCTATCTATCCCACAGGAATAATGAAGTAGGAAGGAGTTGTCGATTACCTGCTTTCAGTTGATAGCATCTTATTGTTCCAATTGATCGGGTTTTCTAACTGCTTAGACGCGCCGCACGAGTGGCAGGATTGGTTAGCAGCGCGTTGCGTACAATGCTAGTCTAGTCAGGTATACTCACACTTTCTGATATGAAAAAGCAAAGAAGAGAATTTTATGGTGGCAGGCAAAGAGATTCTTCCCCCAACTAGAATGATGGCCAAGATTTATTTTTGCACCGCATCTTGAAAAGTCGCAAAAGCAAGGCTTGCAGATTTCTCAAAAGGACAAAACAGGAGAATGCTCCAAGCCACTTCGACGTCAAGAACGATCCAAAGTAAGATAAACGAGATACGCCAGGTAAGCTGGACTACCAGCCAAGATTTGACCCACATAATTGCAAACTCATAAGATTTACATGGGGGCGGGAAAGTGCATTTGAAGATGTACGAATTGTGGAATTATAGTTAATAATATTCTGCATCCAAGTCCTTGTCAAGCACGGGCCTCACCCAGTAGCAGCGTAAGCGCGGCCAACGCAGCGGGCAGCACATACGCACCCAGCACAAGCAGCGCAAGCGGCAGGAACGAACGCAGTCGGTGCAGCGCCGTTGCAGATTGACTGACACTTTCTAGAATTTCCAGTACACAGCTGCATGAATCTGGTAACTGATGAAATTCTTTTCGTAGATTGCTTTGCGCGCTAGTGTGGCCAAGTTTCCGCCAGGCCCGGTTCTCTATGGTGGTTAGGATGATGTAAAACAGCGCAGTTATTTTTGCATTGCTTTTTCTAGGCTCCTTCTATACTATCCACATCCGAAACGAGAAAATGTTCCCACTGCCCACGGAGACTGAGATCTCGTTTGAGCGCATAAGGAACTGACAGATTCGGAAATGCTCTTTTAGGGCATGCAGCCTGCAGCTCCAGCGGCTATAGGAATTTTGTGTGCCTGCTTTTATGCAGTAGAGATCTGATCTGGGTTTCTGACAAAGATTAACACACATCTCCAACTATACGCCGCCAACAGTGTGTCCCGGGACATATATAATATCAGCGGCTTCCACAGCACCTCTCGCATATTTATTGCATCTGCTAGTGTGGCCCGTTCACAGTCACTGCATACAAAGCGTAGGTTTCCCCACGGCTCGTTTATGCTCTCGTCCGGGCTTTGCCTTTTGAATAAAAAAAGAAGAAGAAACCGAACAAAATAAACCCACAACGACAGACAGCTTCGAGCAACGTTGCTTAATTACTTGGGTTTTAACTTTTTTGCGCAGGCTGCTATATTAATATTGTCTCCCCCCTCCGACCCCTTTCTAATAGAGAAAGGACTCGTTCAGGTCTGCTACAGTGCTACAGTCGGATCAAATCTCAATCTAGCAGCATAACTGGTGACCAAACAGACCAGCTGCTGGCTTGTGTCAACTCTAACTGACAACAAAGTTTGACTGACTACCCATTTGTAGAAGTCAGAGTGTGGGACTTAGAGTTGTCTCTAGGCTTGGTATTCCTTCTAGAACTGATCCTTGCCCCCCTTCTTCCCTCCTTCCAGAGGTTGTTTTGCCTCTTGGGTTGCTTTGTTCATCCCCTGATTTGGTGTTGTGGTCACTCTGCGGATTGTCATTTTGCAAGTTTGAGATCCTCATCTACTACACCAACAAAGCATATTTTGTTTTTCACACGCAACGAAATCTAAAACTGTTAACCCCTTTTTTATTCTTCCTACTTGAACCCACATATTCACAGCAGCAAGCCAGCACAGGGAATTCATTTCTTTCCTTCTCGTGTCTTACCAACATACCAGCCGGAAAAAACAAAAAAAAGGCATCCTTCTTATCCCTCCATATCCCCCCCTCCTCCTCTTCTTCCTACCGCCCCCCCTTACCTTTCACAACTGGCCAACTACATGAATAATTCGCTGTATATGTCTGCTGGTGCTCAGCCGATTCCTACTTCTCAGGCGAGCACCCAGCCCCTGTATGCTGCCAGTAACACTGCAGCTACAGCCGGCTACGCACATTTCAACGACATGACTTACTTCCAACAGAGACAGCAGCAGCCGTTGTCTCAGGCCCATGTGCAAGCCAGCATACAGCAGCAACAGCAGCAGCAGCAGCAACAGGCAGCAGCAGCAGCTCAGCAGCAACAGCAGGCAGCGGCCGCTGCAGCAGCCCAGCAGCAATATGCGTATTACCAGTCTGCAATGCCTGGGTCGTATGCTGGTGCCACGGGTCCCCCCTCTGTTCAATATGCATCCCCTACTCCACCACCAATGACAGCGCAAACCCAGCCGGGCCCACAACCTCAGGGCCAGGTTTCCCCTACCAATGGTGACATAAATGCCGCCTACTACCAGCAGGCTCAGGGCCAAATGCCTCAGTACGCGCAGTACGCAAAGGCCCAGCAGCCTCAGAACCAACCCCCGCAGTCATACTCCGCCTACTCCTACCACCTCCAGTATCCGGGGCTGCAGCAAATCCCTGCTTCTCCCCAGGGACAGCAGAGGTACTCATTTTCCGGACCGCAGAATGCTGCCGCGGCCGCTGCTGCAGGTGGAGTGCCATCGTACCAGCTGCCGGCCCCCCAGGGCCAGCCCATGCCAATGGGCCAAAACTTCCACCATGTGTATCACCCCTATCGCAACATGGTTCAGTCTCGCAACGGGTCGCCTACTCCTGCGGGAACCCCCGTGCCTCATAGCCACTTGCATCATAACAACAATCTGACCATCACAGACCCTGACGGCCAGATTGCCCCTCCTGGCGCAAAGCCAAAGGTCACCACCACCCTATGGGAAGATGAGAGCACTCTTTGCTTCCAGGTGGAGAGTCGTGGAGTGTGTGTGGCTCGAAGGGAGGACAATGATATGATCAATGGCACCAAGCTGCTCAATGTTGCTGGCATGACCCGTGGCCGACGAGACGGAATTCTCAAGAGCGAGCGGGTGCGTCATGTCGTCAAAGCCGGAGCCATGCACCTCAAGGGCGTGTGGATCTCGTACGAGCGGGCACTGGAGTTGGCCAACAAGGAGCGAATTGTCGACCTACTGTATCCGTTGTTTGTCAAGGATATCAAGGCGGTACTATACCATCCTGCCAACTATGCCAGAACTGCAGAGGTACTGGATGCTGCTGAGCGAAGAAAGCAGGAGAAACTGGAGCGCGAAAAGCTTGCTGAATCGTCGGATTCTGCAAACACGTCTTCGGAGAGCGTCATCAACCCCTCGTCGACCACCCCGCGCAGCTCCATCAGCACTGTCCCGCGCAATAACAGTGTGAACAGCACGTACCAGTCCCCCCGGTACTCAATCAGTGACTCGCCGACCGCGAAGATGATGCAGTCGCCTACTCAAAACGTGCATGCTCAGGGCCAGCATGTCCAGCAACCTCCCCAGCATTATTATCACACAGCATCCTACCACCCGGCCATGAATGATACTACGCCGACTCTTCTGCCACCACCGCAGCAGGCCCCGTCCTCTGCCACCAGCACCTCCAGCTCGGAGTATGGCCAGACCGTCACCCCAATGACAGATTCCATGCCCCACACGCCTATCAATGCCGGGCTGGGGGTACAGCATCCTCATGAGGTTCAGGGCCGACATCTGTCTGGACTGGCCATTCTTAATCACCCGGATTCCAAGCTTGGGCCGACGTCTACTTCTCCTCGACTGTATCAGCAGGACTCAGTCAAGGGAGAGGGCTATCTTGGGTGAAGCTGCGCCATCACTTACACTGCAGTGCACCATAACAAGAAACAAAAAAACACATGAATGTAGAGTAATAATTTTTTTTGAAAAGGCATGATTTATTATGAAGTTATATATATAAATAAGTGGGGTTTTTTGATTAGTTTCAAGTACAGGTTTCGGTTTAGATACAGCCAAACACCTACACGTATGTCCAAAACACAATCCACCTCTGCCGAGCGGGTTCATACCCCATTCCACCAGTGTGGGGGGTTTCAACAAAAGCACAAGGCTAGCAGACGGGAGAATGTATCATCAGAGTCCTCCAGCAGCGGTATGCACCAAATCCATCTATCCGGTTCTCGAGGTCCAACGGTGAAAAAGTATCCACCCAACATGCACATGCTGGGTCCTAGCTTAGTGCTAGTCCGGTGTCAGTCCGGTAGATGCCTTTCCTTTTGATCCAGTAGACGTTTATAGCTTGAGCACATCCATCTGGTCCGTGCATGCCCATGCTACGCAGCAGTGCCTTCATAGTCATAGCTGTCTTCCCCATCCGAGAACTTTCTGGAGCTGGCAATGCTCTTTGTAGGCGCAGCGGGGTACGAATCAATGGATCCGTTTCGAGACAAGAGCGATTCCGGTGCCAGGGCCATGGTGGATGCATTAGTATCAAAAGACCGCCGGTTGTTTTGCTTTGACGACGAAGCAATCGTGATAATTGAAGCCGTCTCCAGCAACTGCTGCTGGTGGAACGGCAGCAGCGACGATGGCACGGTATGGGTCGATCCCGAGTCAGACATGGTGGTGATAGACGTCTTGGAAATGGACGGCACCGTGAAGTTCGAGTTGGAGCGCCGCTTGATGGACCCCGTGGTCTTTTTGGACATGAGCGACTCGGTGTCGGTGGTGGTGCTGGTTTCGCCGGCACCTGCTGCACTGTGCGCCGACGATGCGGCAGTCGCGGATCTGCTGCCGCTGGCGTGGGGCTTGGCGTCCACGATTTGGATGCGAGACGGCCGCGAATCGGCTGTCTGGAGCTGTGAAAACACCGAGTTGGTTTCAATCGAGGCGTCATACGACTCATCGCCAATGCTCCGGTGGCTGGATGCGCCGTCAGTAATGGACTTGGGGCCCCCCGTGGCGGTCTGGGTGTCGTGGTGGGCTCCGTCCTCCTCCTCCACATACACATCATCGCCAACTCTGCTGCTGCTGCTGCCATCTGCTGCTGCTGCTCCTGCGTAGCGCAGATCAGTGGGCTGCTTATGCGAATACCCGGCTGTTCGGGTGGTCGGCGAGCCTGCGCCGTTCGGGCTGTCCGTGTCCGCAGCACGGGCCTCGTTGCTGTCTGCAGCGGCAGCAGCAGCAACTCCAGACGAGTTGCCAGCGGCCAGCGCTATGGAGTTGGAATTGGCCAGCCCGCTCGAGCTGTTCTTGTTGCGAATGAGCTTGCGCACCCAGGAAAACTTCGGTCGGTGGCTGTCGGACATGCTGCGCGTCGCGGTGCGTTGCTGGATACAAGTGAGTGAGTGAGTGAGTGAGTGAGCGTGCGTGCGTGCCTGCTATGGAGGTAGGTGGGTGGGTGAAGTCAAGTGGGATGGTGGTGCAAGGTTGGCAACGTTGCGATGCTGGTGCCAGAGCTGAAAATTTCCTGCTCACCTCATGTAACAATGCCATCCCAGGGCCTCTGGCACCAGGTCGCCAGCAGCAGCCACGTCAAGGCCGTCAAAACACAGCTGGAGAACAGCAGGCTGTATGACCGGTCGCGCAAGGTCCGCCAGCAGGACGGGGTGTTTTTCCTCCCTGTACTGGGCGGCACGCCGGGTCCATCTGCTGCTGCTGACGACGACGACCCAGATCAAATTGGCCGGAAATTGCATCGCAGCCGCTACTGTGTCTATCCACCCATGGTGCTGTTCAATACCCCGTGCGACTTTTCCGAGCAGGAATGCGCTAGCCTGATTCAGAACTCCAAGAGATACTTTGGCCATGCTGGCATCACCCATCTGGCCCAGAACGCTCCGCTGGTGCCTGGCGATGTTGTCCGATCTCCGTCGCAGCTGGTGCCTGTGTACGGTGATTTTGGCTCGGACCCCCAAACCCAGACTTTTGAAACCGCCTTTTGGTGCTCCTGTGTACAGCATGGAATCACACAGATATGGGCTCCATTGTATACCATGTTTTCCCGAGGAAACATCCGCGAGAAGCTGCGGGTCAAAGGCTTTACTGACGTCGAGGGCTGCGACATTGTTGATCTCTACTGTGGAATCGGCTATTTTTCTCTCGCATATGCCTCAAACAAGCCTCGGCGAATTTTTGCATGGGACATCAACCCTTGGAGCATAGAGGGCTTTATGCGGGGCGCAAAAGCGAACAAGCATTCTGCTGTTCTGGGTGCCCCGGACATTACAGACTCGCCTGCAAACACTCAAATTTACGCTTATTTGGAAGACAATCAAAACAGCTTACAACGACTGTCGGTCGTGGAAAATCTATTTATTACGCATATAAACATGGGCTTGCTGCCAGACTGCAAATTGGCTTGGAAACTGGCGGTGCTCTTGGCTGCTCTGCCCGGCAACAAAGCCCCCCATACCACTTTGCATATTCATGAAAACGTTGCGCAAGACGATATTGAATCATGGTGCCAGCAAGTAAAGGCTGAGCTAATTTCGTTGCATCCGTCTTCGGCACCAATCGTTAAGTTCCTGCATGTTGAACTTATCAAGACATTTGCACCAGGGGTCTATCATGTTTGCGGAGACTTTTACATTCAAAACAGCCATTAGCCTTATCATTAGATATATATCAAAAGATATTAGGGCTGAGCGAAACTTAGCTTAGCCTGTCAATACTACTAATACCAAAAAACCATTGCAAAGAGAATAATAGTAACGACTGAAAAAAGGAAATTCATAAATATATAATCCGTGTTACAATCAACATTGTTGGAGGAAGAAAAACGTTTCAATTCTTGCTAAAAATCTGCGTGCGTTTTTAAAAAAATGTTCATTCATCTTCCAGCTCGCTGCCAGTATTATCCCACGACAAATTCCCCAGACTAGGAAACTGTTGGAGCAGTACTGAAGGAAACGCTGATGTGCCTCCAGAAGAGGTTCCTGATTCCGGCGGCGAGAGCATTAGAGACGGAGTGGTACTGTTATTGTTGTTGAGGTAGATTGGCACCTCGCCATTTCCGTCTTGATTCGGCTTCAGCTTCTCATCCTCTTCAATGAGAGGCCTTATACATTCCTTGCCAGCCTCTGTTCTGAAATGCCGGCCCAGAGCATCGGCACGAGCGAATTTCCGCCCGCAGCCCCATTGCGTGGCACCGTCAGCCAAAACACCTCTGCACTCGAACTTCTTTTCACCGGAGTGCAGTGCTTCATGTCTCTTTCTATCATGTTGTCGAGCAAACGCCTTGCCGCATACAGTACAGACAAAGGGTCTTTCATCAGTATGTGTTCTCAGATGAGACCGCAGATTGTATGCACGGGTGAACCGTTTGTCACACAGGTGGCAGCCATACACAGAGGGGTGCTTTTGTACGCGCTTGTTGGGTTGACTTGGAGAGGCAAGTTCCAATAAATAATCTCTGGTCTGAGATCGCGATCTTGATCGGGAGGTTGACGTTCTGCTGCGAGACGAAGAAGTGGATGTAGACCGAGCTCTTCTCACTTCGGCACCTGGGACACTGAGCTGATTTTTTGAAGTCGAGGCAGAACCATTAGAATCTACTGTTGAAGTTGAAAGATTGGCAGCAGCATAGGGGCTCAAACTATCATTGCCGGTCAGCGGAGAAGAGGCCACAACCGGGGAGACTGGGGAGGTGGAGCGACTTCCCGGAGACAGAAAGAGAGAAGAGGGCTTGGATCCAGGGGCCTGGTGGGAGGAGTCCAAAACGATGCTAGGAGTCTTTGCAGACGAGTCCGAGTGGGATCTGAATCTGCCGGGACTAGAAACATTTGAGTGGGTCTGAACAGCCGGGCTAAGGAAAGTCATGGAGTCGTCCCCATTGTCCATAGAAGAGGCCGAGGCCTGAGAAGCAGTAGAAAAGAAATCAGATTCATCATTTGGGAACAGAGAGCCGGCGGCTGTGGCAGCGAAACCGGAGCCATGCACATGTTGTTGTTGTGGCTGTTGTTGTTGTTGTTGAGCAGAGGTCGACGAGGGAAAGGGTATAACATTCATAAATTGCTGGGCATCATTTCTTTGGCTGTCGTAACTTTCATTTGATTTCGACATACTGGCGATAATGTCGGGGACAGGGAAACCAATGTCAGGCGTGGCAGGGCTATTCGAGGACGAAGGTTCCGGGAACTGGAAGCCAAGATCAAACGTGGGATTGGTATTGGGCAGGGTGCCGGGGCCCAGATCGGCGGCGAAAGCATCCACAGGACTCACTTCGTCCAGCAGAGTGAAGTTCTGCGTCATTTGCTCCAGGCCAGTGGTCTGCTGGGGGTCCTGAGCGTAAAACAAGGGGGACGCTTGGGCAGAATGGAACGACGGCGACAGAGCTGCGTCCAGAGCTGCGGCCGACGAGGTATCAGAATACATTGACGGGGAGCGATGGTGGCCCGGCACGCTCAGATTGTTCTGAGACGAGTGGAAGCCGCCGGGCGACAGGAAGCTGGACGTGCCGAGGCCTGCGCCAGCTGCCAACATGGGCTGGGAGCCGCCGCCGCCTGTGGTGGTGATAATGTCATCAAATACGCTTTCAAACTGGTCACTGGCGGACAAGAAGAGCGACCCACTATGCTTGCTGTCGTCGTTGCCGTTGGTATCTCCAGCAAAGTCAGGATCCATCACGCTTTGCAAGGGGGGGTGGATGGGTGTGCGGGCGTGGAGTGGGGAGGAAGAGCTGTTCCTGGCGGTGAGCCTTGTTGTGGTGGTGAAGTAGGAGGGAGGTGGGTGATGGTAGTAGTAGAGCATTTATGACGAAGGTTATTTATGGGATACGCCAGGCAAGGCCCGCTCGCCCAATCGGGAAAAGCCCAACGGGCTGCTGGGCTTGGTGTCTCCGCAAGGCTACAGCAGGCTGGATTGGGCGGTGCGGCGCGCTCGGGTCAGGTGCTCGGCAGCGGTGCTGACTGAGCTGCGCTGCACTGTGCTGGAACAGCGGAGCGCAGAGCTGTTGTCTTGCCGGGGTGGGTGGGTGAGTGGGTGAGTGGGCGTTTTGCACAGCCGGGTGTGGTGCGCTAAACTGCAGCAAGCCAATCGACAAACCGTTTTGGTCTGCCGAGTCACGGTGGGTGCGCGAAGGCTGAGTCTGGTGTTTGCGTTTCCTGCGGCCCTCTTTTGGTGGTGCATTGCATGCCTTGAGCGCTTTTCATGTCTACAGGCACTGCACTGCGCTGGCTGGCTGGCTGGCTGGGACAAGCCGAGTGCGCTGGTTGGGGACCGACCAGCGCAAACGCAGTGCCAACGCAGCATCGCTCGCCTAACAGCCAAGACCCAGCCAGGAACACTACACTGGTGGCCATGCAAACAGCAGAGCAAGCCTGCCAGTCCATCCGATGAGCAAGCAGCCACGGGGGCCCCCTGCTTGCATGCTCGCTCGTTGCACCGCCGTATGGAGTGTCTGTTATCAATCGGCCCGTCCGTCTCAGCCACGCCACCGCATAGTGCAGCCCGACCGGCAATGACCAATCCCGCCGGTTGCACTGCTCAGCCTCTTCTCTGCCGCTGGCTGGGCTGCCTGACCAGGCCGACAGGCGAAGTTGTGCGTCCGTTTCGTTGTTCAAGCAGCAGCAGGCCCATACAGAACTTAGACGAGCGAGACTTGCCATGAACGATCAATTGCCAATCACTGCCCAATCCCGCTCGTTTGATTGTTGGCTCTACGTACGTCTGACCCTGCGCTCGTCCTGATGAACGGTTTTCGTCCCTGTCTGTTGGGTATCCCCGCGCGCGCAGGAAAGACTCGACCGCCGCACAGATGAAGAAGCCGCATTATGCAACGCCAGGTTGCTGGCTCGCTCGCTGATTGACACAGGCGAAGCAGATCGGAACATCACCCTGGGGACGGGGCCGTTGGAGCCACTGCAGAGAACTGCCTCAGCATGTCATATTGCGTTACCAAGGGACCCATCAATGAGTGAGTCGGTTTCGCGGTTTCTATTGCGGCTCAGTTCATTTCGCAGTAATTTTCACGGCTATATTCGGGCTGGCTCTCCAGTTGGCAGGAATATCCCTGTCTGTCAAGTATGCTGCTCACCTTCCGGTTTGAGTAAGCTTCTTTCTGGAACGTCGTCATCTCAATACGGATGGAGGGCCGCAAAAGCCAAGCTTAATGTGACCCATGGTCTCGGGCTAGACTAATATGATCCGATCACCTGTGATACGGGGTGAGGCGCAAGGCAAGCCATCCATCCCACGTCATATATTCAGCTAGCTGAACGTGCCTGCTCAACGGTCGCACGGGCAAAACTGATAATGATGCACCAGACCAGCGCCACGCTGTAGCTCCATATGTTGATGACCCCCACTTCGCTTCAGTTCGCTTGAAACTGGCCATCGCCAGAAGCGAAATTTCAGGCTGTCCGGATGAAATGCAAGCCATACGTTTCCGCAGCGCTGCTGTGATGTCCGTCGGCTTTCACGTTTGATTAATAGACCGACTGGCAGTTTCGAAACGCACCCTAACCAGAAACCCAGTATAGAAAGTAAGCAAAATAATAATAATAATAATTATAATTAGAAAAAAATTAATTTCTATGTTTCTTTTCAATCAGATACAGGTCAATAGGCATCCCCGTGGAAATCGAATTGGGATGGGATCTATAGGCCTTCCCCAGCTTTCTCTTCCCAGATGGATCTCTTGGCCAAGCTTCCCAAACGGTTGGCTGGCTGATGAGCCGGCGCCCTTTGTCGCTAGTATTTGGCGACAGATATTTTTTCTGTAGGCTGCCCCACATCAGCCTGCATTGGAGACGAGATGCAGTTAGACAGTGCCATACATTTATTCAAATCATGTTAGCAGGAACTTCCTCTCTGCGGCTGCTTTGCTGGTATGAGTAAAAACAGTGCCGATCAAAATGAGCGTACCACACACCTCCGGTACCGAGTCTCGCCATTTCGCTTTTTTTTTATATTTGTTTTTTGTTGATTTTCCAGCCAAGCTCGTCAGTCCCGCGCTCACTAGTCCAACAGCAACCCAAACTAAACAGCCAGTTGTGCCCAACGAGATTAAGAAGGAAAGCTACTGGCCCGCCAAGATGAGCCGCTGCAAACCGCTCATTGTTCAGCAACGTAGCCTGATAAAATAAAGGACTGGTATACAGGACTGGTAGTCTGTCCGTCTGCTCAGACTGTTTAGGGCAGGTGTGTGTGGAGTGGGTTAGCCCTCTGCTGTTTACTATTGACATTACGCTAGCCATGGAACATCTTAATGCAGCAGTTTGCCCATCGATTTAGCGTTCCCATGCAAAGAAGTCGACCAATCCACCACTATGCAAAGATCGGAAGTAAACAAACAATAGATCGCGCCAGCAACCGCCGGGCTCAAAAAATATTTCTTGCACACATTGGAATATATTCATGTTATCATTGGGGATATCCAAAACTATATACCATATTATTACTATTAGGGTGTGGTAATGGTGCGAGAGAGCTAAAGGAGGAGGGGGTGTTTTAACAAAGCAAAAATAATGGCACCGCTTGTTCAAGAGAAAGCGGGCCAGCCATTTGTTTGCTTGAAAGTTTGGCATAATCTGTCCTAGTCTGGTGCAAAAAACACACCAGAAGGACGGATTTTAAATAATTAATTATAGCCAGCTTGAAAAATGAACAAAAGCATGCATTCTAGCGCAGTAAGTTGCTGCTGCTTTTATCCATTTAATATTCGGCATCCTGACCAGGGTTGGCAGTCTCGTAGTGCAAAAGCTTGAGGAGATAGTGGAGACCAGTAGCCAAAAAGGAGCCCAAAATGGGACCCAGCCAGTAGATCCAGTGGTAGTTGGGGAAAGAGGCCTTGATAACAGCGGGACCAAAAGATCGAGCGGGGTTGAGACCAGCACCAGTGTAGTAAACGGCAAACAAGTGTCCAATGAACAGAGCAAAGCCAATAACCATAGGAGCCATATAAGTAGCTCGGTGCTTCTCAACAGCCATAAAGCACACAGTCATGCACAAAATGGCAGTTGCAAACATCTCAATGAACAAACCACGGGATCGGGAAGCATCTCCACCCAGGCCATTGGCAAACAAAATGGGACCGGGGGTCAAAGCGTCGGCTGCAGCGGCTGCAGCAATACCGGCAACAACCTGGGTAAACATGAGCAAAATGGCTCGAATGGGAGAAATGGCTCGGATAAGGGCCAAGGTCAAAGACACAGCGGGGTTGAGCTGACCACCAGAGATTCGGAAAAAGACGAACACATTGACCATGACAGAGAAACCAAAGCCAAAAGCAATCATAACCAGCTGGTTAGGATTGGAACCGGCCTTGTCAAGTCGCTTATCCTCATTGGCAATCTGGGCAATGACAAAGGCAAACAGCAAAAACATAAAGGTACCAACAAATTCACCAATAACAGCGATAACGTGGTTTCGGAGACTGTCGGGCAAACCAGCAAACTGCACCCGGCCATGATTACCGGGGTGGTCGAGAACACCGCCAGGGCTGCTCTTGTACTCTGCAGTTCGCAGAGTTCTAGGAGTCTCGGTGGTAGGCAGGCCCTGTTCAGTAGCAGGAGGATTGACAAGAAGATCTGACATAACGAAGGTAGTTGGATTTGATATTACAAGTAGTAGTTTTTTGCAAAAACAATTCACAGGAACAGTCCAGAGCTCTAGAAGGATTTGTGCCACACTTTATATATTCGCCAGCCGATTTTTTTTTCTGCTCGCAACTAAAAAAAAATATAACTTACACTCGGCTCCATTCATTTGGGGGAAGAGAGGGGGCGTTGCTTTTCTTAGGTTTTTTTTCTCTGGCCGCCTATCATCGCATGACTGGAAAAACAAATTTTGTTCAGAGAAAAAAAAAATGCGCCCAAAAAACAAAACCAAAACGAGTTTGTGGAACAACACAATAAATAAGCTCAATCGTAGGGCTGTTTGGAACGACTGTGAATCAAAAAAGAACCGGCCCGGCCGGTATTGGAACATCGGCACCCACTCAGGTGCTCCATTAGATCTTGCACCGTTGTCAGACAGCTCATACGTCAACTTATATGCTTGTACTCAGACTTTTTTTGGGGCGCCATTAGTCCATTGGCACGCCCCGACGCATCCCAATCAGTAAGTCAGGAACCGTATCAGTCATATGCACCCGATGCTCCCATGTCTGAGGGCAGCCTCCCGCAAACAAACGCACGCACAGCATGTCTCAATGCATGGCTATGAAAACTTTATTGGCAGCATCGCCCATGCTGCGGCATTGCCTAGTAACACAATGAATTAACAATACATGCGCAATCAAACGTGGGTCTCGGAATAAAAAGTTTCATCACTGCAACAGAAATCATATCTGCTGTTCAACGTCCGCCAATCCCAGTCGTGTGTAGTCGGCTCGGCCCCAAAGGGTGTGGCATCAGCCTGTCTAACCCTGTGATGTGTGCGTCTTTGTCCGACCTGATTTCGCTTTGTTGCCGCATTGGCCATGTCCAAACAAAGACAAAACAAAATAAAAGCAAAATAATGGCTGGCTGGTTTCCGACTAACTTCGCTAAAATAAAACCACTGCTTCTGCTGCTTGCATTTTAGCTCTGCTCTATTTGTTTCTAGTTCACCCAACCTCGTGATTTTGTCTCTTTCCTGCAAGTAGTGTTGACACAACTCTTGAAAAGCATGGCTGGGCTAACTAGCTGGGCCGAAAAGGCGGGTGCTGGACTGCGTGAGTGGGTCTCGGCACCCCACTTGCACAAGTCAAGCGAGACAGAGACCTCATGTGCGTAGTTTTTAAATTATTATTTTTTTTATTCCATCGTGTCCATCATAAAACTTCGTGGGTCCATTGTACTATTGTTGCTTTACAGAAAAATAAGAGGAAAAAATAAAAATACTACATTACATGGGAGGAGTGCTCAGCAGTCTGCCAGACGTGAGGTCCCGTAGCAGATCATCCAACTCCAGATATTCTCCTCCAAACAGATAATGAGCCAGCATTGTGTCTCCATACGGCAGGTTGAACTTGGGCTGCTGCTCATCGGCTACCACCAGCCTGGTCTGCAGGTGGCTATTCATGTAGCCACCCGCTTCCAGTGGTTCTACCGATGATGAGGCTCCACCTGCGCCAATGTGGGTCGTGGTGGGCTGCTGCTGCTGCTGCTGCTTGCTACGCGACGTGCCTCTATTCAGTAGCGATTGCCCATCGTCACTTGCTACCCCATGAATGCCGGATAGAGATACAGCAGGTATAATAGACGCCTGTGGTTGCGACGTTTGCATTGGTTGAGACTGGGTCGGCTGCGCGATGCCATGTGCCAAAGGGATCGGCTGGTGACCCTGTGCCTGCGCCGCTTGCACCTGCTGGTGCTGTACCTGTGCTTGGGGCTGTTCCTCCTTGATATGAACCTTGTTGGGCAGTGGGGCGGCCAGCAAATCTTCCACCTCCAAAGAGCGCTTTTTAGCGGTATTCCTGCGGGCTTGCAGATACCATTCCTTCATCATTGTCACAAACGGATATGTCTCGTGGGCGGGCCATGAGTTCTTTTCAACATCCTTCCATACCACAATGACCCGATCGAACTGCTTCTTGATGTTGTCATCATCAGATGCCTCCTCTGCAATTCCAATGGCCTGCCGCACGGATTTGATGCGGATCAGAGCCAAAAGTGCCGTAATGGGTCGGTAGTAAATATACTTGGGGATGCGGTCCTTCCCCTTTAATGTCACAAACTCATCTATTATTATCATTGAGTAAGTGTAGATCTCGTCCACATATGTCTTGAGCGTTGCAGTAACCCAACTGCCTTTTGTTTCAAACTTATCAACGGCGTAGCCACTTGCGATATATCTCTGGAGAACGTATTCGGCTAGTTCCGACTTTGCAATCTTGAACGTAGTCAGAAACATGCTCTGCCAATTGAACTCCATACCAGCCTCTGAGCCACTGAGCTGGATCAGTTCTGTCTCTCGCTGAACCAGCTTCGTCATGAGACGATTGTAAATGTCTGAAACTTCGCCAATGGCAAACTTGGGAATACTAGACATGCGGTCGACGGCAGAGCGAATGTCAAAAGCGCTTTCAATGTAACTTATAAAATGCTGGTGACGCATATGCTGTTCCGGGGCATGGTCGCGCAATGTCTGGCAAATGCTCTGCCAGCCATTGAGCATGGACAGGCACCGGCGGCGGGCCCTGTTGCTGCCCAGTTGGCTCATGGCGCATACCAGGGCAATAAAGGTGTCGACCCTGTCCATGGCAAGAATTCTTGCGGCGTCATCTGGCTGTAGGGATCTGATTTTGTCGAGGTCGTCGGCATTTGCAAGGTCCATGGTGATGCATATTGAATACAGCCAGTTGATCCACAGGTAGCTTCTGCTGGTGCTGAGGAACATGACGTCTACAAACAGGGCCTGGACCAGGG
Source organism: Zygoascus sp. PK3305 (assembly GCA_023628935.1). Taxonomy (NCBI): domain Eukaryota; kingdom Fungi; phylum Ascomycota; class Dipodascomycetes; order Dipodascales; family Trichomonascaceae; genus Zygoascus; species Zygoascus sp. PK3305. The sequence goes on from JAMAJS010000001.1 coordinate 2,226,591, forward strand.
CCAAGTTGAGCTTGGCTATCATGGAGGCGTGCTCAGTGACGACGCGTTCGAAGAAGATGCGTCTCATGGTGGCCTTATCCAATGTGGAGCAGGTTGCGGCAGCGGTGATCATTGCCAGGGCCAGAACGGGGCTAGAGGCTCGCATTTCAGCCAGGTCGGCCTTGTATCTGATATTACAGGGGATGTTTTCGATCATGTCAGACAGAAAGAGCTGGTAAAACTCGTTAACTTGGTGGTCGTCGTTGTAGAGGCCCAGGTCGATGGCGGCTTTGACGGGGTCGTCTTCCCTGAGCACTCGAATGCTGATAACCAGCCCATGGTCATTATCGGCATTCACTGGGAAATTGCCAAACAAGTCCTGCGTGGCATCCTGCTCCTCGGAGGGCACCAGAATGTCGCCGCTGGGCTCGGTCGTTTGGACCTGTGATGGCGGGCATATGGCCGGGTTGGCAGCGTAGATGGCATCAATTTCATTGTAGGCCTCGCTCACGTACTTTTGCAGGTACTCGATGCGGGCTTTGGCGTCCGCCTCCTTTGCCTTCTTGGGGTTCTTTGTCACGGGTTCGGATGCCGTTCCCTGCACCAGGCAATGCTCGCCAGCAGAGGTGCATCGCTTGCAGGCCTCGGAAATGGGCGTCTTGTACTCGCAACGCACCTTGAGTCGGCGGCACCGCATGCACGACTGCCGCTTGCGCCAGTGGTTGGAAAACTCAGACTCCATTATTTTTTCTGCCGGGAAACTCGTTCGCCTTGTTTTACCGGGCTTTGGGGAAATGCTTGGCTTCGCACTGGGCGATGGAATGTGGGCAAGAATGGGCTCTGCTTGCTCCGTCTGGTGGGTTGAATGTTCAAAAGGGTAAGGTAGAAACCTCAGAAGGTGCTGCCCCACAAGTCGGGGTTGGATGTTGGTGAAGCCTTTTAGGTTGGCAGCGCCGCTCTCCCAACTAGCTTGCTGATAAAGCCGGGTTAACTTGGACCCCTCCCAAAAATAGGCGAGAAACGAGGGTTCGTGCGTGCGGCCGTTGACAAGTGCCAAAAAAACCTGTTTTGATGGAGGAAATTAATTAAAAAAATTCGCAAAGCCTCAGTGAGATGAGATGAGCCCAGTGAATGTGCTGCTGCGGCACTGCTGGCTGCTGCTACGGGAACGACGACGACGGACGATGCTGACTGGTGCTGCGCTGCGGATGGAGGAAGCGGGCAAATGAACGACCGGGCGGGCCTCACAGTATAGGGCGTCGTTAACATTGGATCTCCGTAGCATTAAATAGATACATTAAATAATAAGCTTTTGTGGTTGTAGTCCTTTTTGGGCTTTGCTGGGGAAGGAGCCTTGGATGGTCCTGCCTGGCACGATCGGTGGGGAAGGCTCGGGCTCGGTGGGTTTAGTAATAGTAGTCCCGCGTCGAGGTTTCTTTGAGCAGCTGCTGCATGAGCTGGTCAAACTCGGCATGCTCGTAGTAGTCGGGCATATCCACGGGGGGCTCGAAGTTAAACAGGCCCAGTTCGGACGACGACTCGCCGCTGGTTTTGATCCGCTTCGATGCAGGCGGTGACGACGGCTCGACACTCTGCGTGTCGTCCAGCGGTGTATTGTCAGCCACTAGCGTGGGTAGGGCCACGGATCGATTGCCGGTGCTAGCCTGGTGCTGCTGGTTCTCCAATTCCTTGGCTGCCTCAGCAACCCGCGACACTGGAGACGTAAACATAATGGTCATGACTAGATACTGCAGAGACTTGGGTGACAGCTCGGTGTAGCTGCCTTTTTGCTTCCAAATCTTGCGGATGCTGCGCTCTGATTCCAGTGTAGTCGACACCCAGGCCTCCACTTTGGTATAGTACTGGTTGTAGCCATCCTGTGCCAGCACCGATGTCTGCATGAGTTTTTTCCAGCACTGGTTTACTCTCTCTAGTTCGCTCAAAATCAGGGCATTGTCCACCTTGATGTTCTCTTCTCCCGTGCTGAGACTCAGCACCTTGAGCCGTAGCAGTGACGTCAGAGCTTGCAGGGGTCTGAAATAAGCATACTTGGGGAATCGGGTCGACATTGCTGTGGTATGAAGAAAATTCGAAATAATTTCGCTGGCAGATGCCTGGATCATGTCCGACAGCTCTCGCTGCAGACTCTGTTTGACTCGACTAGCGGCCAGACGGTTCAGCACGACTTCCTGGCACGACGATATAAACACATCGCACTTAACCACCACCAAATCCATATATTTGGGGATGGGCCCACTGGATCGGCCATAGAAAGTGTCCTTGGCGCGTTGTCTGATTCTGTTGATTCTTTCCACAGCCGATTCGTAGGAGACCAGCAGCTGATCTATATCATTAGCTTTGGTGTTCACTAGACTCTCCATTATGGCCTGGCCGTCGAAAATGAGTTCACAAGCACACGCATTGACATCCAAACCCATATCTGTATGTTTTCGGGCCCAGTTCTGGACCTCGACTCTGCCAGGGAAAATGGACGAGCTGAGCGGTGATCCAGTGTGATATGAGGCAGCTGCCGCACTGATGTTGACGCACATGAGTATTTTTGCCCGACAGCCGAGGTAATAGCGACTAGACACATCTGTGCCGTTTGTAGACAAGTTTCCCAGTCCCTTGCTTCGGCCAAAAAAGCCGCCAAAACAAGTAGTCTGTGGAGGGTGGTTCTTCTCTGTGGCCGGCGGCGGGCCAGAACCTGCGATACTGCCCTGATCCGGCGGCTTTTCTGCACGGATCTCGGCCAAAACATTCTCCTCCAGGTTCAGGGCATTTACTATGACCATGGCAGTAGACTGCCACGACATGTTGCGGTCGTAGGCATGGTCGGTGGCTATGGACACGAAGAAACTGCCAATCATCAGAGCCTGGACCACCTCGTAGCAGCAGATGCGGTCCACAAACGCACGTTCCACGGTCATGCGCTCGAAGAATCTGATGCGATCCATGGCACCTTCTCTAGTGGTGCAGATGGCGCACGCCGACACAACTGCCAGAGCCAGGAGGGGCCGCTCCTTGATCACCACTTCGACGGGGACGTCATCGTCGAGCCCCACCGGCAGCAGAATATTCATACCACTCATATATAGATCATAGAACAGCTTGATGCTTTCATTTGTGTACAGGCCCAGTTCCAGCGCCAAGTCAATGCAGTCGCGACGAGAAACCTGGTCCAACGTCAGCTGGCCCAGCCCCGCTGTCGGTCCAGAGCCCTGGCCTGGCGCGCTGCCGCCAATTCCAGTGGCAGTAGCTGCTGCAACACCGCTGTCCTGCTTCGACGACGTCTGAAATGCATAGGCCTGCGACGGAACATGGCCGCCTCGCACGGGGGCATGTTGTACGCACTTCTTCTTGAGCCTATCGCACCGCTTGCACACAATGCTGGAAGGCCCGTCGTACTCGCAGCGGGTTTTGGCCCTGCGGCACAGTTCGCACGCTCTATAGCGTTTCCACTCTATCATAGGCGGAATGGAATAAGTGGGTGACTCCAAAAACAAGACCCAAAACTAGATCAAAAGTATCCCGATAGTGGTCGACACTTTACGGTGGTTTTCCTGGTGAATATGTAGAAGATGCAAAGTGATTCCGGAGGTCCGGTCCCCTGGGTGTGTCACACGCTGAGCAACACACGGACTTCCGGGTAGACACTTGACTACACATCGGCCAAGTCAGTCAGCTGCTGTGCTCTGCTGTGCTCTGCTCTGCTGTGCTGTGCTCTGCTCTGGCTGGGTCACGCTCGCCTGTCTGTCTCTCTCAGAGCGGCTCTGCTCTGCTCTGCTCTGGCATGCAGCTCTCAGGTTGTGCAGGGTGCTTCCCCCCCCCCCAACGCTCTACTATCTCATCTCAGGTACAACGCAACTCACTAGGTGCGCGGCGGTCTGCCCTTGTGGTGGCCATGCCTCTAGATCAGACGATAACAAAAGCACGGGCAAAGGTTGCAACAGAAAAGAAAGGAGAAAACAATCTGTTTCTGGCCCTGGAATTGCTTGCTTCGTCCTTGGCATTGGGTTCTGCAATAATAGTTGCGTCTGTCAACCAGTGCACGGTGCACTGCATGCTGTATCCGGGACCAGCTGCTGCATCTCTCCACTCCACTCCACTCCACTCTTCGCTTCGCTTTGCTTCACCTCACTACACTTCGAGCCATGATCCGATCCCACCTAGCAAAACAATGGAGAGCTCCCACGCTCGCAACACGGGAGTTCTCGAGCACCGCGCTGCTGCTAAAGAAAAAAGGCAAGGGCAGCCATGAAAAAAGCGCCAAACTCGAGGTCGAGGACGAGGCCAAGGACCTTTTGCTGGACATTGATACCCGATTTGCTGCCGTCATTGCTGACTTTGCTGAGCAGGCCAAGCACATCAAGTCCGGCGATGCAGACCTGTCAAAATGGCAGAACCTCAAGGTCGAGACTCACGGTGCAAAGGTCCCTTTGAAGAGTATTGCCAACATCCAGATCAAGGGTTCCAATCGTATCATGGAGCTGGTGGCCTTTGATCCCAAGGATGTCAAGCACATTCAGTCCTCGGTCATTGCCGAGCTGAATATCACACCCCAGCAGGACCCCAAGAATAAACAGGCTCTGATCGTGCCTCTCCATGCCAAAAAGAAGGATGAGGTGGCCAAGCTGCTGAAAAACCTGCATGACGACTTCCGCAACTCCCATAAGCTGCCTACCTCTCTGGCCATCATCAGATCTGCCTTCCTTGCCGATATCAAAAAGGCCAAGAACGATCTGTCCGAAGATGACTTTAAGAAGCACAATGCCAAGGTCGAAAAGGCGTATAAAGACTACTCGGCAAAACTGCATGCTGCTCAGAAGAGCGTAGAGAGTACCTTGTAGCTCGGTCTTCTATTGTACGTACGCTTTTTTTTCTACTCTGTAAATATACACAATAAAACTATCATTTGTTTGTGATTGATGGATGTAGTAGCAACGTACCTTATTCCGCTTTTTCTGCATTTAATTTTTTATTTTTTATTTTTGGCTTCATCAATAACCGTTTGAATAAATACTGGTTTCTGTCAGATCAAGATCGTCTTGGACCTTAGAGCACACCCTAGAGCAGACTACTCGGCACAGACCACTCGGCACAGACCACTCCTTTAATACGTTGTTCAATATCGGTTATTATATACAGTACCGTTTGCAGGCTCTCTTTACATCTTTGCCAATCTAACGAGTGCCTTAAGTCGTTGGTACAGACTGAATCCGTAGCCAACCTCATTAATGGCTTTTACCATCTCCCATGCCTTCTTCACATCGGGTATAGGATAGTCCAAAATCTGTGGGATCTTGGTGTTTATAAACCACACCTTGTCGTAAGCCACGGACTTTTCTAGGCACAGGCCCCGGAGTCCTTCAGCTCCGCCAAACTTGCCATATCCTGATCCATCGACGCCTCCAAAAGGAAGCTGGCACAGGTGATATGTAGCAAAATCGTTGATGGAAACATTGCCGGTTCTCAGCTGGTCTGCCACTGCACTGGCTTCCTTGTAAGTACCAAACACAGATGCACCCAGGCCAAAATGGCTCTTGTTGGCCAACTCCACAGCTTCACTAGACGACTCGACCTTCATCATCACCAAGATTGGTCCAAACACTTCTTCTTTGGCTATCTGCATGTCTGGAGTGACATCTACCAACAGAGTTGGTTTGAAATAGTGACCCTGTGGGTACTTTGGATGGGCATATCGGGTGCCTCCTTGTAAAAGTCTAGCACCCTGATCCACAGCACCTTTAATGAGCTTCTCCAGAGTATCGAAGCGTGCGTCCGAAATAGTGGCACCCATATCGATGTCCTCCTGCTGGTCAATGGAGGAGCCTAGCCGGAACTGAGAAATGGTCTTGGATAACACCGTTATGAGGGCATCATACGTCTTGGGCATGGCAATGACTCTCTCGACACCGATGCAGTTCTGGCCCGAAGACTGGAACGTGCCTCTGAGAATAAGAGAAGCAAGGCCCTGTATGTCCTTTTGTGAATGGCTATCGTCGAGAATGATCAGAGGATCCTTTCCTCCGAGTTCAGCAACCACAGGCGTCAGTGATTTAGCGGCAGCCTGAGCAACCAGCTTGGCCACAGGCTGGGAGCCAATGAACGTGATGTGAGACAGGCCTGGGTGGCTTGTAAGGTAATCTGCATCGGCTGGCCAGCAGGCCACCAGCTGGACGAGCTCGGGGTCGAAGCCGTGGGCACTTAGGGCCTGCCTGGCGATTTCCAGAAAGTGCTGCGAGGACCAGACAACAGCCTCGGAGCATTTGACAACCAGGCCGTTGCCGGTCATGATGGACGCAGCCACGGGGCCCATGAGGTTGTGCAGCGGATAGTTCCAGGACACCATGGCAGACACAACGCCCAGGGGCTCGTAGCGAACCTCGCCAGCTTTGTAGGACATGAGGATGTTTGCCGGGCCCGGGCGCTTGGACGTCCGGAGAGCGTTCTCGCCGTGCTTGACGATCCAGGCGATCTTCTCCAAGGTGATCATGATCTCGCCCAGAGAAGCGTCCAGCATGGTTTTTCCCGTGTCCCGGCAGGCAATACGGGCCACCTCTTCCTGGTGGTCATTGAGGTACTTGGCTATGGTCTTGAGGATTTTGCGACGGTCGGACCACGTTGATCTGGCCGCGAAGTCTGCCTGGGCAGCCTTGGCCCGGGCAATCTGCGCATCAATGTCTTCGGGCGAAGCCGCCGGCACCTTGGCTAGAAACTGGCCGGTCGCCGGGCAGTAGCATTGGATGCAGCCCGGGTCTGTTTCGTCAAACAGGCCCACAGGGCTGATGCGCTTGCCCTTCCAGTGGGGCAGAGCCTGCTCGGGAATGGCAATGAATATGTCCTTGGCGGACTCTTTTCGAGCACCGGGGCGGGTCCACAGCGTCCGCAGCAGCAGCAGCGTTAATGGGACAACTACCGCGATCGCTGTGATCGCGGTGGACGTGGAGACGTTGGCTGACAGTGCCATACAATCAAACACAGATGGTAGTGTAGGATGGCACATACTATACTGGGCGGGGGGGGGGGGGGGGCCTTTGGGACCACTGTGGTCCCAGCACTGGAGCAAACAGTGCTGTGCAGTGCAGTGCAGTGCAGTGAGCGCAGCGCAGTAATCGGCCAACAAAGCCTTTGTCTACTACTATATTGAATAAAACATTACGAACGATTTGGCGGGGGTTGCCTGCATGATTTACGCATTGATGTGCAGAGTGGGCTTGGGGCTGGTGACGGCCCCGATGAGCTTGTCCACGACGCCAGCCTTCTCGGACACGGACTTGGCCTTGATTTCCTCCAATTGCTTGGCAACCTGGGCATCGGCGTCGCTCTGGGCCTTGGACGAGCTGCCAGAGTGCTGTGGGTTAGTTAGCTACGGTTGTGGTCGCAAGGCTTGCTACCTGGTGCACCTACCTGCTGCTCGTGCTTCTGGAACTCGGCCTCCTTGGCCTTCTTGTAGTCTTCAATTTCCTTGGCAGCATCGGTCTTGGATGCCTTCAGTCGCTGGGCCCGGTACTGGCGCGCATTCTGTACAATCTCGTGTGCCTTTCGTTCGGCCTCGAGCAGCGTTTGGATGCCTCTGGAGTTTTGAGCTGACATGGGTGCGTGCGTGGGTGTGTGAGGTAGGTGGGTGGGAAAGCAGCCATGTTGGGAGCCTGTGGGTTGGTGGTGGTGGTGGTGGTGGTGCTTGGAGGAGTGCACCGATCCATCTTTTTTCACAGTCAGTAGCCAGCCAGCCAGCCTGTCAGCCAGCGTTGGATCCCATGCTCTGCTCCATCTGCAAAACCAACGAGTGGAAGTACAAGTGCCCGCAGTGCGGCCGGCGGACCTGCTCGCTGCAGTGCTCCAGGACTCACAAGTCTCAGTTCGACTGCAACGGCCAGATCAACGCTGCAGAATACGTTGACCGCAAAACTCTCACCTCTTCTCCGCACGCTCTGAATCGAGACTATTCGTTTCTGCAGAAAATCGGCCGTCGGCTAGAGCTACGGAACCAGGACGACCATGACCACTATGTTCTAGATAATAGAAAGCGCCAGAAGCGCAGCGGGGGGGCCCCCGGCTCGGCTCCACCCACCGCCATGGTGAGAAATGGCGTTCATGTCAGATCATTACCGGCTGGCATGGACAGAGCTCGCAGAAACAAGTCTGGCTGGAACAACAAGCGCAAAAAGTTCTTTTGGACCGTCGAGTACAAGGATCTAAGAGGTTCTTCACCGGCCTACGTTACTCAGGAGTTGCCCGATTCCACTATTATTGAAAATGCCCTACTGCTGAACCAAGACCCTGCTGCCAGGGTCTGGCTCCACATGCTGCTACCAGAAACTACCAACAAGCGCTCTAAACATGCATCTTCCACTATGGTCCTGGAGCTCGACAAAAAGCAAGAGCTCAACAAAGCGATTGCTGGTAAAACTGTCCTCGAGTTTCCGACTCTGTTCATCTCCGGGCCTGAGCTGCCGGAGGGCTACCACAGTACCACGGGCGAGCCCGGCGTCTCGGACGATTCACAAGACTCTGGCTCGGATTCGGAGGACAGCTCCGAGGACAGCTCTTGTGACGATTCTGAAGATGGCTCAGACCAGCCCGAGGAGGTGTCGTCAAAGCAAACGGGCCCAATGACTGGTTCAGAGCCAGTGCAGCAGAATCCACCACCGCCTGAGCGGCAGCAGCAGGAGCAACCCACTACGGGCCCTCAGATTAGCTCGACGGTACCTCAGGAAGTGCCACAGCAAGATGTCCATTAGCATCCATTACAGGCGCTATCTTGCCGTACCCAAAGGTCTGTTGAATGTCAGAGGTTGGGATACATCTCAGATCTGTAACCTCCTCACCTGCATCAAACCGGCCAGCATTGGCCGGTAAGTAATTCTTGTGTAATTGTATCACGCATTGTTCCTCATCAACCTCGGTAATAATTCCAAATGCTTCGTGCCCTTGCGGCAGATATGACGGGGGGAACACTCCCATGTAACGAATAAACACAAATGTGTTCACCTGAGCATCACGAATATCATCAATGACAGCAGGCTCCGGATAGTCTGCAGCAGCCGTAGATGGCACCTCCTCGGGTCCTTCATTTTCGTATTCGTAATCCTCTGCATCTTCATACTGGTTGCCGCTGCTCTCGTCACTCTCATCGCAGTTGATCTCGTTGATCACCACCACTCCATCGTCTTCCTCCTGCTGTTGCTGCTGCTGCTCAGCTTTGAACCGCTTGCGCCTTTCGTTTCTTCTCCTGGTCTTGGAGCTTCCTAGTCCAGGAGCTACATGATGCAAAATTTCTATTAAATCATCCTCCTTAATAACGCTACGCACAATGTCCTGGTCGCGCAGCCTGTACGAGTCCAGCTTAGCTAAATACCCTCCGTGATCTCCGACGTCATCGTCAGCAACAACGGCGCCAGTGTCTTGCACAATCTCGCTTATCAATTCGCCGACTGTAATCTGATCGTTTGTAATCGGCCACCAGAACCTCCCTCGTAGCGCCTCGTCGTCGTCGTTGACGCCCACCAGCTTGATTTTCACTCGCATCGCTACTGCTGGCTGTGGGTAGGTTGATTGGGATACAGGGCCACTAGTTTGTCAATCTCAGACTGGGTCAGCTGGGCCATTTGCCTGAACGACATATTGTCGGTGACCTCAGAAACCCATTGCATTCGGGTTTTGATGGTGTCAGAGTCGAACTTGTTTTCTGTTTTCACCTTGATAGCTGCGCGCAGCTTGCCCATGTTCTCAATGGCTTTGGCAGGGTCAATTTCATCCACGGCCTGCTCAATGACACCCTTGATGCGTTTAGCTAGTCGAGGGGAGTTCCCGTTTGTCGATACCATAACTTGCAAAGGAAGCCTGTTTATCATCGAGCCAAAATAAAAGTCGCAGTATTCAGGGATGTCTGCAACGTTGACGGGGATGTGTAGCCTGCGGCATGTTTCGCCAACCTTGTATGAAGCGGCCCGATCGCTAATAGCACTGAGCACAAGATCGTAGCGAGTTTCCTCAGTTATATCTGATTCCTGGATTTCTCGCTCGTGAATAGTAAACTCCACTGTGTGTTTCAGCTCTTCGATCCGAGCAGCAAGCTCGGGATCAACCTGTTTGCTTATCACTGTAATCCGCTCTGCTCCACCATTAACCAACGAGTCCACTCGGCTGGTAGCTACATTGCCTCCGCCAACAACAAGAATGTGCTTGTTTTTCAGCTGCCAGGCAATCACCAGACCCATTTAGCTAGCTACGAAACGATCTTTTTTTTTTTTGGCTAATTCTTTCTCTATGGCACTGCGCACTGCTGTGTGGATTTGGCGAGTTTGAGCAATGCCGGACGAATGCAATGTCAAGCTCCTTGGGTTTATGTTTGGGACTAAAATGAATATAGATCTTTTCAATCTACAAATTGGCTTGGCTTGCACTGTAACGAACAAAAATGAAGTTATATATATAATGCTTTATCTTACATGCTATATCAAAAGTGATTGATAAAACTTTTATCAAAAGGGAGGGTCAAACCTGAACTGAACTAAAATTGAATTTGAATATTTAAGCAGCTCGGCCGGAAACAGGAGCCTTGGCCACTCGGGTAGGCTGTTCGTCGGCTCGAACAATTCGCTCGCCAGAACTGGACACAGGAATCTTCACTTCCTTCTTCTCAATTTGTGCCTTCTTCCAAATCTCCACCTCGCTGCCACCCCGAATGACACCCACTCGCATAGTGGCCAGCAGATTGTGAGCAGCATTGGAGTGGTCATAGACACCACCGTTGAACACAGCAGTACCGTCCTTGCCAATGGCGGATCGAATCAGGGCTCGTCCACCAGGATGCTTTTCGACGAAGTCGGTAATGTCGTGGACAATGCCAGAAATGAGCACCAAGTCTCGCTCCTTGGCCTGCGCAGTAAAGTCGTCAAACTCCATGACAGGCAGCTTCTCAATGGGAATACCCCAATTGAGTCGGGCTCTCCACTGATCCAGCTTCTTCTGCTTCTGCTGCACGAGACCCTGCTCAATGGCATTCTGGGAGAATCGCTGGAGGTTTGAGGCGAGGCCAATCTGCTTCATGGCCCAAATGAACACCTTGGTAGGGTCAAACTGATACCACTTGAGGGCATTTCGATAGTCCGAGGGGAACTGGTGGTGGAAATTGTGGTAACCTTCACCCAGAGTGACCAGGGCAGTGAGGACATGATCTCGGGGGCTATGTCGGTCGTCAAAGGGCTGCTCTCCAATCCAGTGGGCCAGCGAGTTGACGCAAAAGGTGGACTGGTGGACGCAAAACATTCGAATGATACCAGCATAGAGGTATCCGCCCCAAAAGTCACCCCATCCAACGTGAGCCACAATACCGGGGAACAGGTAGCCAAAAAAGCCCAAAAAGGCAATGTAATGCTTGTGCTGGAATCGAATCATGGGGTCGGCAATCAGGTCGGCAATGTCGGTTCGGCCCTTGAGTCGGGGATTGTGCACAAACATGATCCAGCCCATGTGAGAGAAGAAGAAGCCCTTTCTGGCATCATAGGGGTCTCGGTCGGTATCAGTAAATCTGTGGTGGGTTCGGTGGCCATTGGACCACCACTTGATTGAGCCCTGGCCAGCACCAGACCCAGCGCACATGAGGAAAAACTTCAACGGCAGTGAGGCGGTGTAGCTTCGATGAGCAAACAACCGATGGTAGCCGGCCGTGATGCCGGTTCCAGTGACCCAGTAGTAGAAAAGAGCAAACGCAAACGTCTTCAGAGTCAAGGGAACATAGGGAACAAACAGCAGCGATGCGGCCGGGATGAGGAGCACCAGCGTGGTGTTGATCCAGTTGAAATGCTTATACCAGTTGGACAAGGTAATGGGCTGCTCATAGATAGGAGCAGCCTTCTTGCCGTCTTGTCGATTAATGTTGACCTTGCCTCGGACCGCAGAGCCCTCGGCAATGGCTTGAAGGGAATCAACCTGGATGTCCTCCATCGTAAGTCTATAGCAAAAAAAAATCTGCGCAAAAACTAAAAACCGGTGAAGTAGTAGACGCAACAAAAAAAAGGTCCCGTCAAATGGGCTTGTCTAATATATAATCCCATCCCGCTGGTGCTTTGGGGGTACAGGCACTATGGTTGAGGGCCCCAACAAGGGTTAGGGCATCGGGTCGGGTAGCAGTTGGGTCGGTCAACGCTTGCACAGCCGTACCATCCATCTGTCCACACCTGTACTGTGCGTGCAAATCAAACAGTTTTGTGTACCTTCTTGTCTATTCCAAACGCACGCACGCCATGCTGCGCCAAAAGCTGCTGCAGCATGTGGCAGGCCGTTATTTGAACCACCATCTGGCAGATGTGGATTCTCAGCAGCAGCAGCAGGCTCTGCTGGCCTGGCTGGATGAAGCTGCCTGGCCACCGTACAAGGCCGAGGTCCTCAAACAATTCATTTCGTATAGGGAATCAAATAGTCTGGAAATAGACGATCAAGTGTATGAACACTATGCGGACCTGATGATGGCCGGCAGCCTGCAACCGCAGCATGGAGAGATGTTGGTGTATGGGAACTCCCGCGCACAGGGCTCTGGCTCCTCGGTCCAGGTGCAAATCAAGGAGCAGCCCGGAACACTCTACCAAGGAGGGACTACTGGCCGGCGGACCTGGGAAGCGGCTATCGCTTTGGGGGACTATCTGCTGACTTCCAACTTGCTGCAGGGTCTTCCGGTGTTGTTGGAGCTGGGGGCAGGAACAGGCCTCGTTGGGGTGCTGTTGGCCAAGGCAGGGCTATCCAAACAGGTCATAATCACCGATGGCGACCCCAACGTGGTTCAAATGGTACAGCAAAACATTGCCCTCAATCAGGTGGACTCGGTGGCCAGCGGCCAAGAGTTGCTTTGGGGTTCTCCAGACGGGCTCCGCCTGGTACGGTCGCACTCGGACCCTGCTAGCCGAGGCCAGCCTTGTTGGGTTCTAGCGGCAGACGTCACCTACGACCCCACACTCTTCCCAGAACTGATCACCACATTAGCAATTGGCATTCCGCGTGTGCTCATCGCCTGTACCATTCGTTCGGCTGAAACCATTGAGGAATTTGATCGTCAATGCACGGCTGCCGGCCATTGCCTAGAGCTGGTGAAGGAATATCCTCCTGGCGGCGCAATGCTCAGCACCGGCTTCATTGCCCCTGAGACCCCGGCCATCAGAATATATAGACTTGTCTGAACCAAAAAATACACATCAATTGCATCGAACCGAGCAGACTGTTGCACTCCGATCCGCTACAAATCCTTCTGAAGCACATGTACAATAAAAGGTGCACTAGCCGCAAAAAGCACAACTCCAAGTCAAGCATTTCAAGCACTCATTGAGTCAGTTACTAGTGGCGATGTAGTACATTGACAGTAAAAGAAAATTCTTTCAATCAATCAGCCGTATTATTCCACAAAGTGCCACAGTTTAGCACTCATAGTCGTTGGAAAGGCTGTGAGTGAAATTTGGCAGTGCGGCTCGTCAAACGCAGGGTGCCTGAAATACGAGCATCGACAACGCTAGCTTAGCCTTACTGCTAGCAGGCCAAGACCGGCGCCGCTACAGCAAAGCCCAACCGGGGTGGATTTAAGCAAACCATTGCTCAACTGCCACCGTCAAGAGAAAGGAACGTATTAGTAGACGTTCTCTGTCAAAATTCTTGGCGGCGGCGCTTCTGATCCGATCGAATAGAATCAGACTCTTCTAGTATGGGGTGGTGGTCACCCAGCTAATCAGTCTAAACATCCCGCACAAGGTAAGGTGTACATGGACACATACCACAACTCGACTCTAGCCCCAGCGGACAATAGCAAATCGTAGCCCATTGGCACGTTGAAAACTCGAATCAGAAAGCTTAGAGGTGCTGTGTTGGCCCAATTGAGACAGCATGTAGGCAAGGTGACCACAAGACGAAAAAGCTCTTCGCAATGAACTTTATCCTGGAGCAAATACTCAACTCAATTCAGCATATCACTCATTCTGCAAGATATGAACCTGAAGGGAACGTAGCTTAGCTTAGGCTGGTTTGGGGGTTGCTTCCATCTTTGGTTTCGGTGGATCTTCAAAGTCCACTGCAACACAGATCCACTCATCTGCGGGGGGGGTACCGTACACAGAACAAGCAGCGTATCGAGCAGGGCAACCACTATTCAGGTGTCAATGAACAACATTTGCGCTGGTTGGTTGTTTGAACTTTGCTGAACCAAAAAGGTCCAAGACCCTCCACCAAGTGGTGCCGAACAATGCACTCCACCACTGCAAGTGCGCATTGCAATGAGCCGTCGTCACCAGTGGAACATGCCGGCTCCACCAATACAGGCGGCAACCATACAGAGCAGCAGCAGCGCGGCGGAAACCAGCTGAGCAAGCTGAGCAAGCTGAGCAATCTGCACAAATGTAAAGGGGGCCGGGGCGGTCCAAAAATGGCACTGTACTGTCTTCCATTGTTACTTCCAAAAAAGACCACTGTTACTCCGCATAGACTCTACTTGGGGAGAAAATGCCCCTCGATGCCATGCATTGGCAATCAAATCAAATCCAGCCAAAGCAACCGCTGGCGGCCTGCTCGACTGCTCGCTGCACCGGGCTAGCAAATGCTATTTCCAAGGAATGTCCAGCCCAGGGGCGTGTTTCCCACCCCATCCCCCCCAGCAAAACTAAACTATAATTTCAAAGGCATTTTGTGTCGAGCCACCCAAAGTTCGATCCGCAAATACGCGCCGCCTGCCTGTACCATCCCTGCCTAGAAATGACGGTGGCATTGAAATGAAACCATCGCCACCGGTTCCGCCTCAAATCTCCTGTTTTGGCAGCAACCTCCGATGCGTCTAGTCGGGGCGCCAACAGCATGTGTACCAGGATAGGCCGTGCCAGGCCAAGCTAAGTGCGCGCTACCGCTGGCGTGCAGAGCGGTTGGCCGGCAACCCGACTGGCCAACCAAAATGCCATTCTTCAAATCGAAACGGGCTCACTGAACGAGACTTTTTCTTTGTCGATGAGTAGCCTAATGTTGAGCCACCACCACCTTTTCTCAAGCAGGCAGGCCGAATGCGGCCACCGCCGCGCGGTCAGCTCGCTCAGCTCAGCCCAGCCCCAGCCCAGCCCAGCTCAGCCCAGCTCAGCTCACTGTAACGTGCGCGTGTGCTACCGTCTGAATTTAGCTCTCCAACAAGGGGCCCGCGCAATGATTGTTTAATTGCACCCCCATGGCGGCCACTGGGTACCCAGTCGAGGTTGTGTGGGGTTGCCCAGCGAAAGTCCTCGGAAGCGCTGCCCTCGCTCGTTACCCCACCTTTGGACCCTAGCCCTTGGTATATATCTCCCCCGAAAAAAAACAAAAACTAACTTTACACCAGCTCATCTAGAAGGCTGAGAAAAGTTTTCCGTAGGTGACCCCCCTTCACGCACGTCGCTTGTCGAGTCGAGGCGAGCACCGCAGCACAACACAAACCGGGGGGGAGACCCCTGGCTGGCTTTTTTTACATTTGGACCGGTGCTGCAGCAGGCTTTAATTCTATTTTGGGGGCTCTTCCAGGCCATTTGTCGCGGTGTGTAGTTTGTTTGGCGGAAACGGATGGGCCGACCAGATCTGCTATTTTTCTCGTTGCGGTGCGCTGGGTCTTCGTTTTTTTCCGCGGGGATAACCGCGCAGGTCCGCACAAACTGTTTCATTGTGGCCCAGCTGTACCAGTGGGTCGGTCATTCAGCCAGCCAACCAGCCAACCAGCCAACGCCGGCTTGAATTGGCTGACAAACCTGCGCTTGGCTTAATTGACTGGATCTGCCACCCAAAACCGGCCCCTTGGAGCCAAGGTCTCCTGTTAATGCCACAGCCAATCCCACCAATCGGGCGCTAGTGGCTCTGCTTGTGTGTGGCTCATTGCTTTTTGGGCATACAACTTTGTACGTGCATTCATTTTTAGGCACCACGCCCCTCTCGTTCCAACAGCTGATATATAAAAGGCAAGCCCACCGCGGAGCAAGGATTTTCCCTTCTTCTTTTTTCCCTACCGAAATTATAGCAATGTTGTTCACTAAGATTTCTCTCGCTGTTTTGGCTGCTGCTGTCGCCTCTGCCCAGAGCATTCCTCCCTGTGCTGCCACCTGCCTGTCTTCTGGTGTTAGCTCTTCTGGAGGATGCTCCACCACCGACTTCGGCTGCCTGTGCAAGTCCCAGAGCTTTATTGACACCTTTATTTCTTGTGTCGTGAAGGGCTGCTCTGCCTCTGACCAGCAGACTGCTTTGACCCTGGCTGAGTCTCTGTGCTCTTCTGCCGGTGTCACTCTGGACACTTCTTCCATTGAGTCTGCCATTTCTGCTGCTGCCGGTGGATCTGCCTCCACTGCTGCTGCCACCTCTGAGGCTGCTGCTTCCTCCGCTGTTGCCACCTCTGAGGCTCCTGCTTCTTCTGCTGCCTCCAGCGAAGCTGCTGCTTCTTCTGCCGCTTCTTCTGCTGCTTCTACCAAGGCTGAGTCCTCTGCTGCTGCCTCTTCTCATGCTTCTGCCACTGCCACTGGTGCTTCTGGTTCTAGCAACCACACCTCTGGTAACGTCACCTCCAAGGGTAGTGCCTCTGGCTCTGCTGCTGAGACCACTTCTCACTCTGCTGCTGCCGACTCCGTCAAGGTTGGCTCCGTCCTGGCCGGTGCCTTCGTTGTCGTTGGTGGTCTGTTGATGTAAGGATTTTTCTCACCTTCGCAACCGATATAGAGATAAAGTATGGGATTTTTACAAAATTTGGTGCAGTGGACTATTGTTCTGTACTTTTTGTGTTAATTTTAATAATATTTTAAAATAAATGGCTCTCTTGTCTTTGACAAGATGGAGTCAATGTTGTTGTACTCAAGCAATTTCCCGCCGGACCTTTCTTTTGCCCCACTCCAGTCCAATTGCATGTGTAAGCCAAGAAGAACAAAGTCCAAACAAGACAGAATGAATGGGAAAAAAAAGGCTGTTATGGTGTATGCTATAATTCCTATTTCGTTTTATGCCTGTAGTATTAGTAGTTATCCTGTATTTATTTTCTCGCTCAGTTTGGCCATTTGGCCTGGTTGGACAGAAACTTTGATGCCGGGGCCCTGCCAAAAAGAGGGGAAGTGACATTTGCTCGTTAGTACGACAAGTTTAAGTTTTTTTTAGCTAGCTTACGGGGTTGAGTGCCGAGCAAAGGCTCCAATCCAAAAACTGCACTCGCCCACAAACACCGGACTGGCTGGGCAAACCCGCGCAGCGCACGCAGGCTCCCAGAACATGGGTGGAGACAAGGCCGGCCCGGTGGTTTCCAAAGCAACCGCCAGAGGCCATGGCCGAAGCCCCTAAACTGCACTGCACGATCTGCAGCTGGACCACATTATAGGCTCGGCCAATATTATGCACGAGCCTGATCATCGTGTGGTGCTGTTTGATGTTTTCCCTGTCGCGCTTACTAAACATGCCTATCGGGTACACCGCTCCATCTCAATCCGTCAACCGAGACAAAAACATACACATTATAGCCAGCCCCCTCAACAGGCATAATTGACGGCAGTACCCAATGCTGCATCGGTTGTTTCGCCCTATTCGAGGGGCATCGCATCTGCTACAGAATCTTGCGTCGAACTATTATTAGGCGTAGGGTTTGTTTTTCTGGATTGATTTTTTGGGAGGTTTGGTCGTTCTTTTTCTTGGCCCTTACGCAAGCGAAAGGTCCTTGCTTTACTCTCCTTGGCTTGCCTTGCCTTCCTTTTCCTTGGCTTGGCCTGCCTTGAGTCGAATGAGCCCAGCCTAATGTAGATACGACCATTTAATATTTTTTATTATGTCCGTTGCACGGAGAAAAAGTCGTATGCCTGCCACTGCTAAGGACGAACGTCCGTGGGAGACCCCAAGAAAGCAATGACTGACTGGCCAAACGACAACTCTGAACAACAAACAAGCCAGATGGGAATGAAAACAAGACTCTCTACGTAATCAATACGGCGAGCAGGCGAGCAGGCGAGTTCATGTGCTTCTGACCCGTACCTTCCAGTGTACGGCACCGGCTATGCTATATCCCACTAAAACTCCGGCAGGGCCAGGTGATTGTTGCCAAACCAGCAGATTGCAGTTCCGTACACAGCGGCTTCCGCGGGTTTACTTAATTTTTCGTCTCAAACTGCAGTGCGTCTGCCCTCACAATAATGCATCTCTCGATCGAAGAACAACAATCTCATCTCATTGACGATGCACAAATAAATATTTGAAAATAAAAACTAAAAATAAAAATAAAAATAAAAATAAAAAAAGTGGTCAGGATCGTCCAGCGGAATAGTTCGGGTGCGCCATTGTCTCCTCAGTGAGTTCAAAAGGGATCCGTTCCATAGCAAACCAAACGGTCCAGATATTTCTTTCTTGTTTGGGCCCTAGAGCGAAAAAATTCAAATGTATTGCGGGGTTGGTCATCTGCACCAATCAGGCCATGAACGAATGCCCCTAATCGGGAGCAGAATTCCCCTCAGACACTGCTTCGTTATTGCAAAATCAAAAAAATGCCCGCTGGCAGGGGGTGCTGCTTGTCATGGGTACGCTCGCTCCTGGCGGGCTTAATGGGCGCACCAACAGACAGTGCGAGTGTGGACCAGGCCGCTCGCTCGCTCACTCGCTCGCTGCAGGGCCTCCACCCGCTACCGGCTCACATTCCCCGGCAGCCGACTGTTAGAACACCCACCGCGCCAGTCCACTTATCAGACAGGGACCATAGGGCAAGAGTGAATCGCTCCGATGGGTGGAGCTTTGTTTAACGGCTGGCTGGCGTATTTCTTGTGCGGGGGGTCCAAACTACATTCCCCCTTATTTTTCTGCCCATCGGAGCGAACACCACTATCAGCTGTGCAGAAGCATTTCCACCACCGGAGCCTCCCGAGAAAGCAGGGGAGGCAGGCAGTTTCGCATAGATCCGCACAAAATCTCTATGGCTACGGTACTGGTTCTCCTGTGCATCTTGCGAGATTTGTGTGTGTTCCTCACAGCAGAGCGGGGGAGTGGACCATACACTAGAGCATGATACTTTTTTTACGAGTCCCACGTCTGAATTAGGCAACGACTAGACTTGACCCCAGCCCGTGTCGACTTTGGAGTATTTTCTGGCTGGCATTACTTGAAATTCATTCCAAGCCTACGCGTACTTCAATTATCTGGAGCATCTACTAATTTGGGTTTATCGCCCTGTGGTTGAACCCCTCTTCTCATTCCTTCGACTACTAATCGAGCATGGCAATTGTGCTCTTTGGACCCGCATATGGCTGTGGCAGTTATAACGGTTGTTGTTGTATAGGTGCACCTGTTCGTATTGGTTTCACGCTCGTTTGGCAGTCCCCACTATCCAAACGGCACAAAGGTGGCCTGCGGAGCTTAACCGAGCCAGTGCCGCTACAGGGATACGACTCCGATCATACAAAGGCGTATTTGCATTCCATTCTGCAAAAAATTAATCCACTGACTCGAATACTGTACTCCTCCCTAGAGACAGGTCCTTCTGCTGCACCTACTTGCCCCGGTTCTTTTGCTGCTAAAAAACCAAAAAACTTAAAACCCCCCCCCCAAGTTTCAAAAAGGCTGTTGGCTGCCAGCACTTTTGAGTTTTGGCTTGTTCTTCACGGCTCCCGCTCGTTCCGTTTTTTGTTCGCTTGAAAGGTGCCCCTCCCAAGAAGAAAAGTAGCCCATGTAAAACGGGCGATCCCTACGAAGCTTGTTTTGCTGTGGCTGCTTGCTATGCCCGCTTGGCAAAAAATCTCTAAAACGGGGGCCGGGTCTGGAATGAATAGAGATGACCCTTAATGTTAATTTGATTATCATCCAAAAGATTGTTTGATTTTCTTACTTTCTGCTCACTCCTTTTGCTCACCTCTGGTTTCTGTCCAGGCTGAGTTTGATAGCCCCCCTCCCCAGAAGAAGGTCACTACCGAGTCAGATCTTACCCCTCCATTGTCCTTGTAGGGAAGCATGTCCTTTTGGTGTTGTTTGTAGGGTCCACCCGTTTTTAGACGCTGGGCCTGCTGTTCTTGGCTAAGACATGGCCGTCTTCAAAATTCAATGCGGGGTAAGCTGTTGTAGGTTAGAGCAACTCCATCCTAAACAAATATATCGCCAATGTCAATCAGTCACCAGTCACCAAGCGCGAGGGCTAAGCGCTCTTAGTATGTAAAAGATCTGCAGGACCTGAGGGGCCTATAGCGGAGAAAGCCCAAAAAATAATTTACATCTCTCCTCGGTAGAAAATCTTGGTTATGATGCTACAGGAGAGCTTGGAGGCAGCTCCAGAGGTCCGTCCTTATTGTAAAAACTTGGTGCAAGAGCCTCACAGCCAAGGCTTTCATCGTTGCTGCTCCGCTCAATCCTATTGAAATGGGCCACTGTAACCTGCCAAAAAAACCCACATGTGCAACTGAAATTTTAGATAAAGAATTATCACAATATATTTATCGAGCAGATTGATGATATAGGCTAAAGAAAAACGAGGAATACCTTGTTAGCGCTTTGTCTATTTCTTTTTTCTTCTCTTTTGCTTTTTTTTTCACCTACTTTGTTGTTCCCCTTAGGCATAGGCCGGTATACCAACGTTTGCTGCTGAACCGGCATTTCCCTCTGTAGCCCTGCCTTGCATTCTGTTGTCGTACCGCCTGCTGTGCGGCCGCTGAATTAGGATGTCATCGATCCAGAAAAAGCAACCCACCTTCCTGATTGTGGTCACCATATTAATTCACTTAACTTTGAATTTGTGGGGCAGCTGCCCCTCTTTCATGGCCACTCGGCTCTTCCTATGCGAAAGGAGCGGGGCATTTTCTAGGTCCAAAAACTATATAAACCAGGGCAAAGAGCCCCTAGAGTAGATCACTATATTTCGATACATTCAATCGCTTTGTAACAATTAATATCTTCCTCCTACTTTCAATCAAAAATGTTCTCTAAGCTTTCTGTTGTCGCCGTTGTTGCCACTCTTCTGACTTCTGTCTCTGCCCAGGGCATTCCTGCCTGTGCTGCCACCTGCCTGTCTTCTGGTGTTAGCTCTTCTGGAGGATGCTCCACCACCGACTTCGGCTGCCTGTGCAAGTCTCAGAGCTTTATTGACACCTTCATCTCTTGTACGGTGAAGGGCTGCTCTGCCTCTGACCAAGCGACTGCTTTGACCCTGGCTGAGTCTCTGTGCTCTTCTGCCGGTGTCACTCTGGACACTGCTTCCATTGAGTCTGCCATTTCTGCTGCTGCCGGTGGATCTTCCTCTACTGCTGCTGCCACCTCTGAGGCTCCTGCTTCCTCTGCTGCTGCCACCTCTGAGGCTCCTGCTTCTTCTGCTCCTGCTGCTTCCTCCAGTGCTGCTGCCTCTTCTGTTGCTCCTGCTGCTTCCTCCACTGCCCCTGCTGGCTCCTCCGCTGTCGTTGTCAACGGTGCTGCCGGTCTCTCTGCTGGCAATGTTGTTGCTGCTGGTGCCGCTATCGCTGCCTTGATCTTGTAAGGGTCTTAAAAAGGACTAATCATACCGCAAGACTTGACATGATATGACAATACCCATGTGGAGCGCCTTTTTTTCTTGAGTAATTGTTTTAGTACACTGCTATTTTATTTCTTTTCTGTAATTTTCCGGAATTTATTAAACCTTTTCATTTTACGGTGCATTTTTTATCTCGCTGCAATTAGTATTTTGGTTTCTTCCTTGTTAAAGCCTCTCCATCTAACTTTCTGATGGCATGCAGTATTTTGCCTCGAGAAGAATAAACAGAGGCGCATTTTTCTTTTGCTTCTGCCTGAAAGTATGACTTGAAACGTGTGTGTGCTCAGTTTAGGTTTCTCAATCGGGAGGCCCTGGCAGCCGCTATTACTCAGTTCACCCGCATCATGAGAAGAGTTTCATCCTCGGTTAGCTGTCTTGATGAAATGGCCCAACGTATTTAATCTGACTTCTCTTATCATCTGCTGGTTTTTTCAATATTTTATTCCTTGTTGTTGATAGGGGTTTTTAGGCTAGAGGAGGTTCTCTCGCTGCCCACCGTATTTACTCATCCAGCATTCCTAGACGGCCCTGTTCGAAACAACAGCCATTCCTCTTCTAACCGATTATAGGGAGTATGTATTGCCGATCTTTTTAAAAACAAGTCTCTCAGGGATTGCTTTTGGCGCCGGAGATAACTACTAAGTAGCATCGCTGTATAAACTAACTCGATTGCTGGGTCCTCCCGTGGATCACCGTGGTCGTGCACTTGTCTATGGGCGTGGACCGATTGACGATCGTCTCTACACCTTGAAGGTGGAAGTGTCTTTCCATAACTTTCTGTGTGTATTTGGGTCTTGAGATGATTCTTGCGGTTCTGTGTTTTTGCGTACAGTTGGATTGGCGCGAGTGGTGAACATGGGGCTATACTAGACTATGTCCACGATAGCCACTCAGCTATTTTGTTCCGCGGCTTTCCCCTCACTTTTCCTGCATTCCAGTTGTCTTTAGATACGAGAAGCTTTGTCTCGTAGATATTGTCTGCTCTGTTATGACAACCAGGCGTACTAGTGGTTGTGGGCTGCTGTTAACTGCGGGCTCCGTTTGTTTAGTCCCAGTACGAGTGACCCCGCTCTTTGTAGCACAGAAGGGGTATTTCCCAGTTCCACTGTGGGCAGTCTTTTGTGTACCTTATAAAAAGATTGTAGTTAGATCGTTCTTCGTATTCCATGGTCCGGCGGAACGGTTAGTTGTCTTGGCTAGCATGTTCCCGCCCTCCCGCCTTTGTTGATTTCATATTCATTGTATATCCATAGGCATGTTTTTATTTCCAGCTGAGATACCAGTGAGGAGCCTGGAGTAGGAGACTTACCGGTACTTGCGCCATTTTCCATGTATTTGGCATCGTGCGGCCCCTGTGGGATCAATGTGATGCTCGTTTCCGACTTGTTCGAGTGGTTGTTTTTCACTCTACATGGCTGGCCCTCGGTCAATGATACGGCCATTGTATTGCTGGCTTTCGTTTGTCTTGTCCCGTATTCTATGTACGTTTGTAGCGTCCAGCTGTTTAAGTCTGCGGTTGTTGTCTCATAACGTGGCTCAAACTATCGCCACACTCATTACTATCATCACTATACGGCGGGATGGCTGCTTACCTTTCGCTGTATAACATAGTCATACGCTCTTCTTAATAATTCGTTGAAAAGCCAGTTGTGCCATTGAATAATGAAATCAAGCCCTTTGTTTCTTTCTTGGGCATCTCTGGTATATGAATTTTGGTTATTTAACCCAGACCTCTACATTTTTCAGTACATCTTATCTGGGGTACGGTCAACACCAATTCTACTACACCCGTCGTATGTGATGCTTCTATTTTCTTCTGTGCCATTTGACTGCTCGCAGTTGAAATCAGTTTTTGTTATTTCACCTTTTTTTTGGGGGAGGTGGTTCATTCTAGCTGGATTTGCTCCAGCACTACTCTGGGTAGTCACTCTACAATCAGACTGTATTTCACTATGTCAAGCAATTAGCGTGTGCACAAACCCACCTCTTTACACCAACATGTCGGAAACGCCAAGCGAACCAGAGATAATCACAATATCGGACGACGACAGCACCAAGCAGCCGGAAACGGAGGCAGCCACTGCTACAGACGAACCAGTAGATGCGCCTGATCCAGAGCAGAATGAAGACGAAGACGAGGAGTTTGGGGATTTTGACGATTTTGACGACTTTGCTGAGCCCACCGAGGCCAGCACAACACCAGCACCAGCACCAGCACCGACAGCACCACACAATTCTGCCACACCAGAAAGCCCCATTGCATGCTTGAGCGAGACAGATTTCAAGTCCTCTGCTCAGCTTTACGAAAGCATTACATCCATCATTAGACCCATCACCAGCCGTAAGCAGGACGGTGACGAGCCCCCTAGGACGACCACCGCCAAGCACAATTCCTCCACACCACTGGACCCTGCGTCCTATTTCAACCCACGAAGTGCGTCGTTATGGAACCAGTTGCTGGTGGTCACTGCACATGATAGGCCTCTGGATTGGAAGAGGTCGTCTATTCGCAAGCTGTTTTTAGTGTCCCTCGGCGTGCCTCTGGATCTGGACGAAATCATGCCCAACCGAAATACAAAGAGACTGGTACTGCCTTCAGCTGCTAAGCACAGTAGCAAGGGAAAGGATGAAAAGGGATCTAACAAGGAAGGAGAGGAATTTGACTCGACAGTGCTTGATTCACTTGTGTCGGAGTGGGAATTGCTGGCCAATGTCAGCAGCATGGCATTGGACGGAATGGACGAACAGGAGGTGGAATCGCACATGGCATCTCTGAAAGCAGCTACGACCTCCGCTCAAGAATGGCTGGACACGTTAACGACTAAGAAGGAGTCTGCCAGCAAGGACAAGGAGACGTTTGAAAGCGTCATTGAATCACTGGTCGAATATGCGTCTCGACTGCGCACAACCAAAAAGTCTAAGAAATGAACAAGGGCTCTACCGACGTGCATAAGAATAGGTTGGGCATCATAGACAATTCATCATTAATATACATAACTATGTGCAAAGAGAGGCACAGGACATAAACCACATCATACAGTACCGAGTATGACAGTCCGATCGGCGGACGACGAGGCCACCAAGCTGCCGTTTGTAGGACTAAACTTGACTGAATTTACTGTACCCTGGTGTCCTGGGAGCTTATTAACAATACGACCAGAGAATGCATCCCAAACAACAGCTGTGCGGTCAGACGAGCCACAAGCCAGTCTGAGCCCATCTGGGGACCAAGAGCTTCGTATTATAGCCTGCTCAATAGAAGATGCTGGAGCGCCATCGTAGACCTTGAGTAGCCGAGAATCACTAGCGGTAAATGCTCTAATATCCCATGTCCGTACCGTAGAGTCCATGCTATTTGACACCAGCTGCTCATCATTAGGGGAAACCTCCAAACCCGTAACGGTATCTCCATGCCCCCCAAGGATCTCAACCACTTTATTCTGTCGCAAATCCCACGCAGATATATCATTGTCTATACCCGCGGAGTAGACACGGTGTCCGATCGAGTCCACAGCCACTGCGATGACAGGCAGATCGGTTTTGCAGCTCACCTGGGCTTCCTTTTCCCGTGGATCCCAGAGGCACACATATCCATCATCAGAGCCACTAACAATAAGTTCAGAGCCTCGTGAGATAACCGATAGACTATTTACTATGCCGGTATGGCCGCTATGCTTTCTGATCCTTTGCCCTGAAAAAGCGTCCCACACCCCGACGGTGGTATCCGATGATGCAGAAAAGAGCTGGCTACCGTCTCGAGACCACTTAACGTCCATAACGGCGCCTTTATGTCCCCCCTTGATGATGCCAATCGATTCATGCGATTCGCCAGAAAGAGTATCGCCGACGTTCCACAATAGAATGCTCTTGTCGGCCGATCCACTGGCTAAGTAGGCACCTGAACTGTCAAAGGCGACGGAAAGTACGTCTGCCTCATGACCAATCAGCTGAAACGTGTTTTTATTGCCAAAGCCATCGTTCGACAGGGCTGTACTAACAGCCAAACGGTCGCTGTCATGCTTAGGGCGCTTTGCTACCAGCGACATGTTGGTGGATGGAATTCACTTGACAGGAATTATATATATGGCTGACTGGGAAATTGATTTAATGGGAGGAGGATGGTGGTCAACGCAACATGCATGAAGAAAAACAACTTGCACGGCACCCAACGTATTTAAAAACAATTCATTTAAAAAATAATCACAATAAAGCTTCCATACTAACAATCTATTCAGCAGCAGGCTTGTCTTCTGACGTTGATTCGGCAGCAGGAGCAGCAGCCGAGGACTCGTCGGGGACGTTTTCAGACATGTCGCCGGTCCACAGAGTGAGGTTGTCCTTGAGCAACTGCATAATCAAGGTGGAATCCTTGTAGCTGTCCTCAGACAAGATATCTAGCTCGGCAATAGCATCATCAAACGCCATCTTAGCCAGGTGACAGGCGTGGTCGGGAGAATTAAGAATTTCGTAATAGAAGACAGAGAAGTTGAGGGCCAGACCCAGACGAATGGGGTGGGTAGGGGGCAGCTCGGTAGTCGCAATCTCAGATGCGGCCTGGTATGATTCCAGGGACTTATCGGCAGCTTCCTTTCGCTTCTCAGTGATGGCGAACTCAGCCAGGTATCGGTAATAGTCGCCCTTCATCTTGAAATAAAACACCTTAGATTCGCCAGACTGGGCAGAAGGAATCAGGTGGTCAGCAAGCACCTTGAGAATGTCCTCGCAGATGTCAGTGAGCTCAGCCTCGATTTTCTGTCGATACTCCTTGATGAGACCAACCTGGACCTCGTTACCCTTGCTCTCTTCCTTTTGCTCAATGGAGGACACAATTCTCCAAGAAGCACGTCGAGCACCAATGACGTTTTTGTAGGCTACAGACAGGAGGTTTCGCTCTTCAACAGAAAGCTCCTCGCCCAAGGCGGTGACGGCCTTCATGTTTTCGACCATTTCTTCATATCGCTCAGCTTGCTCAGCCAGCTTGGCAAGATAGACGGAATCCTCTCGAGACGGCATCTGTTGAATCAGTTAGTTGAAAAAAAGTCACAAAACAAAAAAACGGCAGCGGAATAGAGTAGATATTAAGGGTTGAGTCGAGTCGGGGAAACAACAAAATAGAGATTGGTGCCTGGACTGTGTCTCTGCTTCGGTAAATGTGATTTCAATGGACGGCTGTCGCAATTCCATTGGCAGAAAAAAACAACATGCCTGTTCCGGGGACAAGCTACAGCATGAGTGCTTGCTCCGCGAGTGAGTCCACCGAGCAAGCTGGCAGATTTTCTGTTGGCCGTCTGCCCCCCCGCAAACCTCGCAAAGCCAAACACGCAACGCAAACCACCGACACAAGGCCCCAGCCCAAAATGGCTCACCGTGAAATATTTGTCGCAGAGGAGGACTGAATTGGATTGGATTGGTTTTTTCGTCTTGTTCGGCTCGGCTCGGTTCGCTCCAGAGGAGCCGTCTGATCACAGATGGAGGTATGGCCGTTCGGAATGGTGGGACCCATTTGCTGTCTGCACATAGCCAGCCAGCAGCCGGGGTTGTTGTTATTTTTGCTACGCCATCACAAACGACACCCACCAGGGAGGGGCACATGACAAGTTGCAGCACGACAATCAACATCACGTCCGTCCGTCAACGAGCAAACCCCCCCGCCTTGCGTGACCAAGAGCGGCGTCGTCACAGACGCAGCCAGCCAATATCCGCAGCCGTCTCAATGGGGGGGGGGGCACACCGCAACAAACCCAAGTTCCACCCACCCATTTCCCCCCCATCCCACCACCACACCGCACAGCACAGCACCAATCAATCCCATGTCAATGGTCATCCGTTGATCACCAGAACCGAAGCACCCAGCAAGGGAGCCATGTCCAGCGCTATCCTAGGCAGGGCACCAGAGAGGCGGGCTCGTAGTCGCAGGCCACCTTGCCACGAACGACCGTGGGGCGAGCAGCCTCCCCCTCATCACACGACGAACCTATTC
This sequence comes from Zygoascus sp. PK3305, assembly GCA_023628935.1. NCBI lineage: Eukaryota > Fungi > Ascomycota > Dipodascomycetes > Dipodascales > Trichomonascaceae > Zygoascus > Zygoascus sp. PK3305. Next base: position 2,254,040 of record JAMAJS010000001.1, read on the forward strand.
ATATCTTTCTCTAATTCACAACTTAGTTGCTCTCGGCATGTGAAGCCACAACACTTACCTTGTAGTTGGTACTCTGTTAATAGAACTAAAATACTACAACAGTTAGCAGGACTTTGACCGGGACGATGGCGTCGGCCGCCGTTGCACGCAATGGCTCTGGGCGGATTGGCCTTTAGGTTGTGCTATACATACTATTCACCAACAGGGGCGTCGTGTTATTATGTCAAGATGAAAACACAGCAGCAACCCCGTCATAAATGACTTTCGGTCACCCACCACCCTACTCCCAACATATGCTCTGCCCCACGATATGAGACCTGCCTGCCCGATGGGATGGCCCAGTACCGCATGATGCAGCCAGCCCCAAAGCACTCCCTCCACCTGAACAGGTGTGGTGCTGCGAGCGTGTTTGAGGCCAACAGGGTGACACATTGGTGCAGAGCAGGGAATGTAGCCCGACAATTGCAGTAGCCGAGCAGCACGGTACTTTGCTCGGGCCGATCGGCTAGGGGTCGTGCGCACGTCAGAGCTTTTCCCGCCGCGCCCTGCTAGGTGCGTGCCTATGTATGCACCTGGTACCGGACCAACCGTGCGGTAATTCGCACCACAAACCCACTTACTCCAATAGGAGTGAGTAGTATACTTGGTGTGGATGTGGAGCGACAGGAACAGCCTCGTAACGGTGTAGGATAAACTTAATCATTTACAACAGAACGTATAGAAGAACTATGCTATGTAGCAATCTCTGGCCCCAAATACAAGGAAAACACCCCAAGCCAAGTTGATTCTGGCGCGGCCTGTCCGTACGTACGACAAATACGCGCAGACGTGCGCCTTTATGAATACCATTTGATTTGCTGCTGTTATGGTTGGCCAGTTTGCAGCCCCGGATCGGAGGACCAATGCAATGATGGATGGACAGACGGACAGCTCAGCTCAATGTGCGCGCAAAGATCATTACTGCAGGCATTATATATATAAATAAAAGATTAAAAGGAGGTGAACCCAAGAGTCCCGTAGACATACGTTTAGCGCACCTGGGTGGGCTGGCTGCTGGAGGCTGCAGCGGCAGCGGCCGCTGCGGCCGCTTTAGCATGCTGCTGTTGCTGCAGGGCCTGTTGGAGAGCAGCCTGTTGCTGGGGAGTGGCCGAGCCCTGGGCCACCGCAGTCTGGGCCTGTTGGAGAGCGGCCAATTGCAATTGGCGCTGGCGCTGCAGAGCAGCCTGCTGCTGCATCTGCTGCTGCTGCTGCTGGTTGGTATTGACATACACTCGAGGGGGTCGGGCGTACTGGGCTCCGGTGGTGGTATCGAACACAATGGTGCGGCCCCGCAAAGCCCCCGTGGCAGACATGACAGCATTCACCGACTGCTGCGACGCAGAGGCTCCGGCGGCAGTTGCCGAAGGCACCGCGGGCACATTGGTCAAAGACCCAATGAGCATCTCCCGCATGCGGAAAAACTTGGTGCGCAGCTTGGTTGGCATGACTACTTTGCGTTCCAGTGGGACGGGGTACGACTTGACTACCCCAGCCATGACCTGCTCAAACTCCTCTTCCGGGTTCAGAGCCACGTCGCCTTCCAGCAGAAGCGCCTCGTTGTCCAGCTCCAGCTGCTGCTGCGTCGACAGCGACGCCTGCTTCACCTGGTTTCTTTTCTGGTATGCTGCCAGCAGCACGTCGTAGGGCTGCGACCGCCCAGGCACTGCACGCTTGGCTCCCATGCTGTGGGTTTTGCACGTCAGGGACCGAGCGCAAAAGCCTCCCTGGGGAAGAGCCACCCCACACTGCCGTTCAATGTCTACCGGCGCCTTGCTCTTCTCCTTCACCGCTGCAGAGCCAGCCCGCTCGCGCTTCTCCTTGCCACTGGTCTTGTCGCCGCTGCCGCCTGCTGCTGCTGCTGCTGTCGACGTTTTGCCCTTTTTCCGTGGCCGCCCTATTGCGTTGGTGCTGGGAGTGCTGGCTCTGCTGCTCCCGCTTGCCGCAGCAGCACCAGCACTGCTATTGTCCACCGCATTCTTTCTCTTGCGGCCCTTCTTCTTGGGATTATCACTGCCCATCTTGGTGGTTCAGCTCCGCCAGTTCACCTATCGTATGTGCCTGCTGGCTCGTGTCTTGTCTTCCTCGCGTCCGATCCGTAGAATATTCCGCACGCGTTGGTTCGTTCGTGGCTTGCTCCCCATGCAGCTTTTCCAGTCCTGCTGCTTGGTGTTGTGTGTATAGAAAACAATCCAACCCAACACTCCCGACCGTCGTCCTGGTGATGAACGGGCGGGTGGTTGCTGTGCTCTTTTTGTGTGCCTTGGCTTACCACTAACTGGGTGCGTGCGTTGGCACAGTCAGTCGCTGCCGCCCCCTTTGTCCAGAGTTTACCCGGCCGCTGACACCAAACCAATCAGTTGCCTCCATCCTTTCAATCTTCCGATTTTGATCACCAACCCATCTCAAATCTAACAATGTCTTCTGTTGCTTTCCGACGAATTCCTTTGCTGGCCAACCGATTGTCTAACATCCGATCTTACTCCGGTGACCTTGGATCCAGCACCCCTCCTTCTGGTACCGCCCAGGCCATGAACGTATGTACAATTCTTTGGTAGGCTGAAAAGCCAGAAATCGCACCGACTGGACCGCACTGGGTGGCTTTATAATGGCATAATAGCCTGACCTTTTTGTTGCACACAATTTGCATATCTGTGATTATAGCCAATGGATCCGCTGTGTTGTGGTATCTAGAAATTCAATTGCTAACTCTTGGGTACAGAAGCGTGAAAAGGCTTTGGAAGACCTTTACGTTCGACAGCATGAGCAGGAGAAGCTGAAGGCTCTCCGAGACGAGCTGTAAGTATACTGTGTTGCTCGACCACTTTGCTAGCCCCGCCATGAGCCGGCTGCTTCATATGTTTTAAGGTTGAACTCCATACTAACTGTCCAGTGCTAAGCAGCGAGAGGAGATTGAGGAGCTCAAGAAGGCTATCAAGCAATAAATTGAGAATATCTATATAGTTTGAATAAGATAAAGCAAAGCCATCGTTTTTTCCCTCCCTCAAAAAGAAAGAAAGAAAGAAAAAAAATAATAATTATTATTATATTTCACCATTCGTTAGATCTATTGTTCCTATTGGAAAGCAGAGGCGGCGAGCTAAACTGTATTTGTGGATTTTTATAGTAGCTACTTTTCCAGCGGCCGGGGCATGCCTAGCTAGTCTGCTACTCATCGAGCTCCATCTCGACAGTCTCATTGCCAGTAGGCACCTTCATAGCCTGGACATCGTGGAACTTGATACCAGTGATTTTTCCTTCCTTTCTCAAATTGAGCAGCTGAGCAATCTGGGGATTGGAAATCTCATATGCACTATGGATCCATGAAGGAGGAGCAATCTTCGATCCTCCAGTCAGCCGGATGAACTCATTACTCAGATTAGAGGACTCAGAAGCAGGCACGAGAGTCACAGTTGTCATTTCCCTGGCTGCCTTGATGTTGGTGTTAGTGAGCTTCACCATGGGATGAGCGAGAAGAATATGATGCTGCAGAAGTTCGTTCAACCCCAGTCGGGCCTGCTTAATTTCGTTCTCATCATGAATAAAAGATAACTTGAAGGGGTAGACAGATGTCTCCTCACCAACCTTTCTCAGTAGCTGCTTGGATGCACTGAGCTTCAAACCATACTGAACAGTGTAGTCTCGAGAAAATATCGCAGGCTTGGCTAGATCACCGCCATATCCAGTGAAAACATCGGTCTTCACAGCTCCTTCAGCAGCAACCCCAGAAACACACTGAATATCGACCAGCCAGGTAGTACCGGGAACAACAACAAAGTCGTCCTTGGTCTTGATAATCTCCTCGTCGTCATCTTCGTCCCAGGTAACTCCAACAACAGCCTCCTTGACGGCATCGCTCTGTCCAGCCAGGAACCGCTCGACTCGTCGAACTCTAGAACCATGCAATACCCTAGCGTTGAATGAGGCAGCCACAGTCTCAACCAGTTCTCTTATTCGTGAGCCAGTGACGGGCTCTTCAGTAAATGCTAAACTTAAATATGCCACAACGCTCTCGGTAGCCAAATAGGCAGCACAAGCAGCATCAGCACTAGCTCCAAGCAGCGGAGACTGTAGATTCTCCTTGTCATCTCGAACAACTACAGTATGGGCAACCTGAGCAGTGTAGCCATCAATGTAAACACCGAGAACAATCTTCACCAAATCTCCATCGTTCATGTATCCACCCTGAAACTCATCGGTTTCCTCTGGGGCAACTCCTGATATGAATTCGTTTCGCAAAATCTGCACAGGCAGAGCAATGCCCTTCTCCTTAACGTCCTTAATGTATGACTTATCGGTAATTTGCTTTATGAATTGGTCTCCAAGCCGACATATCTCGCCGACAGATCGCTCGGTAGTTCGATCCTCAACCAGGGATATCACATACTTCAAACAAGTCTGAGCAATCTGACCAGCAAGTCTGTACTTGCCTACCACATTAGGGGCGAGCACATTCTTGGCTTCGAGCTCCTGTCGCTTCTCTTGAGGAATCAGATCGAGGCTCGACATTGGTAGCAGGTTGTTGAAAAGAATTTTTTTGTGTGCGGCGCAAAATATATTTTTCTCAGCCCTGCCATGTACCGTCACGATTACCGTGAAAGATTCGCTTCACTCGCTCTGGCTATCGACATCGTCAGTGCTAACCATCTTTGTTTTTGAGATGAAATTATTTGTATCTTCGTAGTAAATTCGACCGAACTCTGAAGACTCATCTAGAATTTCCACTGCTCTGCTCCGAGGCACCTTCATTTCTTTCTCTATTATGACGGTGGTCATTTCAGGCACAAGCACAGTCGTGATTAGAGTAGTCAGTGCGTACTTGTGCATCCAGGGATTGGATTGCCAGATTCCGTCTAGTTCATCCTTCGAGTGCATCATAATCAATGTCGAAATGAGTTCCTGGCCACGGAATCCGTAGTAGCCCAGCCCAGGCATTCTCTCAGCTTCAACCAGATGGCCAATATTGATGACAGCACGATCTGTCTCGATAGACAGTTTTTCCATTGTATTCCTAAAGTCTGACGCTTCTTTGCCTGAGAAGATATCCACTATTCGGGGGAGAAGTGGCATACATAAGAGCTCCAGCTCCTTTTCCACCAATTGACCAGGGTATCCTGCATCCAGACCTTTTTTAATAACATCGCTTTTTGCAATATTTGTGTCACTGAATGCTATTGATGTTTCCACGTCACTGAAGCTGTCGTTTGACAGTTCCAGATCGAGATCAACGTCGTCTTCTGCGGGCAGCTTTACCGGACTCGACTGACGGTGGTCCTCCTCAACTTTAGCCGACTTTATCTTTCTTGAATAAGATGAGAAGAAAGAATCAGAATCCTTCAAAATCTTGTCCAATGCACTTTCTGTACCAACAGCATTCGCAGGTTCCTTTGATGAACCACTTATCGATGAGCTTGATCCCGAACCCTTATCGGCATTAGCAGCTGCGGTAAGCTTAGCAAACAGGCCACTTCTACCTCCTTGCTTGCCATAAATGGGTTTAGATATTTTATGGCCTGCACCACCCAATGCATTCTTTTCCTTCTTTTTCTTCAGATCATCGAACATCTCGCTGAAATATATAGATGTGGATTTGTGTGGGTAAACACAGACACCCAAACATAAAATGCCTAGCCAGCTGTGCAAGAACAATACCATTGCGCAACAACAGCAAAATCCAATTAAAAAACAATGCCACATTAAATTTGATCTATATATGTTCTACTTCATGAGCCATTTCATTCACAAAATAGCCGTCACTACTTCTCATGGCCGGCCTGGGCCTCCTTTTTTTTATAATACATAGCTCGGATTTGGGCCGAAGGCACTTTTGCAGGCCAGAAAGATGCTGCAAATGCCCACAAATGCTTTTCCTTTCTCTTTCGCACAACTGAGTCAGAAATTTTCTTGATCTCACTCTGAATGAAATCACCAACTGCGAAAAGCTCTCCCTTGAGCATGGCCTTGTACTCCTTGTTATCCAGACCCTCTTTGCCTTTCTTCAAACGGTTCAAACTCTTCTTGATGGGATACAAAGTATCCTTGCAATCACCCTCATCCATGCTGGAGTAGTCACTGTAGTCATCTTCATGAGTAGGAGCTAAAGGAGAAGCAGAGCCAGCAGGAGGTTTGGCAGTCTTCTTCTTCTTCTTCAGTAACGAGGTAGCTGGACTGGCCCGATCACTATCACCAGCAAGTGGTGTGGATTCCTTCTTGATATTGACTTGCCCGTGAGAGGATCCTGAAGATGTCGGTGGACTCTTGCTCTTGACATTAGGTCTAGGTGCTTCTGTCTTAATATGAGGCTTGGAAGGCAGTGATGGTTTAGGTACCTTCTTCTTAGGAGGCTCCTCATCACCTCGAAGTACAGAAACAAGGTAATCCACACGCCTTCCGAGATGAACAGCTCCAGGGACGTTTGGCGATGATTTCTCCTTGGCAGGTGTACTATCACCCTTTTCGCTCTTTTCAGCAGCAGATGGTGTTTCTGGACCAACACTATCGGCTCGACTACCAGAGGCAGCAGCAAGCGCAGCGGCTCGTTCCTGCTTCTTTTCAACTCGGTGTTCTTCCAAAAACAGCTTATCTGCCATACCGAGGACAGGGTCGTCTCGAATTGAAACCCAAGCACCATATCCGTACTTTCGAACGCCGACCATCAATCGAGCATCATCTTCATCATTCCAAGCACAACTCCAACCGTGAACGTTCTTCACGGGCATGGGCAGCCTGTAGCTCGGGTCACTGGAAACCATTTCCTTAACCAACTTCATATCAGCAGGACGCGACAGCATGAGTTCAGCATTTATGCTCTTAACCTTCTTGTAATCAAAGAGAATTGCCTTCTTTTCCAACTTTTTAGTAAGAATAGCAACCTTGGCAAGCACAGCCTTTTCCGTCGCAGCCTCATCATCTCCTCGAGCCTTGGCAGCATTCTGTTCACCTTCTTTAGTCTCCTTGAGCATATTATCACGACGTTCGGTTTCTACCTTTAGAGTCTCCTTGCTTATATCCATAAGCTCCTTGTAGGCCTGCTTAAAGAGCTCGGCTTTTCTCTCGGGCAGAGTGCCATCTCTGAACAGCTTTTCCCACATCGTGTCAACATCACCGTAACGTAAAACAGATTTGTACAAGGTTCGGATTTCCTTCTCAGAAAGCTCCTTGGTATCTTCTTCAGGTACCGCCTTAGCCCGAGCCGCCTTCTTAGATTTAACTCTCGATTTACCTTCCTTGTCCTTTTCATCGTCACTATCATCATTCTCCGTATTCGTCTGTTCACTCTTCATAGCAGCCTTTCGTTTACCATACATCTCCAGCTGCTGCTGCAAGAACTCCTCATCGAGCTTCTTCTTTTCCTCGGACTTGATTCTATCCAACTCATCTTGAGGGATAATATCATCCCAAGTCGCATCTGTCTTGTAATCTGTCACTTGGAACTGCTTCAAGAACTCTTCACCACCAAGATGGGATGCCTCCTGCATATCAGGAGTTGTATCATGATCCTCAGCATGAGCCAGAACATCGTCCAAGTTCATGTCCTCAAGCTTCTTCTGATTATCGTTTGACTTGAACATATTGGCAGCTCCGAATTTCAAAATTTGGGACAACTCACTAGCTGATGGGTCATTCTTTCCTTTAGAACCACTCTTTTCAGTGATACCAAGAGAAATAATGGCATATTCCAGAATCATTTTCCTTCTAGCTCGCTCCAAAACTTGTTCTTCCACAGTGTCCTTAGAAACAAATCGATACACCATGACATGGTTCTTCTGACCAATTCTATGCGCTCTAGCCATAGCCTGAAGATCAGCCTGAGGATTCCAATCTGAGTCGAAAATAATAACGGTATCTGCTGTCATGAGATTGATACCAAGACCACCTGCTCGGGTACTTAGCAGGAAAACAAAGTCAGGACTTCCAGGGGCATTAAAATGATCAATGGCGATTCGCCGAGTAGTTGAAGGCACAGTACCATCAAGGCGCTGGAAAGGAAGTCCCTTGATAGTTAGGTAATCTCCAAGAATATCAAGCATTCGAACCATTTGTGAAAAGATCAACACTCTATGACCATCTTTTCGCAGCCTACCAAGCAGTTTATCTAGAAGAACCATCTTTCCGGAGTTCATAATCATACCCCTCAGTAAATTTTCACGGGTATTGCGTTCAGTTTCGGGGAGAGCATGCATGTACTGGTTCTCAGCATTGGGGAACAGATAAGGATGATTACTAGCTTTCTTTAACTCAACCATAACGTTGAGCAAGTTCATCTGGCTAGAAGATGCAGCTCCAGCATTGAGAGCTGCATAATTTCTGCTGATAATATTACGATAATAATTTGTTTGCATATCAGACAGTTCCACACGCAAAATTCTTTCGGATTTGGAAGGAAGAGACTTCTCAACATCCTTTTTCAGTCGTCTGAGAATAAAAGGCTGAAGCTGGTTATGGATCGTGGTAATGTAGTCTTCCTGATCTTTGTCGTTGGTCTCGAAATCAATTTCTTGATCAATAGCAATTTTTCCAGGCATCAGGAAGTCTACCAAAGCGGCCAATTCTTTGATGTTATTCTGCAGAGGAGTACCCGTGATAAGCAAACGGTTTGCGACCTTGAATTCACTCAAAGATTCATAGAGTGCAGATTCGGCGTTTTTCAGTCGATGTGCTTCATCTACCGCAAGATACTGCCATCTTATACTACCAAGCTCGCTTCTATCCTTCAAGATGTACTCATATGTGGTAAGAAGAATATTGAACTTGGGCTGCCGCTTATTAGATGCATTGTTGACATAGAATTCGTAATCACGGATGGTCTGGCGAGCCTTTCCGTTTCCAAGATAGACAATATAGTTCAAGTCTGGAGCCCATAATTCAATTGTCTCTTGCCATGCGGGAACAGTAGACAAAGGCACAACTACCAAGAATGGACCACACTGCTTTCTAGCATATATAAGCCAAGACAAGAAAGAGACAGTTTGCACAGTCTTTCCCAGACCCATTTCATCAGCTAAAATACCATTTTCATTTCTCGACCACAGGAAAGCCATCCAGTTTAAGCCGGTGAGCTGGAAATCACGCAGTTCTCCATTTTTGACAAAAGAAGGCTGTGAGCTGAGCTTCTCAAATCTGGGTCTGGCAGACGCGTTGTAATGTATCGAATGGGCAGGAGATATCTTAGATGATACGCGATTCTGGAATTGGTCGACCTGCTCAGGAGCAAGGTTTGCTATTTCCTCAGCGGACTCCCAAGTACACTCGTCGTAGTAAAGCCGTTTCCACTTGACTAGGTACTGGAGCTGAGTCCTGCCATTCTCATCCTTGACACGATCTGAGGCGACAATTCTCTCCACAGTCTTGTATTCATCGAGCTCATCACGTCGTCTCTCTTTTTCCATGTCCATGACCTCGATATCCTCACGGGTCGTAGTAGGGTCGCTCCTGATCTCTATATCAGCCAAGACAAAGTTCTTGATATAGTTATCGACTCGTTTGGCACCCTTGAAATGCTTAACATTGCTATAAGGCTCCCATGTGTTGTGAAGATGAGAGTATCCCTGCCACTTGATAAGATACTGCAAGCCGGTTCTGGGATTGTGATCCTCATTAGACTCGTCAATAGGTTTATGATCTAGGACCATTTCCACTGCATCTGTTGGCTCATCTTCCACGGGATAGTCGTATTCGTATTCTGCAGGTTCGTAGCTCATTTCTTCTTCAAATTCAGCATCACCCATATCGGTGTTGTAGTTGACGACCTTGTTGTTTCTAGAGGAGAAACGCATTTGCGGAGCAAAGTCACTTCCTAGGTCTTCGGTTCCGCTTCGGGATTTTGACGAGCCATTTGCCAGCTTTTGAAGCTTTCTTCTCTTCCTAGCATTAGTTTTTTCCTGCTGACGAGCCCTTTTAGAAGTAGCAAATGCCTCATCGTCGTCTTCTTCGTCGTCGTCTTCTTCATCTTCGTCTTCGTCGTCATATGATGGCTGCGCTCGGGCGGTGGCAGCTGATTTTCGCGACCTGTTGGAACGTCGCATGCCGGATGAATCATCAGAGTCAGAGTCAACGTTGTAGTTTGCAGTAGACTTGCGTGCTCGCTTGGTAGGAACCTCTTCAGGAATCTGGAATCTATCCGGAGCAGTATGAGCCCGCCGAGATCTACGGAGACCGTAGAGCTCAGGATCGTCATCGAAGTCAATGTGACCAACAGCAGTAGATATCATTTGCTGGTTATTGGTGGAATGGGCGGGCTCAGCGAGCACCGGGGTATTGGAGATGATGGAATCTCCACTGGCAGTAGTGTCACCAGTGGGCTCCACATGGCCATTCTCCACAACGTCGGTCATTCTGGAGAACAAAGACAACTGCTTCAGTCAAATTCTGATACAGGGTTTAGCCCAGAAAACACGAATACGCAATTCTGCTAATCGGTGAACTCCGCTTGCAAGGGGAAAAAAGTTTCAGTGAGGAAACAACGCACAACCAATGCCTTGCTCTTGTTAGCCCTGAAAAAAAAATCCAAAAAACTCCAAACTATCCTCGAGAATCAAATATTTCGTCTCAGATGCTAGCAGGCTGCGATAAGGAAACTCCTTTGTTGGCACTGCTCAGCAAGAGATCGGGTCGAAACGGCAGCCGAGATGGGGGTCTCAACAAACGACAACAGTGCACACTGCCTGATTTGCACTCGGGAAAAAACCGTGCTGACCAGCTTCAATCCTACTGAAAAAGACCGTCTCAGTGCAAGAATAGACCGGCTGATTCCTTACAAGTTCTGCCAGACAATTCTCAGATCACGTCGGTGATGGATTAGGGGCCCTTGAAAATGCTCTATCTGATGGAGGCTCGGCCGACTGTGTGACTTTTTTCCACTCGGCAACACTTAGACAGACAACACAAGAATCTATCGCAATGTTAGTACAATCCAGGTGCTTGTTCATCGTGATACATCGCATGTACCGCTCGCGCGAGAATACTCACCCCTTTTTTGTTCTGTGCTTTGCTTCTCTGTGGTGCAGACTGCAAAGGTAGGTAGGGTTGGACCGCTAGAGGGAGAAGGAAAAAAGCTGCAAACCAATCAGCATGACAAAGACATTTTATTGAGCTAGGCACTTCAAGGCCACTATACAAGGGTATCTTACAGGATATTTCAAAGGTGGGCATGGTACGAAAAAACTATACAAAAGACATTCACGCAGCTATCACTATAATTCGCAGCGGGGACCGTCAGCATGCTCAATCAAAACAGACCGATATCCAAACCAGAGCACCGGTACTGGAGCAGGCGTGGCCAAGCAGTGGGTGCAACCAGCTTGCGAAAACAAGCCCACAAACTATCGTCTCCCATCGCATTGAACAAGCCCGCAATCGCCATCAAATTACACGGTTTTCCAGGCCCTGTCTGCAGCATACGCACACAGGCAGGACTCACTATAACCAGGGACAAACTGGCCAGCAAAACCACGGCACCCTCCTCCAAGACAGCATCTCTGCAGCAGCGTCAGTGCCAGTTGGCCCCACGGGCCAGTCTAATTCTCTGTAGCCATATCACTGCATTTGACATGCAGATCCCCTCTAGAATGTGCCATGTTGTCCACCCTATTTACACTCAGATGCACCGCTTATCAGCTAATCTACAGCCCCAGAGGGTAGAAGAAAAAAGCTGTGAGTTGAGCAAAACTGGCGCGTCCTGCACTTTTATAGCTATGCCTGTGTTTTTCGTGCTCAAATGTACGCTCGGGGCGCTATGGGATGTACCCCACAAATCCAGCAGTCCAGCAGTAATCTCTCCCATATAAAATGGTAGATCATACTATGAAAGAATTATCATGCATTATATTAAGTTATAGTAATAAAGAATAAAGAATTTTTACGCTCGTTTCCGGCCCGCGAGCCGCGGAGTCCGAGGAGTCCGGGGGTTCTCGTTCAGAAACACTATATCTTCGTCTTCTTCCTCTCCAGCGGTGGAGGCCGGCTCTTCTGATCCAAGTCGGCTACCAGATACAGAGGCAGTTTGAGACCCCGGGGGAGTGGAATGAGGCTCTTGCATGGATGTGGCGGCCTTGATCATAACCAGAGATTTGCGGAGATGCTCCCGCTTGTCCTCTAGTTGATCTGCCTGCCACATGTCCCGCAGAGCTTCTTCGTTCTTCTCGTTATTTGTAGCCAACAGGCACTTTATGCATTCTTTTGGGGAGCTCAAAAACCGCTCAATGTAGTGCACTAGATAGACACCACAATCACAGTAGTTAGTTTGTTGTGGAGTAGCTGCCACTTTGGCCCGCAGCACGTCCCGATCAACTTTAGCCTGCAGTTTATCCTTTGCCTCAGCCACAATGTAGTCTCTGAGAGATCGGTAAACTGAAGCATAGCCCGCAGAGCGCAAAGAGTCAAAAATTACTATGAGAGGCTCTTCTTCAACGTCTATTGGACCTTTGGACCGAGTGCTGCGTGGGAGAGGCACGTTGGTTCTTTCTTGAAAGCCATTTCTCAGCAGCCGGCCATCCTTCTTCTCATCCAAGACAATAACTGTGGGAGAGGCGTTTTCAGAAATATCTGACTGTTGTTCCTCCTCTATTTTCGGTGGCTTGGGCTTTAGCAGCAGGGGCAGGTTGTATATGACGGCCACATACCAGTGCATTTTAGAATGAATAGGTATGATAACGTTATCCATTTCAAAAAGATTGACTTTGGAAGTCCATTTCTTGACATTGTCGTAGCCGCCACGGCCATTTTCCGAGCGCTGCATTAGCTTTTCATAGAAAAAGGTGTTGAAGATATAGGTTTTGTCCGCAACAGACTTTGGTGCCCACTGCTCCACCATCATCTTGAGGAAGAAGTTGATCAAAGTATCATTGAGATATTCTCCTTCATCTAGCCGCTTGAAATCTGTAGGGGAAATATCAATCGACTTGTTATCACCAAACACATAGTGGAAGTTGGTATCGCCAAATGCCTTGGCATCTTCTGGAAAAGTGTTGGGCTTGATGGGTCTGTCTCGCAGCTTTCTTTCGACTGACGTGACCCTATCTTGACCCGTAAGATCGACCGCTTCCGGTTTGCTATCTACCTTGCCAGGACTCGTTGCGCGTGACCTGGCGGGGGATGAAACAGGCCCCGGCGACGCTGGACTCTGTGGTCGGCTGCTGGATGGGGCCACCAGGTTCGAAGAAGGACAATTCTCGCCATGGATTCCATCAACAGAGGAACGGAAACTGAACTTGTCTGTTTTCCTATTAGCAGACGGTGATATTTTGAACGCATCCAGAGCCGATATACTATCTTCCTCTGGCGACAACGTAACATGGTTAGGTAGCCTAGGAGCCCGACGGCCAGTTGTCACTTTTGCCAATGGAGATGAGCCGAGAGACTCCACTTTGGATACAAAGCCATGGTGCGCCAAAAACAGTGCAAATTGATCGGCATCCAGGTAGACGACTCCGAAATTATCATTAACCTGGTCAAGCTCTTCGAATTTATTAGAGACTAATTCCAAAGATTTGGCTGTCAAGTCTCCAAGCTGAAGATGAAGGGCAGGAGCTGTTCCAGAGCGGTCAACATACTCGAGAATCACCTCCTTTTTGGCAATACAACAGGCGGCTTTGCGCAGAGCTCCGCCACGGAACTTGAATAAGGTGCCGTCTTCATTGGTCAAAACATACCAGTGTCGCGTATTAAGATCTGATCCAGGTATTGCAAACTTCAAGGGCCCTTCATGCTTGTTCTGAGGAGTTTCCAGCCACTTTAACGGCACAGAAAAGCGCGTATTAACACTGGATGGTTCCGTTTCCATATCAGATGTGGCACTAGAGTAGTCGGTGGCCAAGTCTAGTCTGGGAGACTTTGGCCTCAGGTCCGAGCTGCCATGCAAATCTATCGACATTGAAGTGCGCTTCTTGTGGGGAGGAGTGGTATCTGGAGACTTGGGGACGAATGCAGCGCGTATGTTTGGGCGTCTGGAAGAGCCGTAGCGATTCTGCGGTCGTGGAGGAGCAACGGTTTCCAGCTGTTCCTGCTGTGGAGCACGCGGAATCAGACTGACTTGGCGACGGGAGCCGGTGAGAGAACCGCGAAGATGCGATGTGAGAGAAAGGAAGTTGATTGAGTCTTTGATGACCCGGGGCTTGTCAGGTGACAAGTCGTCGGTTTTATTGGAATCAGCCGACGACCGTTTCCCCTTTTCCATGATTTGAAAAGTAGACGAGATGCAGAGGAAATAAATAGTGGATCATTCAGCTTGACACCATGCAGCAGCAACCCAAACCAAACCTTGGACTTATACCGGGCGAGAAAACAAGCAAAAAAAGAGATGTTAAAAGACACCCTTCTAATTGATCTCTATACGTTCAAAAACCCTTGTCTTTTCATTTACCGATGTATTGTTCAGCTGCAGATCAATACGTGCGTGCCGCTCGCCTAGCCTAGTAGAGATGGTGTACAGTAACAGCGGTATGCGATGCGGGAACACAAAAGCCGTTTTTAGTTTTACACACCGCCAGCCCAACCTGAAAATTTCACCCTCACAACTCCCAGACTAGACTCTTCTAGACCAAGCAGATCGATCGAGTCAGACCCACGAGTGGCAACGTCTGTCCGTCGCTTTGTTAACTGTGCACTTTTTTTTTTAAGAAAAAGCCTCCCCCCCAAAAACAAACAGTACTGCATTATCATATTTTACCATGCTCAGAGCTGCTGGTGCCAAGCATGCGCTCCGGGCCGCTCGCCGGGCCCCCATCAGGAACGAGCTGTATTTCCATTCAAGCAGCTGGCAGCGCGACCAGAACGGTAACAAGAACCCTATCCAGGTGTTCTTTGACACCTTCAGGCAAGAGTGGTCCAAGTCGAAGGAGCTCCAGGAAGATATCAAGGCGCTGAGCGACGAAACCGGCCGAATGTCGGAGAGTGCTGCTTTCAAGCGAGCCAAGGAAGCTCTTGACAAGGCCAAGTCTGGTACTCAAGAAGCTTCTTCCATGACCGGCAAGGGTCTGAAGAAGGCTGGGCAGTTGGTTGGAACTGCCGCCACCACTGCGTGGGATTCCTCGGTCGTCCGGGGTACCAGAAAGGTGGTCAACAGTGCCGCTGATTCGGTCGACAAGGCTACCGAGCCCATTCGTCAGACCGAATTTTATAAGGACGTCAAGAATGTCATTGATGATGGCAGTAGTATCAGGTACGGTGGATTTGAGGAAAAGGAGGCTCGACAGAAGAGACGGCAGATGGAGCAAATGAAGAAGCTGCAAGAGGCGGGCTTGAATGCCCCCGTATCTGCCAACCCTGAGGCCGGTACTGGTGTTGTTCCTCATGCCACTGCCAAGCCCGATAGACATTTCAAGGACGACTTCGAAAAGAGTGCGCTGGGCAAGAAGTGGCAGGATGTGAAGATTGCCTACGAGGAGTCCGAGAATGGCTTGGTTTCATCTGTCAGATCAATAACCGACAAAATTGGCTCTTTCTTCGAGGAAACCGAAGGTGCCAAGGTCATCCGTCTTTTCAAGGAAATGGATCCAACTTTCAATCAGGAGGACTTTTTGAAAGACGTTCGTCAGTACATTTTGCCCGAGGTTTTGGATGCATATGTGAAGGGCGATGGCGAAACTCTGAAGCAGTGGCTTTCTGAGGCTCCTTTCAATGTGTGGAAGGAGTCCACCAAGCAGTATACCAAGATGGGTGCGTTTGCTGCTGGTAAAGTGCTGGATATCCGAGGTGTTGATATCCTGAGCTCGAAGATTCTGCCCCAGAACCAGCAGCCTGTCTTTGTTATTGGCTGCCGTGCTCAGGAAGTCCATCTCTACAAAAATGTCAAGACTGGTGAGGTTGTCGCTGGTGTCGAAGACCAGGTGCAAATGAGCACCTATGCCATGGTTATTACCCGATTCTCCGAGGAGCTCGACAATCCAGAGACTCATGGCTGGAAGATCACCGAGCTTGTCCGAGGTCAGTCTAGAGAATGGACATAAAAACTATCAAGATGATGAGGAGGAACAAAGTAACAAAACGAAAACGGTGTTATGGTTGTATGTATAATTTCATTCCGAGTCATTAACTTATGTAAATAGTCATTAGATCAAAAGAACTGCGGTTAGTACAATTCTTTTTGCCGGCCTATATACTTAATTTGAGCGGCCAAACGCGTGTAATAGCTAGTAAGGCTGCTAGTTACCGCGATGATATCTTTCTTTTCTTGAACAGGGGTTTAGCCTTGGGTTTGGGCTCGACGTCCTGCTCCTGCTGGGCTAGTGGATCATGCTTTATTGTGCCCACCGCTTGTATTTCGGCCTCACTTGTCCTGATATTTGAGGCCTCATTAGTATCACCAATTTCTATTTCTCCAACTGCTGGCTTGCTTTCCTTCTGATCGTTCCGCTTCAGACTCAGATCAATGTTGATGGGAACGTCCTCCTCGTACTGCTTCTCCTCAATCCTGAATTTCTTGAACTCGTGCTGTTGGCGAACCTGTGATTTTTGCTTTCGGACCAGCGGCGTAGGGTCAATAGCTTTCGAAGGATCCACCTTGGCAATCTGAGCTGTCAGCTTTAGCGGCTTCGAGAGAGAGGCGGGTGGAGCAGTTTTCGTTGTAGATATCGAGGGAGTGCTGCCTTTCTCAGCCAAATCACTACCGGGACCACCTAACTTCTTTGCAATGTCTTGTAATGCGAGCTTCTCCTTCTCAGCTTTCCTCTTAGAATCTCGGTTTTTGTCATGCAGGTCCTTGATCTGCTGCTGCAGCGCATTCTGGTGTCTCGGAGTCTTTTCGTGCAGAGACTTGCCTAGCTTTGTGTCCTCGACAAACTACGGTTAGATATTAGAGCGCTACAAAAGAGTACTGTTAGTTTGATTACTTACAAGGTTGCATGCTTTGCACCAATACCGACCCATTGTTGAAGTGGATGTTCAAAAGCATGTATACCCTGCCAAAATGATAATGATCTTAAGCATGGATGGGATCAGATCAGAGCCAGTATGTGCGGGCCAGAACCGGCCAGGAGAGAGAAGCCGGTACAGCCGCACAATGATGAGTGCCATTATTACAATTTTCAGCTACTACTATTACGATGGACCAAAAAATTTATGTATATATTTAATTCTCGTTCAGTTGTTGCTGTCAACTTAACTCCCACACTCATTTCACAGTGGGTAGTGTGCACTCTCCCACAGACTTTCACCGACATGGGCGATTCCAGGGATCATCGCGACTCTCACAGAGACCGTGACGATGACAGATATAGAGTGAGAAAGTCCCATAGGTCGGATCACCGCCATAGATCAGATCATAGATCTGAGCACCGGCGGTCGGATCACCGTTCTTCTCACGGAGGAGACCACCGGGAAGATCGAGAACGACATAGGTACCATCGGTCGCACCACCATCGCCATCGCGATAGAACAGAAAGCTCATCAGCACGGAGGGATCATCATAGAAAAGAGTCTGATAAGAGAGACACTGAGGAAGAAGTAGTTCTGGTTGATCGAGCTGGGGAGTGGGTTATTGACGTTGATTCGGGACCATTGAAGGAAGAGCCAATATTGGAAACAACCAGCGAGACTCATGCAGTGCTAGCACCAGCCGTCTCGGATGACTCTTCTCACACTCAGTTGAATAAAATGCGAGCTAATATCATGAAAGCCGAGCTGAAGAACGACCCGAGATTGAGCGAATTGAAACAGGAATATAACGAGCTGCTGAAGTCTCTAAATGGCACCAACACTGGTCTGGCAGCAACTGCAGAGGAGGACAAAGTCTACGCTATTAATCCTGAACTGCAGAAGCTTGGATCAGTTGCACAGGCAGATGAAAACTCTTCTATTCAACAAATGGTACAGGAAGAAATTGCCTCCAGGAATAGGGGTGATCGACTGGATTTGAAGCTGGCCGAGCAGATTGGCAAGGACGGAGGCTACCAACAGGACGAAGACTACTTATCTGAGAATGCCGAAAAATTCTCCAAAATCTCCAGCAAGAATGAAAATAGCTTACGAAACCAATTAATGAACAAGACACGCCAGATGAATGAAGCTATCGACAACTGCTCCTTGTGCACTGAAAGTGGAGCAGCCCCCAAGGCCGCAGTACTATCAACTGCTACCAGGGTTTATTTATGCATGGCTTCAAGTCCACCTATTACCAGAGGGGTCACATGTATAGTGCCTATGGAGCACCATATAAATACTCTTGAGTGCGACGACGACGAATGGGAAGAGATTCGCAACTACATGAAGTCTCTCACCCGCATGTGGGCTGCTCAAAATAAGGGAGTACTTTTTTACGAGAATGCGGTTTCTAGATCATATAGGCAACATGCAGTGATATTTGCCGTCCCAATTGCCGGTAGCTTATTCAAATCGGCTCCGGGATTTTTCAGCGAAGCAATGATCTCTGCCGACGACGAGTGGGCTAGCCACAGGAAGGTGATTGACACCCGCAAAAAGGCTGCTGACATGGACCCATCGTACGCGAAATATGCATTCAAGACGTCAATAGCGAAGGAGGCGCCTTATTTTCATGTCTGGTTTAATATTAATGGGGGTATGGGTCACATTGTTGAAAACACTGCTAAATGGCCATCTGGAGATCAATTTGCGCGAGAAATAATTGGTGGCATGTTACAGACAGATCCAGTATTGATAAGACGACGAGGAGCTTGGGGCGAAACAGATGCCAATGAACGGTCTGGTTTGGAAGCCAAGTGGAAATCGTACGAATGGACTGGAGCCATTGAGTGAGTAGGTATATCATGTAAATGTAATAAAGATATATTCATATAATGACAATCAAACTAAAAACTTTTGTATCATACAAAATAGTACATATTGCAAAGGGAAGGCAACAGAGAGAGAGAGAGAGAGAGAAATGCGGATAGTTAAATACGAGCGAACAAGCATAAGCAAGCCGATTCATGATGCGTGGTGGGCGGCGGGTGACAAGCTGAGGTCAGTAAGGGCGGCGGGTATATCTCGAAGTTCATCAGCAGCCTCCAGAGCGATGAGGGCACTGAAGGAGTCGATGATGGTTTCTTCCAAGGTGCGGAAGGTTGTCTTGAACAGGACGGAGTTTTCGTTTCTGTCGAATCCGCACTGGTTTGCCAGCTCCAGCTCGCCAGCGCCCTTCCGAGCGACCGGAAGCCGAGACGCCAAATGAGGGCAGGACTGGCGAGCAATATCTACCAGATGGTGGCTGGAGATGTTGTTTGCACAGACGAAGAAACGGCCGGTTTCCGGTTCGCAGATATTGATGGCATTGATGAGGGCCTGAGCAGCGTCGCGAACGTCGAGGTAGAATGGGAACGGGAACGGATCTATTGTGCTCGACTCGGAGGAGGACTTTGTGATGAGATCGTAGAGCAACCTGAGTGAGGGGCTGAGTCTGGTGGTGCTTGTGTCATTTATTGGGGGCCCCAGCAGCATCGGGGTAAAGACCATCATGAGCGAGAAATCGGGGCAGGTGTCGTCGTACTCAGACCAGGCAGCTTGTTCAGCAAAGGTCATGGCGCCAATGAGGGCATGGAACTTGTCTGCGACGGCCTCTTCCTTGGAAATGCAGGACATGTCACGGGAAGAGTAGATCTTGCCGTGGTCGTCGAACCGAGGTGGATCGTTGACCATTGCCGCAAAGCAGGAGCCGACCACGACGGACTTGAGACGCTCGCCGTGGCTACAGCAGGATCGAATGACATGCTGGACCAGTTTTTCGCACGGCTCAAATAGCTGCTGGTCGCAGTTGACCAGCTCGAAGTCGTCGTGGTACGGCGTGGCCAGGTGCAGCACGTAGCGGATGTTGCGATTATTCTTGAGGATGTGGTCCAGCGCACCTTCGTGACACAGGTCCGGCACCTCCACAAACGCCAGGCGGCCGTGAGGGTACCGCGTCTTGAAATACAGGCCCTGCTCGAGGTAGCGGACTGTGCAGAGCACCGGGTAGTCGCATGCCATGAGCCGATCCAGCACATGCGCCCCCAGGAACCCCGTGGCTCCGGTCAGCAGTATTACAGACGCCATGTTGGCGGGAGGGGCGTGGCACTATCGAGTGCAGGCAGGTCCAAAGGCAATGAGGAAGGAACCAATAATAAAATAAAAAACTCCCCCTCAAAAGAAGCCGATATAAAGACGGCCAGGAATGCGTGCTCGTCAGAAGAAGGACAAATAGAACGAGAATTCCCTGCGTAGCTGGGTGAGATGTGGTGGCGAGCGGGTGGTGGTGAGATGAGAGTCGAGACAAGAAAGGTGAGACTTAGTACAGTTCGCCGCCATCTTCATCACTCACTTACCCACCCACCGCTGGGCCCGAGTGATCATCGTGACTCAATACCGGCTAGGCCACAATCGGCCTGACTCTGCAAACTAGTCTTCGTGATTCATACGGGGGACCCCTGCAGCCTTTGCACCGTATGGCACAGCACAGCACAACTCAACATTGAACAGCACAGCCCTAGCCCCCGCCAGCCAGCGTGCTGTTGGCTCACCAATATATGTCGTGAGCCGCGTGCGTGTACACTTAAGCTTGTAGTGTGCCTGTGTGTGTGTGTGTGTGTGTGTGTGTGTGCGGGTGCGTCGCCTGGGGCTGCCGGAACGGGCTGCTGACTAACAGCGCCCAATCAGGCAACTCATATCCATGGATGTTTTTCTGCGTCTCCGGCTGGCTCAACCTCTCCTCCGATACACCAGCCAGCCAGCGAGCCAGCCAGCTAGCACAGAACCAGCCAGCAGCCCGGGGCCCGACTTCGAGACTGCCGAGCCAATCGCCTTGCATCGACTCGCCCTTCTACTGCCGCGGTACTGAACTGCACGTGCCAGACTGCTTTGCTTGACATATTCACCCTTCTTTCTAGACCACTGCCCTGCACTGACCGACCTGCCTTTGCACTGCGCACTGTACGGAGAGACACACGGACATAGCCAGCAGAAAACGCATCGGCTATCCCCTCCATTTTTCGCCTGCACAGTCGTTTTCCCGTCTGCGATTTGTTCTGCTCTGCTCTGCTTTGCCTTGCCTTGCACAGCTTATCCAGCTTTTTGACCTGAGAGCCCTTGTGCACAAACCACCTGAAAATCGCAACGCATCGCCAGCCAGGACTGTACCGAACATCCTGGCCCCTTAGGACCTGGCACCAGACTCCTCTAATTTATTTTTACATTCTCCTTTTTTTTTTCTTTCGCATTTCTGCCTGCCAATGACCACCACCATTGCCAGCCAGCTGCCTGCTGAGGGCGGGCACCCAGACTCAGATATCAAGGTGGAACAGACCCAGGTGCTAACGGGTGCCGAGGAGTCTGCCAAACGCAAGCTCGATATTTCTCCAGAAGCAGCTGCTGCCTGCAAGGCTGCTCCTGGTGATGAGGACGACGTGGCCGACTCGGAGGCAGAAACCGAGCTGTTGCATGAGACCCCCCGCACAGAATCGAGCCCGCGCAAGCGGCCCCGGCTCGACCCGTCTGTGCACGACGACGATCAACAGCAGCCCTCCACCAATGGCACCAGCCAAGATGCTGCCGGCGATGCTGAGCCAGACGATACCGAGGGTCTTCCTGAGGTGGCGCCGGCCAATAATGATATTAATAATAATAACAATACGGCTGGCACCAGCAACGAGGGTGCCAGTGATGAGAGCACAGATGCTCCAATCAAGGCTGGTGACGAGACCACCGGGGGGGACGCAGACAGTGGAGAAGAATCCCGCGAAACCACAACCACCAACCCCCGGCGCCACGGCAAGAGCTCCAAGCGAGCCGCTGCAGTGGCAGCAGCAGCAGCAGCTGCTGCTGCTGCCAGTGTCGACAGCGAGGAAGACGAAGAAGACGAGGAGCAAGAGCAGCTGCCGGACCAAGAGAACGAGAATGACCACGAGGACCAACAGCAAGGCGAGGCCACCGAAGACAGTGTCCCCGACCAGGTTCGCAAAGACGCCATCTCCATGCTCACCGACATTGAGGTGGAGTTTGCTCAAGTCCGCGATACGCTGCACAGTGATAGAATAAAACGTTACCAGGCCGAAATAGACATGTGCTTGGACGGCACCCATCCCGAGCTGGCTGACTACTTCAACCAGATTGCCAAATTCCGGGACCACAAGTTGCAGCTAGCCAAGTCCCGCCGAGACTACCAGCTCAAATGCGTCGACAACCAGACCCATGCTGGTCGAGACCAACTGCATCAGCAATTCATCAAGGACCAGGCCGATGCCCGCGTCATGCTGCTGCTGGAGACCACCAAGGAGTGGTACAAGGTCAACCGGGAACGGCGATCCATGGACGCCCTGAGCCCCGAGTTCTCGTTCCGCGCTCCAGAAAGCAGATCTCTACAGGCTCGGCAGCGCCACTCCGTTAACAGCGAGGTGTCGTTGTTGTCTGGCATTTCGAACTACATTGGATTCCCCGCTGCTCCGGAAATGCGTCCTGCCAACGACGACGAGGTCCAAGAAGACCTCCTGGCTCTAGGCCTTAGCTAAGCGAACCAACCCATACTCAGAGTAAAAATCCGGGGAGGGGGAGGGCAGCCTTTTCTTCTCTTAGGTTAGATATGAGCCAGCATAAGTACTGTAATATCCTATAATGATTAATGACAATCGATCGATTTTGTGCTTTTATCCTCCCGATGGTGCGTGCTGTTGTCCGTAGCTTTTCGTTCCTGTAATCTCCCATTCTTTGATCTCACCATCACCAATGGCTGAAGTATCGCCCATGCGGTTCTGCACCGTGTGTGCATCAAACAACAATAGGTAGGCAATATCCGCCGGTGAATTTTTTATCCGTCTCAAGTACTGACTCAGCTAGATCGATGGAGGCCCATCGTGTGCTCAAACAAGCCGGCTACAGTGTAGCTTCGTATGGAACTGGCACAGCTGTGCGATTACCTGGCCCCACTCCATACAAACCGGTGGTCTATCAGTTTGGGAAACCATATGATGAGATGTATAACGAGCTTTTCAAGAAGGATCAGAGATTGTAAGTCAGCTTTCTTTTCTCGTTGTGAGTTGCCTGCCTGGGCCCCTCTTTTGCTAACTTTGTTCTTAGATATACTGCGAACGGCGTTTTGACAATGCTGGACAGAAACAGAAAAATAAAAGATCATCCTGAGCGATGGCATGAGGGACGCAAAGTTTTCGATGTGGTTTTCACTTGCGAAAGTCGATGCTTCGATGCTGTTTGCCTTGATCTGATGAACAGAGGGGCAGGCCTCAATCGCTCCGTACACATTGTGAACGTCGACATTAAGGATAATCATGAAGAAGCACTGCTAGGAGGTAAAGGAATTTTAGATCTAGCTAATCGGCTGGCAAAGTCTCCTGATGTGGACAACGAAATCATGGATATAATAGCTTCCTGGCAAGATGACCACCCGAATCTTCCTTGCCTTTATCAACTGAGCTACTACTAGACACACACTTTCTGTACTTTCATCTTGTTCGTCTAGCTGTATAAAACATATATTTACGATTAATGCATTTAATTTAATTTATATGATCGTAGCCTCCGGGGAGCATCACTTGGACCCGGCCTTCTTCTCCAGCCACTTTTGGTTCACTACTTCTGGAGGCTCAATTGTCTCACGAGATGCCAATGGCTGATATCGTGCAAGTGGCCTACCGATTCCTGCACCGGTATTAATGTACAGTTTGGCATTCTCATCCTGGTCGTCGCTTGATTGGGCAATCGTCTCGTACATACTGACGATCACACCAGTTTTGATCCTAAGAGCCTGTATCTCGTTAAATACAGCATGTTGCTTCTTTCGATACATGTCACTATTCTTCTTGGAAATCCATTCCATAGGGCCAAACACACAATCATGCAGTACCAAAGGGAAGTCTGCGGCCATCTCATATACTGGCCGTCGAGGAGTTATTGTAACATCGAGGAGCTCCTTGACTATCTCAGCCTTTTCAAATCCTTGCCCAACAAGAAACAAAATAGCAATCATAGACCGAACCTGATGCCAGAGAAATGCTGTGCCCTTAAGGTCAAAATAGTATGTATTGGTGCCTTCCATTCTGACAATGCGAGATAAGAGAATGTCCCTTGTGAAGTTGGATATTTGCTTCGATGCATCTACCTTACAGTAGTTCCTGAAATCATGCGGTCCCAAGAAGTAGTTAGCTGCAGTATTCATCAGCTCTGTGTTGAGACCGTCGCCAGTGAAATAGTAGCGGTAATGCCTGTACTTGCAGCTGAATCTGGCATCGAAATCTTCCGGAGGACGCAGGCATAAGTCATAAGCGACTATATCAGCAGGAAGTTGGCTATTCAAAATCCGAATGTAGTCAACTTCTTTCGAATCATAGTCTGGGTTCTTCTGCTGTTCAGCCGTCAGCGACGAGCGCACTCTAAGACTAATGACTTGTCTCAGGGCACTCACCCCTTTATCAGTACGTCCACATCTACTGAAATCACAGTCCGCAGGCTCAACTGAAGGAATGATCTTGGTCTTATGCAAAGCTTTGAGGATTTCATACTCCACAGTTGGGATCTTAGGGTCGCTCTGGTACGCTAAACCATTGTAATTCCAACCAAGATATGAGAATCTGATAGCAATTTTTCTTGTAGTGAACTTGGAAAAGTCCATTTCCTTTTTTTTCTTTTGTTTCGGTAAAGGGATCGGACTGACGGGATCAGGTCCAGCTGATTGGCGGTTAGACTGGCCATGGATGTAGTTCTCCAGCTCCTGAACCCGGCGTACCAAGTCACCTTTCTTCCAAGATTTGTAATCTTCTGAAGCAATCATTTCCGGCGGCAACCTCGTCAAGTTAATCCTCTGTGTTCGGCTTGCAAGTGCTCTCCACAATCTGAGCATCAAACTGCCGATAGTGACAAAAAAAAATTCGGAGCGGCTCAAAACTTTTTGATCTCAGCACAATCTCAGCTTCATAGAACCACCACAGCTCGAAAAAAGATGGTTGCCAGCTCTCGAGAGTGGGATTCTCTGAATCCTTCACTGTCTCAATGGGTGTAGGTATTATACATATTTGAAGAAAAGGTTAATGTGCTTTTTACTAATTGATAGACTGGATGCTGTTCGCACGCTGGGATTTGACAAAATGACCCCCGTACAGGCAGCGGTGATTCCTCTCTTCTGCGGCAACAAAGACGTAGTAGTTGAAGCCGTTACGGGATCTGGAAAAACTATCTCTTTTGTGATACCTGTGATTGAGCGAATCCAGAAAATCAGCCAACCAGCTGCTGCTGGAAGCATGTATAGCATTGTTGTTGCACCCACCCGAGAGCTAGCTGAACAGATTTTTAATGTTTTTCAACAAGTGATTGATCTCGGACCCAAAAATGAGAAGGGAAAGAGCCTAATACGGTGCCAGCTGATTATCGGAGGGAAAGTTAGTGCTCATGCTGATCTCAGCTTGTTTCTGAAAAACAAACCTCAAATCTTGGTGGCTACACCTGGCAGACTGTTGGAGCTACTGTCTGCACCTCAAGTGAAGTGCTCTGCCTTGGAAAACCTGGTTTTAGATGAAGCAGATCGTCTTCTTGATTTGGGATTTGAGGTGACCATATCTAAGATTCTTGCATTTTTACCCAAGCAGAAGCGAGCGGGCCTTTTCTCTGCAACCATTACTGATGCAGTAGGTAAACTAGCTCGAATAGGATTGAGAAATCCTGTTAAGGTCTCCGTCAGCTCTGGAAAATCACAGCAGTCTACTCCGACCACGCTTGATTTGAGTTTCGCTGTGGTGGATCCCGACATGAAGATTCCCCTGCTGATGAATCTTTTATCGAACAAAAACTACAAAAAGGCTATTGTATATTTACCAAGCTGTACCGGCGTGAACTACTTTTATGCATTGTTGAAGTTTCTTCAGCAGTATAGTAGTGGCCCATTCCCTGATTTGTATTCTTTGCATGGCAAACTTCCCCCTGGTCCACGACATAATACCTTGGAGAAGTTCTCGGAGAGTCTCAAGAAGTGCGTTCTTCTTACCACTGATGTAGCCGCCAGAGGTTTAGACATTCCCGAGGTAGAGTTGGTTATCCAGCATGATCCCCCAAGTGATCCTAACATGTTTACTCACCGAGTCGGACGTGCTGGAAGAGCTGGTGCATTTGGTGAAGCTATCGTTTTTCTAAACAGGGGACGAGAAGAGGACTATGTGGATTTCCTCAGAGTACGAAAAGTGAAACTACGAGAGTTTGTGATCAATTCAGACGATGAAAAGGAGATGATGGCCTTCAAGCGTCCTTCTGAAATTAGAAACTGGATCCTAGAAGATCGCGCCAGACATGATTTGGCCCTTAGATCATTTCTGTCGTACATACGGTTTTATGCAAAGCATACTGCATCATCAATATTCCGGATTACAAGCATCGACTTGGTACAGGTTGCTCGTTCCTATAATTTGCTCAGGATGCCCAAGATGCCTGAGCTGAGGAATGTTGACAATGTTCCGGAGAATGGCTGGCTAGGGGAGCCTGTAGATATGGAATTATATGCTTACGAAAATACGCAGCAGGAAAAGGCTCGTTTAGAAGCATTGGAGAAAGCTAAACTAGAGCCCAAGAAGCCAAAACGAAACGCAGAAACTACAGCCTTGAACGAAGCATGGGCCGGCAAGAACGAGAGAAAGGAGAGAGCTTCAGATAGGAGAGAAAAGAGGAAGAAGAAGCAGATTGCTAAAAAGACAGCCGAGCTGGCTGAGAAGGGGGACAATGATGACTCTGATTCTGAAATTGAAGAAGACTGGAAGAAGGCCATACAAGATAAGAAACGCAAGAAGAATGAGAGCGCCATTACCGCATTTGATGATCTATAATGCCGATTGGGAATATTTGCTTTAATATAAACGCTCATTTTAGAGTTCAAAAGAGCTGGTAACACTTTGAATGCCATCAAGCACCACCGTGTTATGCAAGGGTATGTACTGGTGAGAAATAAGCTTGATCACTTCTTGAGCAGCAACTCCACCAATGAGGGATGAGATATTCACAAGCTCAGCTCCATTAGATCTGATCACTTCCTGGACAACATCTTCATATGATTCTGAGTTTGAACCAGCTAAATCGAGGAGTTCCTTGCAGTGATTTGCGAATTGTTCAAGGCGCTGTGGTGTCGGAGTACTCTCAGAGCTCAAAACTTTTTCACGGAACACTCTCAAGGCAACATAGACATCTAGTAGCTTAATATCTTTATTTTCAGGCAAGTTTCCAACTAGTGGCTTGTAATGTTGGCCTCTGATGACTTTGATGAAACGACAGTTCTTGCAGAAAATTTCTCCTTCAGTATCAGAAATAAACTGCGTAACTGGAGTTTTACCTAAGCTTTCCAGTATTTCAGAATAACAGTTCTTAAATTTCTGAAAATCTTTAACAGCCTTTTCCCTGTATATGTTCTGCAAATGCACGTAGTTTTTGGTGGTTGCCTTCATATCTGGCAGGGCCCCGGACAACGGTAGCAATCCTTGAGAGTCAGTTTGCAGATAATTTCTCATGGCCGCAACTAATATCCAGAACATTGGTGTTAGATCTGAAATGAAGCGAGACTTCGGGTCGTCGAGAATGCTAATAATTGAATCTGGAGTGACTGTAGGCTGGGACAATCTCCACACAGCAGCTTTGGCCTCCTCATAGTTCTCATTGTCCATGCTTGGCTGGGAATCAGAAAGAATTTGCTTGAATTCCTTCCTTTCCTGGAAATTGCTAGGCAGCTGACCTGCATGGGTCGATTTCCATTGGTCTAAGAACTTTAGCAGCAACACGACATAGGGGACCTGTTCATGCTCCTCGTATGCTAGGGATTCTAGATCAAAGCTTCTGCAGTACTCGAGTAGCTCGGGCCAAGGTTGATCCAAGCGGAGGTCTACTAGAGAGTCTGGGTGGGTTTCTATGACGGTGTGCTCTCTCAAGCTGATCTGCACCATACCATAAAAGCCAATACTGTCAATTACGACCAGTGGAATGTCAAGAGGATAAATAACAAGCGAGACCGCTTCAGCTAGAGTATGTGATGAGCTGACAATCACAATATTGAATTGTTGCCAGAACTCCTTTGGGCGAGATGCCACAATGTCGAGTCCGTCCTCCTCAATGAAATGCGTCTGAATCAACGGATTGAGCTCCTGAAGCCATTTCAGCACCGACAGCGAGCGACTGATCGGAGCTGCGTCTTCATCGAGGAAAAAGTTCGATGATAAGTCTTGCGGGGCGACTGGTTTCGAGTCTATCACTGTCACCTGGCCCACACCAGGCAATATCACATTTTTCAGCGTTTCCGTTCCAGCTGTTGACACTCCAATCAAGCATATGTGACTTCTTTCAAGACTTTCCTGGCCGTTTGCTGCCCACAGCCGCAACTGGCGGTCGTATTTACGCTCTCTCTCCGTCGGAGCCATGTCCACAGTCAGAGATCTAAGAGACGTTAGGTTCGCATCGGCCTTTTGTTCCCACCTGCACTTCCAACCCAATTGGTGCTGATAACGGCTGGAAAAGCAGTAAGCGTCACAAAAACACTGGCACACACGCTGAACAAAGAGGAATACTATTTTTTCCAAAGTAGTTGGTATTTCCAACAACTTGTCAGTATAATCCTTCTTTAACCAGGCTGACTGAGCATTGCATGCGGGAAATAGACATTACATCCGGGGTACTACGAATTACTGCATAGATAAGAATTCACAGCGCCATAACAGGTCCCAAAAATGCACCTGAGGCTCTCTATTGAAGGAACGATATTTTTGTCCTTCTGGATCTTTGGTCTGGTCAATAATGTGCTTTATGTTGTGATTCTTTCTGCTGCTGTGGACCTGGTTGGCCCTTCGGCGCCGAAAGCCATCGTCCTTTTAGCAGATGTCATGCCGAGCTTCATTTTCAAATTAACTGCCCCGTTTTTTATTCACAAGTTTCATTATACTGCTAGAATTGCCTCGCTGATTGTACTCTCCTTTGTGGGAATGAATCTTATTGCGTTCACAGACTATCTACCTTTCAAGCTGTTCGGAATTGTTATGGCATCCCTGTCTTCTGGACTGGGAGAGACTACTTTCTTGCAGTTGACTCATTTCTATGAAAACTGGGCTTTGGCTGGTTTCAGCTCAGGAACTGGTGCCGCCGGGTTGGCAGGCTCCTTTGTCTTCTTGGTCATGACTGTGTGGATGGGACTGTCTACCACCGCATCTCTGGTTACGTTTAGCTTGGTTCCATTTTTGTTTGCATTGGTTTATGGGTACATTCTGCCTTCTCCTACTGAGAAACATGCTTTGTATAAGTACCAGCGTGTGGATGGTGAGACTGACAATACCGATACTCAAGAAGAGGCCCTACTGGATGCGAACACTGGCAGCATTGAAACTACCGACGCATTAGAGCACTCTTCATCATTCTCTTCAACCCTTGAGAGAATCTCTCCATTATTTTTACCCTACATGGTTCCTCTGATTCTGGTATACATTGGAGAATACATCATCAACCAGGGTATTTCTCCTACTCTTCTCTTCCCCCTTGAGGAGCTTCCATTCTCCCGTTTCAGAGATGTCTATGTGACATATGGTACTATCTATCAACTTGGTGTGTTCATTTCACGATCATCCTCCCCCTTCTACAGAGTGAAGAAGTTGTATATCCCAGCAGTGCTGCAGTCTCTGAACCTGTTCATTTGTATTATTCAATCACTCTATATGATTGTTCCAAATGTCTACATGATGTTTGCCCTCGTATTTTATGAGGGCTTGCTGGGCGGTTTGGCGTATGTTAACACATTCATGCTGGTGTCTGAGACTGTGCCCAGCACTGAGCGGGAGTTCGCTTTAGGAGCGGTCACTGTGAGTGACTCTGCTGGTATTGTCGTTGCTGCTCTGGTTTCTTTGTGGCTTGAGAAGGCCTTGTGCCGTTACCAAATCTCTACTGGTCGACCCTGGTGTGAAATGGACTAAACCCCACCCACTACAAAGACAACTGCTACTTCAAAAGTAATTAGTTAATGCATTATAGTAATAGTCATATACCAACTATCCCAGTTCTAATCATTTTTCTTGACTTTTTTCTTCTTTTCAGGCTTATCATCATCACTCTTCCTCTTTTTGCTCTTCTTATCAGACTTGCTCTTTTCTTTCTTATAGTCCTCCTCTTTGGGGGCAATGAAGTCTTTGGATCGCTCCTTCTGTCGCTCAACCTTGGCCAGGTCTCGCTTCTCTCGCTTCTCTTCCTGCTTCTGGTGTTCCTTGTCTTTCTTGCTGAGGAAGTATTCACCACTTTCAATCTGAAGATCAATCTTTCTAGGAGTCTGGGCAGGAGGGAAAGGAACATAAGGTTTCTTGGTATCCCTGATTTTGGCAGGCTTCTTACGAGCAACATTTCTCTTCTTGAACTGAGGGAGGAATCTGCTCCAGTCTTCATTTGCCAGCTCAGGGTTCTGGGCCAGCTCTCTCTTGATCATGAGTTCCTTGATATGATAAATAGGATGCACATTCTTCATACAGTCGTCAACAATACGTCTGACTTCTTTCAGACCCTTGTAAGGGCCCATGGCAGAGACGGTACTACCCTGCACCAAAATATAGCATTTGGTCAGGAGTTCCAGAGCTTTGAGAGTGTTACCGTTGGGGCCCAGAAGTCTTTGTCGTCTCTTAACAAATCGATCTTTGTTGGCCACCAGATTACCAATCTTGATAACCTCACAGGCGATATCATCCTGCAGAATCTTGATTGCTTGAGGAAAGGGTACTGATCTGGCAAGCAGCTTAATGAGATCTCGAGCTTTCAGAATGGCTGCAGGATCATAAGTTTTTCGAGTCGTTTTGACAGTCATAGAGCCCTCAATCAAATCAAGCACACATGCAATACCCTTAGCATCTAGGGCTTTGGTAACATCGGCCCAGATTTCTCGCAGGTATCCTTCTCGATACTTGGGAAAGAGCGTTGCGAATGACGACTCCTCCAGGAAAGTGTCTCCAGTTTTATTATCCTCTTCAGTGAAAGGCTCGATATGCCACTTATCTATATCCTCATTATCCCATGGCTTCTCCTTGTTGTGAGTGGACGGCATATTGAGTCGTTGGTTTCTTTAGTTGGCTCTCGCAAAGGTGATGGCTGACGGCCAATATTTTTTTTACTGCGACAAAAAATTTATTTTCGTGAAGCCGCTCCAAATTTCATATTTCTTCTAACTAAACCATCCAACATGGCCAAAGCACAGGAACACAAGGACAAGCGAATGAAGAAGAGTGGTCACTATGCAAGAAAGCCCAAGGCTTCAGGGCGTGTGGCTAAGAATCATAGAGCTACGAAGGTCAAGGATAATGAGCTGCGAACCAAGCTGGATGAGTCCCTGCATGAGGTACTACTGAGTGGGAAGAAGAAAGCTGAGGAACAGGCTACGAAAATGCAGCAGGAGATAGAAAACAAGAGACAGAAAAAGGAGATAAATAAGAATTTGAATGATGAGCTACTTCGTCAGCTGGAAAACATGGAGCAATTCGGCCTGTAAACATGTTTGGGGCACAGTCCTGATGAAATTTCGCCGATTTTCAGTCAGCCGGAGTGTTGACCTTCTGCGGCACAAACCCCCGCCTATCCTTGCCTGCACGCGAACCAGAAAGCCAGTTAGAGCGAAGAGTTTTTATAAGACGTTTGATGAACTCCTGGCTCTCGTCATTGGATTGGATAGAGGCGAGCACATTGGCACATTGCATGATACGAACAGTTAGATCAGAGCCGGAAAGCTCATGGCCAGTATCGACAATCACCTTGGAGAGGGCAACTTCAAGCTGAGCTATGATGGGCAGAACGATATTGTCACGATAGGCAATGAGAATGAACCTTCGTGTGTTTAGGTCACCATCTTTCTCCAATAGCATTCCCCAAAATTCCTGGGCTGATGTGCCATTAAGGACCTTGCCATTTCCATCAAGCTCCACCTGAAGAGGCAAGAATACTGCCTCCAAGTATGGTAGCACCTTGGTGAAAAAAAAAGTCCACGAGTCGACGAGCTGGACCAGCAAGTCTGCGCCCTCAAGACGGTGGGCACTGATGTCCATAGTACACATTCCCGTACGTAGAAATGTCTTAAATTCTGAGATAATGTCACGAGCAGTACCGCCCTGTTGTACAAGTAGCTGTAGATGCATACCAACGAGGCTATTGAGATCTTCAATAGGGACCCTGAGCTCTTCGCCGGAAAAGAGGGGAGCGACTCTGCTGCACAGCAGAGTCCAGGAGCCCTCGGCAATATGTTCCTGGTCTTCCTTTGTACCAAGATTTTTGATCTCAAGAGTGGAGATACCCGGGCTCGATGGGTGAAAAGAGTATATACTACCCTGTTCGGAGATAAGCTTTGAGTTGGATGAGCTAGATGACAGCACTCCACCATGGCCATCTTTTCTGGATCGGAAGGAGATATGATGCTTATGTTTTTCGGCCTCCTGAGCCATTGTGGCCAGTGAGCCAATTGATGCGATTCTCTCAAGTTCCTTGGAAGGTCGGGCTAAAGGAGATCTCTCGGAGATGGACGGCCGTGATGGCATGGGGATGGTGGTCTGAATAGTCAGATCAACAGCCTTTTTCTTGTTCAAACTGAACCCGCTGCCAGACGTACCACCTCCTAAGCCAACCAGCTTCATGCCGCTGCTGCCACTGCCAGACCCTCCGCCATTAATGGAGCCATTAGCTTGGGATTGTTTGGCCTTCTGTCTGGCGAACATGCCACCTTTTGGACGCGAAGCAAATGCAGCAGCAGATGCAGCTACATTGCTCAGCTTATTTGAAGTACTTCCTCCGCTTCCGCTGCTTGCTTTTGGAGATGTCAGAACCGATAGCAGAGAAGTGGAGCTGCCGGACTCTTCTTCAGGTAGCGGTCTCAGGCGATTGGTGCTTGTGATCTGGACATTTTTGACATTTTTCAGCGCAGCCTGAGCGGCAGCTTCCGAAGGCGTATACTGTGAATAGCCCAGAGTAGACGATGTAATGGAAGATGCGTCGAAATTGTCGTCCGAGGTGTTCCTGCCCGGGGAGTGGAAATACGGTGGCTGCAGAAATGTCGAACTGCTACCATTGACCCCTCCGTACATCGACGGCGGAGGCGACCCGCCAGTCGACGAACCAGAAGAAGAGGAGTTGGTGCGCGTGTGCGACAACGACCGTTGGCGGCCGCTGTCAGACATGTGGGGTGCGATTGGCAAGGTAGAGAGCGCACGTTGGGTGCCGATGCTAATATTCAGGGCGCATCATCAACTTCCTCTTCGTTGTACGCATCGATCGACCTTCTACGCTCCTTTCCATTGCACAGCCCATTGTAACTGCACTGCACCATGAGCCCGCTACTAACCAGGCTAATACTGCTGTGCGTCATTCTGGGACTGCATGCAGGCGGTTTCCTTATGTTTGCAACAGGGTTTTTCCCCAAAAAGCTGCTGTTGCAGGGCCATGGCCAGTACCTGCCGACTGTTGACAACCATTTCCCGAGCCCTGTGTTTGACAAGCTGGTGTTTATTGTTATCGACGCCATGCGCAGCGATTTCATGTTTGGGCCCGATTCGAACATGCCAGCAGTCCACTCCCTGATCAATAGTGGTGCTGGTATTCCGTTCACTGCGTTCTCGACCCCGCCTACTGTGACTCTGCCCAGAATCAAGGGACTTACGACGGGGTCAACGCCCAATTTTTTGGACGCAATTCTGAACATTGCTGAGTCAGACACGTCTTCAACGCTGTCTGGTCAAGACAGTTGGCTGCAACAGCTCAAAGTCCAGGGTCGCAAGATCCACATGTTCGGTGATGACACCTGGATCAAGCTTTTCCCAGACATGTTCGACGTTTCCGAGGGCACTGCGTCTTTTTTTGTATCCGATTTCACAGAAGTAGACAACAATGTCACTCGTCATTTACCTGAACAGCTTAGTGTTGAAGCTGGCTGGGATGTTCTTATTCTTCACTACCTGGGGCTGGATCACATCGGCCACAAAGGTGGGCCCTTGAGCCCTTTCATGGGTACTAAGCAGGCTGAAATGGATGAAATTATCAACCAGATATATAGTACCATTGGTGAAGATACCCTGCTCGTGGTGGCTGGAGATCACGGTATGAATGAAGGTGGAAATCATGGTGGTTCATCACCTGGTGAGACATCTGCTGCCATGATTATGCTCAGCAGAAAGTTCACTAAAATACCCTCTCAGAATCAAGCTCCTTACGAAGAGCCCAAAGATGATTTTCAGTATTTCAATAGTATCCAGCAAGCAGATCTGATTCCGTCATTGGCTGCACTAATGGACTTTCCAGTCCCCCTTAACTCGCTCGGTGTTCTTCCTCAACAGCTGCTTCCTCTTTGGTCCTTAAAGGATCAAGCAAAAGTTCTAGAACAAAACTGCCGTCAGATTTTCGGCATTCTACAGGCATCCTATAAGCTTCCATCCGCAATATCTGCCGATAAACTTGATGATCTTTCCCAGCTTGAGAAAGTAAGCCTTCTCTGGAATCAGCTCATCTCTGATGATGGGCTACAGTTTGAGGATGTCTCAATTGCCTACAAATTCTTGGTGGAGTGTCAGTCTCTGCTATCGAGGGCTTCTAGCAGCTACAAGATAAAGTATATGGTCCTTGGTATAGCGCTGGAAGTTGTCGCTGCCGTAATTTCAATCGGCTGTCTACTAACCGTGGATTTCTCTAAGAAGTTGAAATTCATTGGTTTACTACTTTCTGGTATATATTTTTCTACCATGTTTGCTAGTAGTATGGTAGAAGAAGAACACCAGTTTTGGTACTGGGCTGCCACGGGGTGTCTTGCTTGGATTTACGTGGTTTCTGCCCGAAAAGGATTCAAAAATAGTAACCACTGGATAGTGTGCTTGGGTCTCATCAGAATCATCCGTGGTTGGAATCAAACTGGGCAGAAATATGCTGGTAGTCCCGATATCGTTCAGTGGCTGACTGCAGACGGAAATGGTATCTATCTTTGGGCTATGATTATGGCTTATTACAGCTTCTTATTGGTTAAGACGTGGAATGGAACCGGGTTTGGCTTGAAATTTATTGCCAGCATTGTTACCGTCCTGGCTTCGTTCGTGTTTAAAGTGAGCTCGGCAGTTGCCAACGCGGAATACGTCCCGGCTTTTCTTCAAGCTGCCGTTTCGTCAGACAGTGACACTGCAACAAGACTAATACAGCTCGCGCGTCTCAGTTTTATCACCGTGAGCGGTTTTCTGTTTTACGAAGTGACAGAGGTACTGCTGCAGCCTGAAGTTGAGAAATCCATTACGAAAATATCTTATCTAGCTGAGGTATTTCTGGTGACACAAACACGGACATGTAATATCCCGCTGTTCATTTTCTTTAATTTTTTGAGATTGTACTTGCAGCGTGCTCTTGCCAGCAATAAGGTTACGTCTCGAGATGCCACTGCCTTACTAGTGGTATTTGTTCTGATTCTCCAGCATGTATCATTCTTCGCATTTGGCGGATCAAACTCTCTAGCATCGATAGACCTGTCCAATGCCTACAATGGTATTGAGTCTTATAATGTGGCGTTGGTTGGAGTTCTCACATACGTCAGCAACTGGATTGGTCCCTTGTATTGGTCAATGGCCGGTACCTCGATGCTATTTGAGAGTAAGGTACAAGGATTACAGATGGTTGAGAGGGACGATATTATGCATATTAGGATTTTCCTCACTCAAACCTTTTTTTCCATTTCTGCTATAGGTATTATGGGTGCTTGCATTGCTCTTAAAGACCATTTGTTCATCTGGACAGTTTTCTCTCCAAAGCTCCTGTATGCAGCAGCTTGGTCATTAATCCAGAACGGGCTGATAGACACTGTGGTCACGCTAATAATAGTGGTGGCACTGCGATGAACAATAGAACCACAGCCTGGAAACTAGAAAATTTATCATGAAATGTACATATATATTCTTTTACATGCTTCCTTATGCTCTTTCCTTACGTTTATAGTCAATGAAACGTGCCAAGTTGAGGGAAGACTGATCACATTGCTGTCTCAGTGCCCAGTCGGTCCTTTTGCTAACTTTCTTGGTCACACGTCTCACGGAAGGTAGTGATTGAACAAGAACATTAAGCAGGCCCCCATTGACAAAAATCTCCTCGTCATAGGGATACTCTTTATCACCGAATAAATCAAAAATGGAGTTCAAGGTATCAACCATAATAACTGGTGGGACATCCTGGATATTTTGCAGAATATTGAAAAGGAAATCAGAGATCTTCTTTGTAGAACTACCAGCCATGGCGATAGTAGACAGGAAGTTGATAGCTTTAGAAGCATATTTTACCCACTCTTCTTCCGGAAACACCTGCTTGACCTGGCCAAACTGTTCATCTATAATAAAAGAAACAGGATCAAGCTGCTTCCCAGTGATCGTGGCAATATTATTCTCGAGAGGAACCTGTCCATTAAATTCCTTAGAGATACTCCACAGACACCCAAGAATACTGGTAAGAGCGTCAACATCAGTAGAGTTTTCACTCAATGCAGGAGTAAGCTGACCCCACAGCTGCTCCAGAATGATCTTATAGTCAGTATTGCTCAAGTCAAGCTTGGCTGAGAGAGTCCATAGAACATTATTAAGAGCAGCTAGAGATCTGGTGGTGCAGACAGTGTGCTTTTTTACCTCCACAATAGCGGGCAGAGTTCTGGTTAGCAAAAATTCTACCACGGACTTCGAGCCATCATCAACGGTAGCCGACTTATCAGTACCAAAATCGATATCATCCTCAAATTGAAGGGAGTTCTCTATGTATTGATCATCATCCATTTCATCATCCTCTTGGTCAACACCTTCAGCATCGGTCTCAGATGCGTAGATAGTTTTAGGGTCGACCTCGATTGTTTCTGCAATTGCAGCCAGCAGCTCGAGAGATATTTGAACTGCATTTATTTGGGATCGAGCTTTGAGGGCAGCTTTAGTAAGCTCATTAACCGTGGAGGGAGGAGTTTGAGACGTGATGGTAGGATTCAGCTGTGCAGAGATTAGCGCGACATCGGTGTTAGTGATCACACCAACAAGTACATTGAGTGCCGTAGGAATTATGCTATCATCAGAGGACACATTACTGCTCAGCTTGCTCTCCAGATAACCATTATACAAAATTCCCGTAGCATATACCGACACAGAACTGTTTTTGGAAGAGGTGAGTGTGGAAAAGTCGAAGCCTTTGAATCCTAGAATGAAGGGAGCGTTAGCATCCGAAAGAATGTAAGTGAGCTCTAAAGTTGTTTCCAACAAGGGAGATGTGCTGAGATTGTTGGAAATGCAGAACTGAATGACATTTGTCAGAAATTGGGGGAGCTGAGGGAGAGTCTTGTTCACAGCGTCAAAGATGGTATCATCTGTAGGAACTAACGCAGCAACCAGGCCCAGAACGTTCTCAAGACATTCAAGAAGAGAAGACTTATTCTTTCCAGCCTGATTTGCAATTCCAGCCTGATCAATAGCAGCCAGCGACTCTT
The DNA here is from genome assembly GCA_023628935.1 of Zygoascus sp. PK3305. Classification (NCBI taxonomy): domain Eukaryota; kingdom Fungi; phylum Ascomycota; class Dipodascomycetes; order Dipodascales; family Trichomonascaceae; genus Zygoascus; species Zygoascus sp. PK3305. The sequence goes on from JAMAJS010000001.1 coordinate 2,291,448, forward strand.
TCACACGGGTGAGGATGTTTTGTCTGTACATGTAAATAGCGACATCATAGCCGTCCTCTACAGCAAGGTTTCTGAGCAAGCCATAAGCTTCTGATACGACTTCTTCCGAAGAGTCCTTAAGGAGTTTTTCCATCACTAGAGGAATGATACGCTCCTTCTGCAGCAGAAATCGGAGGTGGGAGTCCTCAGCCATGGTGGTAATAGCACCGATGCCAATGATTCTTTCAGCAGATTCGGTAGACGACAGCTTCTCAATGAATGGGAGAATCTTTTTCTGTCTAATTTCGTCGTCATTTTCAGAGGACGACCTCTTCACACGAGAAGCGTCCTTCCGTTTGTAAGCGTTGGAACGTCTCTTTGCCTTTGCCATGGGTTTGGTTTTAGTCCAAAATTTTTTTTTTTTGGACGATTCGAGATGATCCCAAATCCCACCGTTGGAACTGGCCTTGACTGAAAAATTCCCACCTCTCCTCGTTCAACTACATTGAAACATCGCTGCACACACAATGTTTCTAGCAACAGCACGACGTACCTCTGGTCGATTTATTCAAAGCATCCGGTTTAGCTCGACAGAAGCTGCGGCTACTGCTGCGGCTACTCCTAAACCTGTCAAAGGCGAGATCGTGTCCATCTCTCCAGCGGGCACCAAGCTGAAAGGCTGCAACATCAAGAAGAACGGAGAAGATCCCGTTGCATTACCCGATGACCAGTACCCTGAGTGGCTTTGGACCATTCTGGACCAAAAGGAGATCGATCCGGAGAAGATTATGAAGAACGAGCGTCGACGAGTCAACCGACAGAAGATCAAGTCGAACAACTTTATGGCATCTATGAAGAAGTAACAAGGACCAACAAGAGCATGTAAATATATCCTTATTCTTATTTATGTACATAATAACTATTTTACCATTGCCCTGCACTAAAGCTGCTACTATGCCTTGGTTTCAGATTGCTGTTCAACTGATTCAGGTATCTCATTTCCCTCATTGTCAAACCGCACAGTAATCTTTGGGTCGAGGTTTCCATCCTTTCGCAGCTGTTCGCTGGGCAAAGAGTTAGTATAGGAGCGAGAAAAATCCGCCTGGTAGAGACCTTACATGAGTAGGGGCCGAAAGAACAGGTAACCTGAATATTAGCATGCATTTTGCAAAGATATAAATAAAGCCAACTCACTTCCAACTGCGCTCAGAGAGCCGACAATCAGCGGAGTCAAGTAGTATTCCTTCATGTTGTTGTGTGAATGACCGGCACAAAACTTGCACTGTGCCCTACAAAAGCGGTGGGTTTCACCACAAATTTTTCCTTCTGTCACCCATAAACAATCGGTAGGTACAACTGGAGTACGCGTAATATACATTGATCTGAAATGATGAAACATTTGATAGGGACAACTGAATATTTTTGATGAGTTAATCAAGGAATAAAAGATAGTAGAAACTGAAGATCTTTGAATATGCGCCTTTGGAGTTTGTATTGGTCAAGTATGGTCTGTCTCTAACAAATAGTTTCCGTGCCTGACTTGTGATGATTTTCGCAGTTTAGATGCAATTCATCAGACGGACATAATATATTATTAATTCATTTATCATAAATGCATGCAATGTTTAATGAAAATTTTCTATGCAGTTTCCGGTCCCGCTCGGAAGCCTCTAAAGTACTTCTCCCTAAACTCCTCCACCGGCTGCTGGATGCTCAATCTATTGACCCCCTTACTAAGATCCGTATCGCCCAGCTTCTTGTAAACAAGAAGTACTCGGCTCCATTTACCAAACTCCTGAACTCCATAAGCGACCAATTCCAGACCGGGGTGCTGCGGTATGCTATTCTCCTGCATGTCTTCATTCGCCGTAGGCATCCAAAAGGCCAGTCTACCATTCTCAGCTAGCCTTTCGGAAGCAAATATCAGTAAATCATTCAATAGAGCAGAAAATGCATAAGGACGTTTGGGTGGAATATATCCCTCAGCGAGATAGGCAGGGACTCCATCTCTCTCAGCCTTGGCTTGCGTCTGGGCCAACTCCTCTGATTTAGATCCTAGTACCTTGAGACCCTCTCTGACACCATAAGGTGGATCCGAGATAATAGCATCCAGCTTCAGAGATGGTCTTAGAGCATTGTGCGTGAAGTCCATGGTCATGGTGTCGAGAAATTTGTTCTCCATCTTATACTGTTTGAAATTCGCAACGATATTAGTTTTAACATTCTTACCTCGAATAGTTCTTGGGTCAATGTCAGAACCCATTGTTATGGCACCGAATTCGCTAGCGCAGACGAGGAAACTACCAGTACCGACAAAGGGATCGTACGCAAGCTTTCCAGGCGCACATTGGGCGATATTGCAGGTGACCAAAGCAAGCTCTGCTTCAAAAGATGTAGTACCAATATATCTTCTCTTCTTCAGATCATAAGACTCTATTAGATGCCTTGAAGAGTCACTGACGAAGCGTCCAAAATACATATTCAAAAGTTTGGGGATCTGCCCTAAATGCGTCGATTCCTCATACTGCTCTAGAATAGTAAAAGTTTGTTCAGGTTTCTTCATCCTAATAGGACCCATCATTCCAAGATATTCAAATGACTCGATCATGTTGATTTTCTCATTCTTGTCCCTTGATCCCTGAAACGAGATGATATCGAACTTAAAGGTACACTGGCTGTATGGGGCCCAAAATTCTGGGGAATAGTTTTTCTTGAGATTTTCATGCAATAGCTCCAAGTCAGTAGCCTGTCCATAAAATTCGTAAATTGACCGGCAAAGAATAGATCTTGCAATTAACTTCTTAGCTGTCTGCTCGTCTGGTAGATCAATCAGCATGAAAGGACTTTCCGCAACGTAGCCACTAAGGTCCACCGAGATCCCATTCATATCAGCCAGAGCTTCAAGCTCTGCAATTCTGAACGACTCATTGGCCTGCGCAAAGAGTATCAAAAATTTCATTCTCTGCTTGATTTGGTGGATCGCTCACAGATTTTTTTTGTCAAATACCACTGTGGTTCAGCCGTTCTTCTCCATTTGCGTCTTAGGCCAGACTGCAGGCAGGGTAATATATCACAGGCTTTTTATGCACATTGAACCTTGCTTCCTACTTTTACCAACTCACTTCACCTACAGTTCTACGGGCCATTGAAAGGAATCTTTTGAATCCATCAATAGTTCATTGTTAGACCGCATTTATTTAGTGTTTTTGAGCAAAGCGTGAGAAGTTTGGATCTTCTTTTAGTTTTGTTTCGAATATTAAATATCTTGTGCGCGTTTGTTTATCTGGCAGCTGAGGTTAGACTATCCCATTTGGAGTTTGTTTATAGCACCTCGATATATTCAAGTATTGAAAGTTAGGGCGAAGTGAAAGTATTCAGCATATAGCGAGATACAGATCAGAGTTTAGTCGTCTGGTTTGATTTGATCACGTTAGTATCGTTAGTTTGCTACAATTGAAAACATCTAAAATCCCTTCAAAATGTCGAACATGGACGAAGATGACGACTTTTTTGCCGATATCTAGTAATTATCTCTCTTAGACCGTTGATCCAGCATTTGATAGAATATTTTACTGACTTTTATAGTGGAGATGACGCACCTGCCAAAAAGGAAGCAGCAACTGCTCCAGCTCCAGTTCCGGAGAAGCCTACCGAGCCTCAGGCATCAGAGCCTGTAACAGCCGTTTCAGCCTCTACCGAAGCTTCTACTGCTCCTGTCAGCACTGCTGGTTTGAGCTCGGCTTCTACTGATGCTACCAGTGTTGCTACCCCACCTGTGGTCCAGTCAATGATCCCTCAGGTTCAGCAGCAACCTGATATTCAGCAGCCTGCTATCCCTACTCCTCATGAAGTTGGCGGTTTTAGCACTGGCAATATTTATATTCCCCCCAAAGATGAGGGTAAGATGTTCATTGGTGGCCTCAACTGGGAAACTACTGATGATTCTTTGAAGAATTATTTCTCTCAGTTTGGTGAAGTAATCGATTGCACTGTGATGAGAGACAATGCGACGGGCCGATCGCGAGGATTTGGCTTTTTGACCTTCCGAGACTCAAAGTGCGTTAATGCTGTTATGCGAAAGGAGCATTTTCTCGATGGTAAGATTATCGACCCTAAGCGTGCCATCCCTCGAGAAGAGCAAGATAAGACAGCAAAGATTTTTGTTGGAGGAGTCGGCGGAGATGTGACGGAAGACGATTTCCGAATCTTTTTTGAGCAGTACGGAACCGTGATTGATGCACAGCTTATGATGGACAAAGATACTGGACGGCCCCGAGGATTCGGGTTTGTTACTTTTGACAGCGATCTTGCTGTCGAGAAGATTGTTAGCGAGAAGTTTCTGGTTCTGAAGGGCAAGCCTATTGAGGTTAAGCGAGCCGAGCCTCGATCCAAGAATGGTGAAGTTATGCCCAGCAAGCCTGTCGAGAATCAGAATCAGAACTACAATCAAATGAACTACATGAACGGTATGAATCCTGCAATGATGTCGCAGTACTACCAACAATGGCAGCAATATATGCAGAGAATGCAGCAGATGATGCAAATGCAAGGTGGAAATGGCGATCCGGCCATGATGCAGCAAATGTATGCCGGCATGCAGCAGCAGATGGCTCAGGCTCAACAGGGCCAGGCTGCAGTTGGAGGTGCTGGTGGTGAAGCTGGCGGGGATGGTGATGATAATGGTGATAAGCCGCATATCCCCACTGAGCCTGCAGCACACTCAGATGGCAATGATAGTAATGGCGGTGATAATTACCGAGATCGGGGTTACAGAGGTGGGAACACCCGGTTCAAAGGTCGAGCACATGATGATTATAATCGAGGTGGCGACTATGGCCGCAACCGACGATCGCGATCGCCTACCGGTCCTAGGAGTGGCCAGTCATCCAGGGGTAGGGGCCGTGGCCGCGGAGTGTACGGTAGAGGTGGTGGAGGATACCATCCTTATCACCGGGGCTGAAGCGACAAAACAACCTATGATCTGTCCTGACAAATATTGAAAAAGATTATATTATATATTGTGTTATATTATATATAAATTTTGCTAGATCGAGTACCTAGCATTTACAGAAATGTGTTATTTTCCGCTCTGCGTCGGCCACGGTGTTAGTCAGCGATTTTTTGGTGTACATAAACGGTACGAACACACCTTGGAGGTTGGTGAAGCGGCAACCCCGTGTTGTATATTAGTACGGGCCCTTGCTGAGTGATTTTAGCGTTGTTGAAATTCCGCCTCCGTTCCAACACAATGATGAACGAAGACTCATCAGGGAGCACCAGAGAGGCCTGGATCCTCGTAGGCGCCTCGTCGCTTGCCTGTATCTGCGGGTCTACTATTATTTTTGCCGACGTCATTTGGCGGTGGCTTGTGCCATCTTCAAAGTTCAAGTTTGATGGCAGTAACAGCGTCCTAACCACCAGCTTGGGCCTTTCCAGCGGCGTCATGCTTTTTACTTCACTATATAGACTGCTGCCGAACGGTATGGCTCGTTTCCAGGAAAGTCCTGAGCTCCGGGGCTCTCCTCGAGCTATCAACATTGCCGTGCTGCTTTCTTTTATTGGCGGTGTACTGATCTGCACCGTCTTCAACTGGGTTTTGCATATCCTCACTTCGGATAGTGTAGTACATTGTGTACACGATGATCCTCATGAAGAAGCTATTGAGTCAGACGGCGTGAATGCCCATGCCCATTCTCACAGCGGCCATGCGGATCATGGCGACCATCACCACCCCTATGTACACCAAGCATCCAGTAGTAACAGCAGTGACGAACACACACCGCTGCTAAGCTTAAATGAGCACGCCAAAGCTGATCTAACCATTTTGGATAAGACAGTGAAAACTCTGCGTGGTAAAATCTCAATTGGCAAGTGTATGGGCTATTCTTATCTCAACTCTTGCAGCTGTCCTGATAAGAAGTGCGAGAACGAAATTGGATTGCACGATCCTCTGCCGCCTCCTCCTTCTTCAATAGTGCATGAGACAAGTGACGGACTCTCCGCTATATCCGGAGACTATGGCCATGAACATGAGCACGAGCATCATCATGAGCACGAGCACGACCATGAGCACGACCATGAGCATGAGCATGATCATGAGCATAACCACGAAACACACCACCATCATGTTTTGAGCAGATACTCCCATCTTCTTTCTATTGGCATCCAAACAGCTTTAGCTATTTGTGTTCACAAACTTCCCGAAGGATTCCTGACCTTTGCAACTACAAATGCTGATAAGAAACTGGGGTTCAGCGTCTTTCTCGCTCTGGCTATCCACAATTATATTGAAGGCTTCACTATTGCTTTCCCACTATATCTTGCACTCCAGAGTAGATGGGCAGCTTTAGGTATATCTGTATTACTTGGTGGCTGTAGCCAGCCCATAGGAGCTTTGATAGCCTATCAACTATTCGAGAGACAACTGGCAGAAGCACAAACAGATCTGGTGTTTGGTGTAACACTCTGCGGAACGGCTGGATTCATGGTGATCATTGGTTTGCAGATGTTTGGATCCTGTATTTCGTTTGGTTCTCAGCAATCTGTTGCCTGCACGTGGGCTATCGTTGGAATGGTCATCATCGGCATTACATCCTGCATCACGGGCTAGCATGGATTGCAGGTATTTACAGCACGGCACATAATCTGTGGCAAAGCAGCATCTTCTCACGGGTCCAGTGATTTTGGAGCTCTCTTTATATCTTTCTCTCAACTGACCACTCAGAGCCTTTGTGGATCTTTTATTTATTATGCTATAAGGTAGACTTACACCCGGAAGGGCTCGATGTAGTAAACATTGTATATGTCAAATTCCACCTATTTTTAGTGCCCCATGCAGACCTATTCTCCAAATATTCCAAGATGGACGAGGAGGTAAACGTTAAGAATAGTAATAAACAGCCACACCGAAAAGCCAAACCCTCTAGATATTATTCCGTTAGACATGTTGACAGTCACCATGGAACCATCTCGGGTGGTGGGATTGACAACAACCTTCATGACTTTCTTACTTGAAGTCAGCCAAATCAGGGGAGCGGACAAAAATGGTAGGAGGATGGACAGCGCAACCTGAGAACCATTCAAAGCAGCAGAAAGACCATCCTTACCAACAATTCCAGTAACAATAAGACACGGAATCAGTGCAAGCAATCTAGTGATGACTCTTCGAATCCACGGCTTGACTGCCCACTTAATGTGACCCTCACAGACAATCTGGCCCGCAATAGTGCAGATGATACCAGCAGATTGGCCGGAGCACAACAAAGCCACCATAAAAATAGTACCAGATGCAGGAGCCAAAATGTCACTCAGCAGATCATGAATGGAGTACAAGTCAGCGTCTGTAGCTTGTTCGTTTTTGTACAATGTTGAGCCAGCAACCACTATAATAGCACTATTGACAAACAGGGCCACAGTGCAAAGAGAGACAGTAACCTCAATGATAGAATACTTCAGGGTATATTTGATGGCATCCAGAGTGGGGACATACTTCTCCTCTGCAATGTCCTCTGCCTCGTCATCCATCTCCTCAGTGTCAGAGTCACCATCTCGCGAAAGAGGAGTGATATGACCATGTTCCATATCGAATTCCTGAGTACGAGGTTTTACCAATGCAGAACCAAGATACAAACTATGAGGCATGACTGTAGCACCAAGAATACCACAGGACAAATAGAGACCGTCCCCACTGATAATGTCATGAGAGGGCAGATATCCCCGGAAAACTTTGCCAACAGGCTGGGACGGTATTTTAGACAACAATACTGCAAAGCAGATAACCACTGCAAACAGAAGGCATGCAACCATATACTCGTAAAATCTAACAGTGGCCATTCCGCGACCAGGCTTGTAGGCCAATAGAACAACAAAGACGTCGACCATTGTGATAACCACACCAGCAAGAAGAGGAATACGCAGAAGGATATTCAATGCAATGGCAGTACCAATAACCTCAGCAATATCTGTGGCCATGATAGCTGCTTCTGCGAATAGATAAAGTGGGTAGTTAATCCACTTTGGAAAGTGACGACGACAATTCACAGCCAAGTCCTGACCAGTAACAGTACCCAGGCGAATAGCCAGAATCTGCAAATAGACAGCAAGAATATTGGAAAGAAGCACCATAAACAGTAGAGCAAATCTCTTGGACGCGCCAGCTGCAACGTCGGTGGAGTAGTTACCAGGATCCATATATGCAATAGAAACCATCATACCCGGGCCAACAAACTTCATATACTTTCTCATTGCTGATTTAAAAGTCTCCCATGGGTAGCTCTTGGGCCGTGCCAATAGGCTGGCTGGCCTGGCACCGGCAGTAGGCAGTTCACCATTCTTTCGCCAGGACCAAAACTTCCACCGTTGCGGCTTCTCGGCCGAGGAATCAGCACCTGTTTCACTTGACATACTGGAGGAGGATTGCTGATTGTACGGTTTTTCTAATGTCTCGCTAGAATATTCAGAAGAAGAGTATCCTGTTGCGGCAGTATTGTTAGGATCACTATTTCCCTGTCGACGGCCCAGGATACCTTTGCGGATATTGTCAAAAAGACGGTTAGACGGAATCTGTGCAGCACTCATATTGGCTGTGTATGGCAAGGCTGAAATATCATGCGGCGGTTTCTCCCGGCATATGTCGTATACGGGAGCGAGTCTGGTCAAAAATGCAGGACAACAAAGGCTGTGCTGCAGATATTAAAGAAATGCTGCAGTGATATCGTAGTCGAAAGCAAGAATAAAAACTATTAAAAGAAGGAGTTTTTGCTTCTCAGGTTTTGCTTAATTGAGAGATTGGAATTGTAGATTGGAGAAGATGTTCTCCGCTATTTGTATCCCGACCCTGGCTATACCAGTGTTAAATTATTGAAATTTACCCGCACCTGCCGAACTCGCTCCGCCCGGTCATGCTAATAATAATCAACATGTAGCTTCAGATTAGGGCACTGAAATACGGGGGCTTGGCAAAACTTCATATGCCTGGGGTTTCGGCATTAAGTAAAATAAAGAAACTTAAATTCATCAGGCTATTAAGAGACAATACTGCTGGGCCAAGCGAGCACCTCTAGGTGACTGAGGAAAGTCATTAAACATGAGGTCTAGACCGGATCTGCTTCTAGCGTGCCTTATCTTGGCCCAGGCACTGAAATATAAACTGCGACATCAATCAATTATTTTTACTTGGCATCTGTGCTCACATCGTTTGTAGATTGTTGGGGCTTTTCGTCTTCTTCTTCTTCTTCGTCGTCATCCTCTTCAATGTCTTCCTCGATGTCCTCGTCCACAGCCACCTTGGAAGACTCACCTTCGTCGCCCTCTCCTTCACCTTCTACATCTTCGTCACCCTCACCTTCCTCATCATCTTCACCCTCGCCTTCACCCTCCTCGTCACCATCGCCTTCGCCTTCTTCATCCTCTTCATCCTCTGCACCGTACTGATCCTCGTCGTCTTCACCCAGATCAGCGTCAGGCTGTTCAGGAGGGAACTCGTCCACCTCGCCGTCATTATCCCTGAGAATTTTGTTAGTCTACGCCATCCCTAAGAATATAGAGCCATTCAATGATACCCACCATATAATATTAAATCTCGTGACTCGGGGCTTTTCTGCCAAAATGTTCCTCACCACACGGTCCACTTGGACCTTGGTAGGCGGGTTTTCGCGCAATTCTTCGCTGTCGTACTCGTTATTTACATAGTATCCAACTCGAACAAACTCTCGATTGGCATATGAGCACGACAGTAGGATCACTGTAACGCTGACCAGTTCGTTGGCGGGAATCAGGTCTGGCGACGGGGGATCAGCCTCGAAGACAAACTTGTTCACACCAACCGGTACGGGCCCAACCAGTAACGAGTCCAGTTCCTGGTCATGTTCAAAACTAACGCGTCAGTAGCTGGTCTCCTGCAGAACAAAATTGCTCCGGCTTCCACTTACCTAGTTGATGATCCAACATATGTCAACTTCCACTCCAGGTCTGGCTACGTTAGCTCTGCTCTGGTCCTACCAAACACCAGGAAATAACCCACCATCTTTTAGAGGCTCCAGGCACTCAAATGTGATTTCAAACCGATAAGGATCTGTGAATGGTGCCGGGTTATTCAAAACCGTTATGTTTAATAGCGAAACAATCGACATGGTTGAGTCGCGTCGTGTGGGTTATCGGGTAGCTAATTTAAATATACCCAAACTGGACATGTAATGTTCTGCTGCTACTCTACTCTACCATCACAACGTGGAAAGTAGCACATTCCTCAAAATCTCCAACGAATTTTTATACATTCTTTACATTTCAAAATTTTCAATTGCAAAGGCTTTTTAATCACTTTATGCAGTCCCTGCAGCCCCTGCAAACCCCGCCGTACAATTTGTCTGCTGAGCAAGGCATCAGGTGCGTTGACAAATCTGGGGTTTTGGTAAGGCATCCAAGCTCTCCCTCCGAGTGAAATTTAACCATTGTTTGTTATCATTAACCAGACACCACTTTTTGGGTATTAGGCTCACAGCGTAGAGAGGATCTTCAAAACTTGATGCAACCTCATTCTAATCTTTTCTGCTCATCACGAGCGGTCTTTCGAGCTTGTCTCCGTAGACCTGCTCAGCCGCATCCACCGTGCCTAGGACAGGATATCTTCTTTCATGCCGATACAAATGTATAACTGGCAAGCACAGTGAACTACCAAAATCTTGTTACTGTGAATATCACGTTAATACGGTCAAATTCAGGTTTTTCAAAGCGTCAGTTAGCATCAGTATATTAGCCAAGTCGCTCGTTTGTAGCCTACTGCCTAGACAGGGAAGTATGAAGATTTTAGTTGGCTCGGCGAACAAAGCGATTCCAAACTTGTGCAACAGCTTCGAGTACCATTAGAAACAAATCACATGTTGTTAGGCTACATATTTTAACTTTCATCTGTGCGCAGTCGATTGTTGTTGTCAGTATATTGGACGACAATTCATCGGCCAACCACCGCATAAGATCGTGAGTGGAATAGGCAAGGACTCTAGCTTCCACAATAGCTTAGCATGACTTCAGCCATCCTAAAAGACTCTTACCGCTTACTAAGGCTAGTCTCTAAATGCTTGTACTACTCCAAATGCCCCTTGGGGTAGTCCCAAGTGGGTGAGTAGCATTCAGCTTGGATCACACCTACATGGGAGCCCTTCAGGTATATATTACTTGCTATATAAAGTGACAGCATCACTAGAAAAATTAGTGGCAAGGAGCTTGATTTTGATTTCCTAAGAGATCAAAATTTAAGACGCTACACAACTGGCCATTCTGTATACTTTTTCTCGATTGTATGGTTTTGCGAAAATAGATGAACCGTTGAATCGACAAAACCCTCATATATTAACCCCTTTGTGAATTAACCCTATCCTTTCTTTATACTACGTTATTCTAGGCTAGTGACCTAAAGAAAAGTTGAAGCCAAAAAGCGTCCACATTGAATGCGACGTTGCTCGACGCTGCAAGGAGATTTATAAAGAACGCTATAATTTGAGAGAAATTAGCAGCTGGGATATTGTCAAAAGACGACTAAGAGCTGCGCATTTTATCAAGAAGTAAGCATAGAGCTGATGCAATTGTTGAATTAATTAGAGTAGCACTGGAATGGTATCTGGTGATTTTCTCCTAACTTTTTGGGGCTCGCTTTCATTCAATTAAATTAAACTAGTCGAACAGTCCGTTGATTTTAATTTATTTTGAGAACAGAATTTTTGCAAAAATAGCCAAAGCCTATATGGACTTATTACCCGGGAAAGGGGCATTCGGCCCAAAATTCGACTCTTCGGCTAGTATTCCTGCTTTGGATAACGATGTTTTCTCAGCTGGTAGGATCAAAAGTGAGGGTCTTGAGGTGAATCATGGAGGAACACTGCGGCACTCGCTAGCTATTGATTGCTTTACAGATAGACGCAATAATTTTAACCCTCAAGCTAAAGAAGAAGTAAAGCCTGAACAGGTAATAAGGAATTCAAACTTTCAAATACCTAACGAAGAAATTGTGCAGCTCTTGTTCTCTGATACTAATATTGCACAAATTAATCAACTTGATCCTCATGATATGAATGGTAATAACCGAATGCTGGACGATAGACACACACTTAGCAATACGAGACTGGAAAGCATAGGCAGTAAAAAGAACAATAATCACAGCTCGACATGCTATGATGAATTAATGATGCAAGACAATCCAGAAATGGGAAGATATCCAGAACTAACCGGATCAAGTCTTGGAGGCACAGGTGGTTTTTTTGAAGCCGGCGAAGATAGTACAAGAAGAACTGTCACAGGTCAGGTTAGAGGTGGCAATGGCCAAGGATATCAAGGAGTACTGCCAGCATTGAGCTCGCATGCCAATAATGGTTCGGGATTGAACGGTGGCTCGTTTGAGTACGAAATGCCTTTAGACAGTGATACACATGAATTGCTATTTAAGAATGAAAAAATGGCAAATGCATTACAATTGACAGAGGGCATTGATCTGGCACAGTATCATCAACAACCGCAGCAGCAGGTTGAAAACAACCACAATAGCCATCATGGAGACAGTACGGCTAGCACTAGTCGGAGCAGCAGCAGCAGTGGTACTAGCTACAATAGTCAAATGAGCCAATATCGGCCATATTTTGGAGCTGCCAATGAGCTATTTGCCCTTCCAGAGGGATTATGGGAATTGGATGGAACCAGCAACAATGGCAATGGTGCTGCCAGTCATGGATTTGACAAGGTTGAACAGAATGGACAACTGGAGGACCTGATGGATGCTGGATACCTTTCATTAAATCAATCGCAGCCAGAAATGGAGAGTGGAGTTTTTGGTCGCAATTGCATGAATATGGCGCTGAGAAGCTCGGACAGGGTGATTACGCCGGATGAAGATGTCTTCTCGGAGGGATTGGCAGAGTGGGGTCTGTACCCGCAGACGCATGCACATGCACATGCAAGGCACCACCACGACGATTGCGTCGAAGACGATGGCCGTGTTTGCAGGGCGCAAGGCGAGGACGAGGATGATGGCGTGAGCAATGACTCTGTGCAGAACTGCGTGCCCGTGGTTGCAGGTGACGGATGGAGCCTGGATCGACCGAGGGGCCCCACCAGTCGCGGCAGCGGTGGGGCCGGCAGGCGGCGCCGCACTCGCAAGACTAGTGGGTCTAAACAGCCCAAGGGAGTGACTGTGGTGGTGAAGCAACCGTATGTTGCACAGGATCACGAGTCGCTGGGCATGTTTTCATTTATTAATCTGCGCCGGCCAGGGGCCTGGACAAGGGTCAAGCCTGGGGAAGATGACGAGGGACGCCGTAAGCGGGTGAATACGGTGACCACATGAAAGGAGACGGATTCCACTGGGTAAGTGCACTGCACCTGTTCGTTGCGTTGTGTAATGCACGGAAATCGGAAAAAAAACCCCCAGTGTAGCGTCGCACGGCTTGGCCAGAGAAAAGGGAGAAAAAATAACATAGCAGAGTAGATGAAATTGATTTATGCTTGTGCAGAAAGCGGGACCACGGCCGGCTACGAAGAGTTGTAGAAAAAAAATATTATTATTATAGAAGCCCCCTTCGTTTTGCGGTTGAGCTGCCTTTGAATTAATTTTTTTTGTCTTAGACTGGTGTGCAATGGAGGGGAGCCTAGAACGGGCTAACATTTTGAATGCGCGGCGGTCGCGTACCTTTTTCCGCATTCGGACAAAAACCCACCCAAACGGGCAAGCATCAACAAAGGAGAGGCCGCCCAAGCAGGCAGAGAGGTTTATGTCAAAGTTGGTACATTTTCCAAAACTTGGATTCCGACCATTGCTTGCCGTGACTCGAGTGACTTTTGTCTTGACATAGCACCACCTCTCGTCTCGGTTTTACATTTCCATTTCCACTGTATTGGTGTACTATTGGTGTGCCTCCCCCTTCTTTGACTCTTGGCTCTCATTACTCAAACTTTGAGTTTGGCTAGGTCTGGTTTGGTATTGTTTGGCTTGGTTTAACTTGGATTCGTTTCGTTTGGTTTTGCCCTTCTCAACTACTTATCCTGCCCTACCTCTCACCGTACTGTACAGTACAGGGTTTTTTGGTGCATTTTTAAGCTTGTTTGTCTGCTCTTGTGGCTTTTCTCCAGTGGCCCCTCCCCTTTCACCCTCCAAAATCAATTCAATCCGTTCTCTTGTGCACATCGGTTCGCCTTGCCCGCTGCATACTGGATCATCCGTATTGAATTTGAATACCCGCCCTGCTCACGAAAGTCCAAGACATTTTTGTTCTTCGCCCAAGACCGAATAGGCCCAAGTATTGACGATCATTCTAACTAACTGGACCCCATCTCAAATAGCTGGTTGTGCTGGTTTATATTTATTTCCCACTCAGCCAATTCCAGTACCGAACACCTGGTATTTTGGCACTAGTCCATTCTATTTATCCTGGAAACTTACGCACGCCGGCGGCGCTAGTTTGCCAAAACTTTTTTTTCTGGACATTTCAGGCTCCTTCTATTGCCTCTTCGCTCCACGTCCAGTCTAGTCTAGTCTAGTCCATTCTGGTGTTGTGTTGGAGTCTCTTTCTGTTCCAGGCTCCACATTTTGCGTGCGTGTTTGATATTCACCGAACCAACCTTTTTTGTCCTGTGCTGCGCTGAGCTGCTGGTATCCTGCCTGCTGCTACCATGGGCTCGATGGCTCTGTCTTCCAACAATTCGGCTACTCCTGTTTTGCTCCACCGCACAGCTTCACCCGCCAATCCCGACTTCAAGTCGCCTCCAGTACAAGAGTACAATAAGGAGAACGCAGAAGATCCTCTTTCAGTTTTAAGCACCGCCGCTGCAATAGATCAACGAGCTCTGTTGTCTGGTAACCCTGCTCTGACCCAAGGCGGAAGCTCTTTGGGACCAGCACGTCCAAACGAAAACATCACCTCCTCTGCTCACACCCTACAGGGTGGATTAGACGACGATTCCAGTACTCCGCAACAGAAGGAATCTGACAGCTTGGCTACTCGCTCTTCCGAGAATTCGGTGCTCGCCACACTCCCTCATCATACTCCCCAGGACTCCCGGTCGATAGTCCAGTCCCCGCAGTCGGTTCACTCCTCTGAACAGGGTCAAAAATCGCCCGATACTTCGAACACTACCATTAACTCGGATTCAGTTTCTTCACCCGAGCAGGCACCTGTTGCCGCTGCAGAGCCTCCCAAGGGCATCTTTCGCACTCATCCTCTATTGACGGCCGTGCACTCAACTAACGGGGCTTCTAGCGGCCCAAACCAGCATCGAAAGACCACCTCTGTCACATCCACCGCTGCCTTTCAGTTTCCAAGAAACAACAGCGGTCCACCCGCTTCTTCAGTCTCTTCTTCACATCAGGTTGCAACCACTGGGCTCGGGATCCGGCACATGTCCTCTCCTGAGCACTCCTCTGCTTCCTCCTCATCCACATCGACTGCTATCACTACTGGAAACCCCCAAAATGATTCTTTACCTTCTCAACTAAATCCACCCGTTTCTTACCCCAGTAGTGGTAGCACCGTGGACCAACAACAGTCGGCCACTTCTGCCCAGAAGGACTCTGACATGTCGGTATTATCTAGTCTGTTGGGTATTCCCATCTCCACGTGGAACTACTCAGATGAGTCGCTTACTAGTGCTTTGAAACTCAAGACTGAACAAGAAAAGACCAAGCAGGAGTTTTATCGCTTGGAAAACAGAAAAAAGAGCCTGAAATTGCTGTCTGAAGCTATCCAGTACAGTATTCCTCCTACCGCTATCCCTCTATTGTTTCAGGCTCCAAACGATTCTGCAGTGTTAGCTGCTATCCATGCTGCGACGGCCACACCTCCTCAGCAGCAGCAGCAGCATGTAGGAGCCAGCCCAGTGAGCGCAAAAGCTTCCCTGGCACCTCCTGCACCTTTGAATACCAGAGGCTCGCCTTCCGCCAAGCATCAGCAATTGGGACCCGCAGCAAGTATTGGCGATCGGGACCGATATCCATCTCATCATCAGCGGAATATGTCTTTGCCTAGTCAGGCTTTTAACCCTGCCGGTGTTCCTCAGCAGCATGCCCCTGTAGCTCAGCCGCCGCAACCACAGCATCCTCCACAGCAGCAGCCTGCTCAGTTCCGACCTGGACATCACCATCGAGCATCTACTTCGGCAATTCCCCAATCTCATTTTACTTCGCCTGTGAGGCAACCTCAAGGCGTGTATGGACCTCCTCGAGGTGGCCCTTGGTCTGGATCAAATGCCCCTTACTTCCAACCTCCACCCCCACAAGCACCTCAGAGCATTTCTCCCTCATCCCCGTCTAGCTCGCTACATCATATTATTCAATTTCACCATTGGCAACCTAATCAGACAAAGCCTGGTACAACTGGCGCAAGTGGATCTGGCAATACATCTTCACCCAAGAGAGATGATGATGCTCAATCTATCAAGAGGAGAAGGTCGATTACGGCAGATCGATCTGGTTCTCCCACTCCTCGAAATGAGTCTAGTAATGAATCTACCACTGGTAGTCCTACATTGACTGCCCCGGCCGCTGCTGCAATAGCCGGCAGCACTGGAGCCTTAGTCACCACTGGCGCAGAGAGCTCAGCTACAACCCCAGCAACTGCTGCTGCTGCGCATTCTAACAGAAGAAAAACAATGGGACATGCCCGACATCGATCCGAAGCTTCGATTCCTCATAGCTCTTCCTGGATGTCATTATCCAGGCAGCGACGCATTCCTGAGACGGCATCCGGAGTGAACATTCTTGCAGATGTAGCAACTGCGTCTGAGAACAAGCAGAGTGAAGCTGATAGAAAATCTTCTGTGCAGGATGATAAGAGACGGAAGCATGACGTTGATTTCATGATCTCAGATGATTAGCCTCATTTGTACAATGTTGTGATTATTTATTAATGAAAACATTACTACTGATGTGACAATAAATATATGTCTATATGTATGTATGTAAGGACGGATGCAAATTAGCTGGTGCAAAACAGCCGGATAGTGTCTCTCCTAATACCAGCTGCTTCGTTTGTAGTAAAGGGTACAGTCTGCTTAAGACCTGGCGTTCTTCAAAGATAGGTATGCATTCCAGAAGACACCAATGGTAGAACTGAATGGAATCTGTAAGGGTCCTGGAACGACCAGGAAATTTAGAAATTGTGCCAAAGGCCAAACTGCATAGTTTGCTGCCAGAGTGGGTAGATAGACATTCTTAAGTTTCAGGCCAATTGCTTCTCGATCTCCACCTTCCATGACAACCGCCATATAAGACAGAAACGCAGCCAGAGACACTGGCGAATAGCAAAGCTGGTCAGTGAGAACACGCTTGAGAGCTCTTAGAAATGCATTGTCGTCCTTGTAAGAGGAGTTGAGAATTGCGTACCAAGGAGACTGGAACCAAGATATAATGAACCCCCAAACAGAAAACAGAGCCAGTCGTCGGAAGCCAAAAGCCTCGGCCCGCTTCTTTGACTTGAGAGCCAATCTGCGCTGCTCCTGGGAGTGCCAGTCTTCGTCCATCATGACGGCCTCATCATCGATGCCGAGCTCCAGCAGGTTATCATCGGCCTCATCAAGAATAACCCGTCGGGGGCGCCCCTTTTCAATGATGTACTTAACAAAAAAGCTGCTTGTACCTTCCTCTCTTTCTGGTACAAAGGCTACCATTGCCGATAGAGTTTGCGCAAGGGTATCAGCCAGGCCAAACAGCAGGAGATTGGAGGTGATGGTGGTAATCAGCGCATGTTTGGCATACAGCTCTTTGAACTTCCAGCTCAGTCTTGCTAAAAAGGCTGCATAAACAACAATAATGCACCAGTTGAGCACGGGAATACGCAGAACGCGATACTGAGTGAACCAGTCCGCCACGTCCGTGACGAGTTTTTTGGCTCGTCCGATCAAACCTGTGTACGGCAGTTAGCGGCGCAGTCTAGATCGCAGTGGGTTTACATCAAAACACATACTGTTGTCTTCTTCTCCATCCAGATAGAACGTGAAAGCAGGATTCACATCTGATTCTCCTAATGATACCATCTTGCCAGAATTTGGATGAATGCAATGGCTGAGGCAGGTGGTCTCACAGGGCCGCAGCAGGGAGGAGGAGGATGGTTTCGATAAGAAGTCTCCCTTGTATCAAACCGGTGGGAATGGAAGGACGGGGGCCCTTGTTTCACGTGATGTGAATGAAAAGGCAGAGGGAGAGTGAGCCGCAGCGCGGTCGGCGCATGGCCACTGTTTTCTGTTAGCTCCCACAGCAGCGTACTGGTTGCTACGCGGGTGAGTATTTTGCAGCACCACTCAAGTCGGACTGTTACTTTTTGGCACTCACTCAACTGGTTTTTGCTCTTCCTTTCCATCACCCATACCGTCAATTCGAAACTCAATACAACATGTTGATTCCCAAGGAAGACAGAAAGAAGATCCACACTTACCTCTTCAAGGGTATGTTATAATAGAGAATACTACGAACTAGCTGGTTTGATTCCCCGTCGGCTCCGTTTGTGCGCGTCGCTAACTGATTCAGAGGGTGTTGTTGTTGCTAAGAAGGACTTCAACCAGCCCAAGCATGAGGACATTGACACCAAGAACCTCTTCGTCATCAAGGCTCTGCAGTCTCTTAACTCCAAGGGCTTCGTTAAGACCCAGTTTTCATGGCAATACTATTACTACACCTTGACCGAGTCTGGTGTTGAATACTTGCGAGAATGGTTGCACCTCCCTGAAGAAATCGTCCCCGACACCTACAAGAAGCAGACCCGACCCAACTTGGGCGGTGCCCGACCTGGCCGAGAGGAGCGACGACCCCGAAACTTTGACGACGGATACCGACGACGAAACGAAGGCAAGGAAGTCGCTGGTGGCCAGGCTCCCCAGTTCAACTAAAAACGTCATTAATGCCAATGTTTATTACGTAACTTTTGGGTTAATAAAAATCATCATCCAGTAGTAGAGCGCTGTCCAAACTGGTGTCTGGAGCAGTTATTCTGATAGTTGTATAGGAGAGAACATGAATGAAAATGATCTAACAGATCAGACCAGTCATCTTCCAAGGCTAGCAGTAGGAATCTTCCAGGTTGGAGTAGAGTTATCCAAGGCTGGGGGACTATCAAAGGGTTGTGCGCAGGTCGACTCCATACACCAGCCCGTGCGAACAAGAACAAGAACTAGGATCTGTAGCAAGCACGGATCCCGTCGGTAGATAGAGAGACGCAATGACTAAATATGAGGTACGTAATGACAACTGCTGATCGTAAGCAATCCTTTACAGATGCTTGCCTGATTCAGCCGGGCCATCTGTCTGCATGGTGCCCTTTGACACGGGACTCTCAGGGACCGCGTACAGTGCAACAGCTGAGCCGTGTGTCTGGGGGTGCCATTAGAGGAGAAATCTCGGAGATGACTCCGAGCGACGGACAGATGGACACGGCGATGGGGCCGAGCCATATTACACGGCCGTACGCTGATGTCACTATTGTGTCTGAAACAAAGAATTCTGACCGATGCTGTGGTAATTTCCCATGGGCCATGCCGACGCTAATGCCTCTCTGGCCATACCATCTTGTGGTTGTTGCCGTGTACTAGCATGCTTCTAGAACAGAATGGTGGGCACACTATTACCACAGAGATTTGCAAATGGAACCTCTGACCAACAGAGTAGGAAGATCAGGGGCCACCGCATGGGCAGATGACAACGACGTCAGTGTAAGAAAAAAATTTTGATCATTTTTCTGGGAATTTTTTTTGTTTTTTTCTTGTCGTTCGAGCGGATAATCAGGCTAGGTTGCATTGCTTGCAGGCGGGCAGTCTGTCTGACTGCCTGGCCTGGTTACAGCGTAAATTTTCGCCTTGCAAAACCCAGTAACGCTGGCCGTTAAGGTCATAGGGATAAAGTTTAATTTTCATACAACTGTACCAAACCAGCGGCTAGTTGAGGCTCCTACTAGTAGAATTTTTTTTTTAGTTTCCGCGATTCACGCTCAGTCTATAAGGCGGGCTCTGGCTGAAACTACATTTCGGCTACCCAGGCACTGTACCGCACCAACAATGTGCTCCAGAGCAGAGCGAGCCAGTGCAGACAGGTCACGCTGTGGTGAAAAAGTGGGGCACAAAATGTAAAAAATAGGTCTCTGTCATGCAGCTACGAAAGTTAGGTGTTGGCACCAGCTTTGCGTGGTGGTAGAGTTTTTTCCCCAGCTGATATCATACCCGTCGGTCACAGCGAGGGTTGGGTTGTGCTAACCCCAGTGGTGCCCCTCCTTCATTAGTGTGCCCCTCCCGCCGCTTAATTGTTAGTCTGTTTCCCCATGGGTTAAAAATAGAAATAAAAAACAGTCTTGCGGAGATCCACCACGCATAGAATATGCTTAACTGGTGCCGATTGACAATTTGGATCCGACATTCGTCGGTCGACCTATATCAAGAGCGTCTGCCGCATGCTGAGTGAGCCTTTTTTTTTTTTGTTTTTTTCTCTCTGTAGCAGTAAATAAAAAAGGGAAAAACGAATAAACCAACAGACAAAAACCAAAAACGCAAAGCTAAACCTTCTAGTATATCTAGTCTAGTCCCTGTCCCTTTTCGAGACACCCGACCCCGTTGAATCAAATCAATCGGTCTATTGATCAGAAACTTTTCTAGCCATCGAAGCTAAAAGGGCCCTGTTTGCAGAGCCTGGTTTTGATCCGCTTGTCTTGCCTCAGCACCGCATCGCTGGGAAAATTCATTTTGGCTGGAACACACCTCCCAACCCAAGAGCTTTCACATTTATTACGACACACTCCTGGTTGAACTCCTCCATCTCTGTTTCTTACGAACCCCTGCAACCCGTTGTTCCGGCGGTCTGATCCGGCTCGAAACACCACGGGAGCTCGACATATTAAACAGTACACAGCAGCTCCGCATCTCTACCGCATAGAATATCATGGGCAGGCGGAAAATTGCTATCCAGCCGCTGACGGACGAGCGAAACAGATCAGTGTAAGTTGGCACCCCATCGGACTTGAGCTTTGCGTGGAAGCCATCCGGGACGCTGGATCCCGATCATCTGTCATACCTGGCAGTCTCGTACTAACTTCTCTTCAGGACTTTTCTCAAACGGAAAGCCGGTCTGTTCAAAAAAGCACACGAGCTCTCGGTCTTATGTCAGGTAGACATAGCTGTGATCATTTTTGGACATAACCAGAAACTCTACGAATTTTCGTCGGGAGACACTGACGGTATTATAAACCGATACAAAAAGGTAAGTATTCTTCTTCTTTGGCTCTACTAGAGATCTGCGATGGAGCATCATCACACGTTGGTTGATTGGTGGCTGCTGCTTGTCGGCAGATGCATGTTTCTTTCTCTACTTTGTACATGACTTGGCTCGTTTTGATATTTCTGGAAAATACGCACAATGAATACTACCTCCGATTGCACTGCATCGGTACATATTAATCCCCGGGGCAAGCCAATTGGAGCAGGTTTGCAGCGCGCTTGTCCTTGGGCCGGTTTTCTCATGGCTGGCCTGGCAATGCGCCTATGTGCTGAGCATATTGCGACGCACAGTTTTTCTTCTGCGTGCGCGCGTGCCCAGCCTCATTGTTGAACCGAAATGTAGGCAGGTGGTGCCTGTTTGCGACCTGGTGCTGCACTGCTGCGTTGCTGCGGTATAAGTCCGTCGGCACGCTGGCAGCTAATAATGTACGCAGCCTCTATTGTTCCCCGGCACCGTCAAAAAGCAGGTCCTACTCGCCTCACCGTTGTCCCCACTGTGTTCAGTTAACCACTATCTCATCTGGCTCCGTCTCGTTTTGTTTTCCTGGCTGAACGGGGGGGGTTTCTGCGGAAAAAGTAAAGACTGGTGGTGTGCTATTTTTAGGTGTGCCCCAGATTTTTTTTTTTTCCGGTGACGACATGCTCCACCACTTGTGCGACGCACGGGTCATCGAACGGCGGAGCCGCGAGGGTTCGACGAAAGGGGACTATCAGAGGGTAGTATTTTTCCGCTTCGTTACGAGGGGAGGGTGGCTTGTCTTTGTTGCTGTACCGCCGCTGCCTTTTGCGCTTGGTCTGTTCTGTGCTGGTTACATGGGAGACTGCCGTACGTCTGCCTGTGCCGTTTGTACAGCTGATCTGCTGATGAAGACAGGAAATCAATGATGCCGTTCAAAACCAAACCGAACAAAGCCAACCAAACCATGTTTTGATGTCACCGTGCTACACTGTCAAAATGCAATTCCTGTCCATGTGTGGTCTTGGAGCTCCCACTGTGCTTTTTGTATCTTATTCACTAACTTTGTCTAGTCAACACCTCAAGAAGCAAAGGGCCCTGACGACTTTGATCCGAACCTTAAACTTGCCCGAAAGCAGGCAGGTACTTCGCAAAAAGTGGCTGAAACTCACTCGCGAGCCAGCAGCAAGAACTTTACCTCTGATGATGATGATATGGATGACGATGACGATGACGATAGCGTTGGATCACCTCCCGCCGAGCTGGCCAACACTCGAAAAGGCCGGCAGGCCACTGCTCCAGCCGCTCGTGGTTCAGAAGTCAAAAAGAAAACGGCTATAAGACAGTCAGTTGCAAAGCAGCCTGCTAGAAGAGGCAAGCACAAGTCAACCTCCAGTAATGCGTCCAATTATTCGGACCATCATATAAAATCAGAGCCGGCGGTTACTCAAGCCCCCAGTACAGCATACGCAAATGCAAATGCAAACTTCCAGCAACAGCAACAACAACAACAACAACAACAACAGCAGCAGCAGCAGCAAGAGTATGACTATTCTAGGCACCAACAAATGGATCATTTCCAAGCTCAAAGAATGGGCGTGCAAGGTCAGCAGCCAATTCCAATGGGTTATGCTCAACAATACGGCCAGGCCCAAGGTCAACAGCAGTACCAGTATCCAAACACAATCAAAATGGAAAACCAGCAGCAACCTTATGGATCATATTTTGGGAGAGTAAACTCTCAAAGAGGGCCAGAGGATTCTGGCAATCGGGGCTCTCAGTCGGGTAGCATCTCGGGCAGTAATGATGAAAACCAAATGTTTGGTCTGCCAACCCGAGCACCCTCTGCTGACTCGGCTAGAGGATCGATTACCTCCAACTCTGGCCAGTCACCAACTTCCATGTTACCACGGTATCCTGCATCAAATGCTAACATGCGGCCTAAGCTCAAGGTCCAGATTCCTTTGGGTGAGTCGGGCGAGGGCCAGATTTCTTCTGCTGGAGAGCACCGTTCTCATGCTCCATTGTCAGAAGGAACTGACAATTGCGTCACACCTGATGGTTCCAAGGGTAGATCCGATAGTAATCCTCCCGATAACTCTACTTCGGAGGCGCAAGCGGGTGCTGGCGTCGGGGGCACTGGCAGAGGTGGAAATGTTCACCAGGGTGCTCGGGGAGGTCGTCAGGCTGATGGAGCAAACAGTGGGGGTGATTCAAGTGCAAATGGTCCTTGGGGAAGCTCTCTATTGTTGCCTCCGCCGTCTCCCTCCTCATATCTTAATTCGAATGGAGTTGGACCGGGAAATCCGTTTGGTCGACCGCCTTTGATTAATTCCAACGGTGAGCAAACACCCATTTCGGCAGCTCTTCCGAGCAAATATGTTAATGATCTTTTGCCGTCCCCTTCTAATTTTTACGGCACTGAATGGAATTTGCATTTTGGGCCTGCTTCTGCCGGATTCAACAGTGCTATTCCAGTGAGTGGAGGTGGCTCGGGAGGAACTACGGTATTAGGAGCAGCAGCATCGCTGGTGCAGGCAGCGCAGTCTTCTGCTTCGTCTGCATCTGCCCAAGTTGCATCTGGAGGCCCTGGATCTGGAAGTACGTCTGCTGCAGCATACCCTGGAGTGGGAATGGGCATAACGATGAGCGGTGGTGGAATGATGAGTGCTGGAGGAGCAGGAGGTAGGCATGGAAACGTTCCAATGGAACTCGTGGGTGGTCATGGGCAATTTCCAGGCCATGCTATGGGTGGCCAGGACGAAGGCAGTCGACCGGGAGAAAGTGATGGTAAGCGAGGAGCATCGCGGCAGGGGCCCAACTCCGCAGCAAAGTCCAAGAAGATGCGACTTGGGTATCACTGATCTAATGAAGTAAGTCTGTTTAAACTCTGGATGTTGAAAACGAACTGAAAGATGTTTATGTGTACGATATATTTATATGGCCATGTAGGGTATTTATTTTCAACATGTTTATAATATGCTTTTTGAGATTTGAGTGCTGATAAATGAGCTGTTGTGCGCGGCTACACCTAATGGACGGTATTCTGTAAGTTTGGTGTACGGGGGGAGTTGGCGGGAGCGGACAGGAACCCTTCTAGGGTAAAGCCCTAGATGTCACTGTTAAATGTACGAAGAAGCAAAATGGGTATCAGTGCTCGCGCACCAAAAGCCAGAAACTCGCACAATGTGATCTAAGTAGTAAAATTCAATTCTACTAGGACATTCATGATTAAGCATTTCTTATATACTCTAGCGTACGAGAGCACAGGGCTGATTGCTGGACGCAGCGCAGTGCAAGGCCAGAGCATAAGGATGGCGGTGTGGTGTGCGCGTACATCTCAGAACCACTCAGCGCTCACAGTACCCAACTTTCATAGCTAACAACACCCACTCAAGTTTTTCCTTCTCATCTTCAACCTGCGACAACACAAAACTTTTTCATTACCAAGATGAAGCTTAACATCGCATATCCTGCCAACGGCTCTCAGAAGCTGATTGAAATCGACGATGAGCACCGTCTCAGATGCTTCTACGACAAGCGAATGGGCGCCGAAGTCGAGGGTGACCTTGTTGGCGACGAGTTCAAGGGATACATTTTCAAGATTACCGGAGGTAACGACAAGCAGGGTTTCCCCATGAAGCAGGGTGTTCTGCATCCTACCCGAGTTAGACTTCTGCTTTCTCAGGGCCACTCCTGCTACCGACCCCGACGAACCGGTGAGCGAAAGAGAAAGTCCGTTCGAGGTTGCATTGTTGGCTCTGATCTCGCTGTCCTGTCTCTGGTCATTGTCAAGCAGGGTGATGCTGACATTGAGGGCTTGACCGACGTCACTGTCCCCAAGCGACTCGGACCCAAGCGAGCCAACCACATTCGAAAGTTCTTTGGTCTGACCAAGGAGGATGATGTCCGAAAGTTTGTTGTTCGACGAGAGGTCACCAAGGGCGACAAGACTTACACCAAGGCTCCCAAGATCCAGCGATTGGTCACCCCCCAGACCTTGCAGCGAAAGAGACACTTGCGATCCCTCAAGCTGCGAAATGCCCAGGCCCAGAAGGATGCTGCTGCTGAGTACGCTCAGCTCTTGGCCAAGCGAGTCCAGGAGAAGAAGGCTGAGAAGGCTGAGATCAAGAAGCGACGAGCTTCCTCTCTCCGAGCTTAAGCTTGCTGGCTGGCTACTGACGACGACCAAAAATCACTCACCTGCCATTTAATATATAAAATGAAAAAATAGGATATGAGCCTTTTGCAAATGTATTTCTCATGGTATTATTTAGATGCGGCCCCGCCCGCTCGCTGCGTATGTTTTGGTGCCATATATTTTTCAACTGTAGCTTTTTGTGCGTGCGCGCGCACACACGTTTGATTGTGTGAGACACCACAGTTGACACTCCACAAGTGCAGCCCAGCTATTACCTCAACTAACTAACTAACTAACTAACGGTAGGAATGGGGAAGGCTGGTAGCAGCAGCAGCTCCATCCATTTCTCAGACCAACCCAAAAAGACTAACCGAGTTCTGAGGCAAAGAAGCAAAAATCAAATTAGCGCAAATCTACACTTTTTTCCTTCCTGCAATTATAAAGCCTCTTTGGCTTCTTCCACTCGACTCTGCTGTGTCCTCAAGCGACTTCTATTTTAACTCGGAATTTGCGTTGGCAGACTGCTTACTTAAACGTTTGTCTGCGCGCCCAGGGGCCCTTGTGAATCAAACCAACGACACCTTCCATTCCGATTCAGCGTCTTGCACTCCTCTGACAGGCTACTTGCGTTTGATTTCTGCCCGCTGCTTCGCGAAATACAACCAGCCCGTCCCGTTCCGCAATGAACCCCCACCGAGATGAGAAGTTGATGGTATGTACATGAGCTCCGCAGCTCCACCCCTCCACTGAGCGCAGCTAGCTGTGCTCAGCTCAGCTCAGCTTCCTCAGTTGAAGAGCCCGTCTTTCTAACAGTTTTCCACAGGCCTTTCCCACTCCGAATGATGCGTTTGGCCATCCTTCACATCCTAGCAATGTTCCTCAGATGAACCGGCCTGCTCCCGGACAGGGCCCATCGTCCGGCTACATCTTGGTCAATGACCACGGAGCGCCTCTCACCAATATTCCTCCCCTACCGTCTTCATCGCGGTCTTCCTACAGCAGTAATTCGGACCATGTGCAGGTGAATGGCTCTGTTGCTAGCAGCGCACGGCCCAGTGGACATGGTGCGCCTGGCTCTGGGGCCAGCAGCAGCAACTCGCAGCAGTACCGAGTGTCCAACCCACCAAACTACCATCGTGACAATGCTGCATATGACTCCTACTATGCCAACAGGGAACCACAAGGACGGTCGCGCCAGGCCTCTGGTGGCTCTGGTCGGCAGCGTTATGCCAATGAGCCCACCACTGCTGACGTCAATCCGCCCGTGCAGAACAGAGTCCCCACCCCATATCGCCCACGAGCCCACAATGAAGACCAACTTTGGGCACGGTTCGTGGAATTCGATCGTAGTGGAATCAACAAGCTGTCAGAAACAGATCTAGCAACCTGTCTGCGCAATGGCGACCACTCTCTGTTTGACACTTCCACCGTCAAGGTCATTGTGCACATGTTTGATGAAGACGGCGATAGCCTGATTAACTTTGCAGAGTTCAAGAAACTGTGGAGCTACCTGCATGACTATCGTGAAATTTTTAATCAGTTTGACAGAGACAACTCTGGCGACATCAGCATGAACGAGTTCAGCAGAGCTCTCCACTCATTTGGCTACCGCCTGTCGGGGCCCTGTATCAAGACCATCTTTTACAAGTACTCTCGAACCCGGCGAGCCACCCGGGAACAGGTCATCTCCTTTGATAAGTTCGTCCTGTGCTGCATCCACCTCCTTAATATTACTACTTCGTTCAAGCGCTTTGACTACAACAGAGACGGCTATGCCACGATTGGTTTTGAGGATTATCTAGTGGAGGTGACTATGCTGCGAAACTAGACACATGCTGCTGATATAGCCACAGAATCATTTATCAACATAATGAACAAAAAACTATATGCCATTTATTCTGGGTTTACATTGTCTCCATGTGTAGAAAAGGGTTTTACGGACAAGCCCTTGCCCAGCTTAAGCACCTAATCGACCAAAGTCAGACTGCTCCTCAGGCTTGTTGTCGAAAATAGCTTCAACCTTGGAAACGACATCTGGAGTAATCTTACCTAGTACTTCGTAGGCCTTGAGATTGTCCACAATCTGCTCCGGCTTGGACGCTCCAATGATCAAAGTAGAAACATTCTTGTTCTTCAGCAGCAGGGCCAGAGCAAAGGCAGGAACAGAAACACCCAACTCTTTTGCAAGATCGGTGAACTTCTGGATCTTGACAAAATCGGCCTTGCCCTTTTCAGTCTCAAACAATCGCTTGAAGATGGTAGGCAGAGAAATGTCCTTGCCAATATTATCAGGGTCGTATCGAGAGCCCTTGGGGATTGATCCTCCAGTGTACTTACCAGTCAAAAGGCCAGTAGCCAAAGGAGAAAATACAGTGGTACCGTAATTGTACTCCTTGAAAATAGGAGCCAATTCCTTTTCAAACTGGTCTCGCTCTAGCAAATTGTAGATAGGTTGCTCTACGACAGGAGCAATGAGGCCATATTTGGTAGCAATGTGCTGGGCATGCTCAATTTCATAAGCAGACCACATTGAAGTACCCCAGTAGAAGGCCTTGCCGTCATTGATGATCTGGGTGAAGCCTCGGACAATCTCTTCCATTGGGGTGTAGGGATCAGGTCGGTGCGCGAAGATGATATCAACGTAATCCAACTGAAGTCTCTTCAAAGAGTTATCAGCGCCTTCAATCAAGTGCTTTCTGGAAAGGCCTCGGTCGTTGACGCCTGGGCCACCCCAGAACAGCTTTGTCGAGACAACATAGTCCTTTCGAGGCCAGGCCAGCTTCTTCAGAACCTTGCCAAAGGAAATTTCACAGGCACCGTTTCCGTATCCTTCAGCAGTGTCAAAGAAATTGATGCCCAGCTCATAGGCCTTCTTGAAAATCTCCAGAGTGGCCTCGTCCTCGACTTGCTTGCCTTCGCCGTAGGTAATCCATCCACCGAGGGAGATGGAGGACACTCGGAGACCAGTGGGGCCCAGAAATCGGTACTCTTCACTAGGAATGACACTCATTTTGAATATGGTAGTATTAGCCGATTTAGTCAATTAACAACAGAAGAGATTGAATTGCAGAAAAGGTACAAAAGAGTCGTTGGGGTAGACAGTATCGCACTTGTTATCTATTAGTGCAAGACGGCTCGGCTTTATAGTCGCAACATTCAGCCCACTTGATTAGAAATTGGTAGTTCGCCGAACCGCTACATAGGGTAGTGCCGCACGCCATGCTATCACCACCAAGGGATCCAGCTTGGCTTGCAGGATGCGGAGAGCAGCAAGCTTGCGACACGGGTCTCTTTACGAACAAGAAATTCGTCGTCGAACTGAATGAATGACCTGTTAACGATTTTTTGACTCTTGGATTGTTTTGGCTTTGCCATTAAGTTTTGCTCAATCGCAAAATGCTTACAATTGATATGGGCTGGCACCACACCCCCTAGTAGTTGCGTCAGATAAATAGCTTGTCTAGCACCACAGAGTGTGGAGCCGAGCGAGACACAGCTATACCACGAGCCCAACTCGTCTATGATCCAGACCCCATCCAAGACCTATGTTAGAATGAGATGAGACCGTTAGTACTCGTGCTACTTGAATCTGAACTCTGGCTTTCCTGTAATGTAAAAAAGATATGGAGGACCAGGCCCTTGCTCCCCGACCCCCCTCATTGGAACCAAACTTTCCAGTGAATCGCCCTGCACAATCTCCTAGAGCAGCAGCACCAGACCAGCTCCATTGGGTTCATTTCAAATTTTTTTATTGCTATACGACTTGAAGTTATTCTGTCAGACTATACAGAGACGTGGCTGTCTGGCCTGGCCTGGTCTGGCCTCGTCTCGGTCGCACCTGCTGTGTTTCAGCCCGCCAATGATCTCCAGCAAGCCTTTTGTTTGGATTGTGTCTGGATTTGTTCGTTGCCCCAGTTCGCATTTTGTGCGCCTCGTCTTCCCTAGTTTTTTTTTCACTCTTCACCTTAACAAACCTAGTATACAACACCACCCATATCACTAGTGAACAATGTCGCTGAACGTCGCTCAGGATAAGCTGCTCTCCATGGTTGGAGGATTCGATAAGGTATGTTTCCCAACCGGGCGTGATAATGCACAACAGTATTGCCTGATAAGCACCAGGAGGTTCATGTTTGCTGTGTGGTTGTATTCCCTGCGATAAGCCTAGTAGCTAGTCAACTGAACCCTTTTGACCCGGTCCCCGCGAAACGTGCTAACATTATCAGGAATTGAACAAGTATCCTTTCCTCCGAAAGATTGAAAGCCAGTCAGGTGGGTAGAATGATGAGGCGAAGCGCGCCAGGCAGTAGCGAGGTTTGCCGGAGCACTCGCTGCTGGGCCACCCAGCCAGCCAGCTAGCTGCTAACATTTAAGGCGTCCCCAAGGCTTATGGTACTCTGGGATTTGTAGCTTTCTATTTCATTTTGATTTTTGCCAACGTTGGCGGGTAAGTATACTCCAGAGATGGCTAGTCTAGTTTCATTGCTAGAAGAAATCTGTCACTGACTGCTGTTTAGCATTGGCCAATTGCTGGCGAACTTGGCCACTTTGGTGATTCCTGCCTACTTCTCCCTGATTGCCCTGGAATCGCCCTCCAAGGCTGACGACACCCACTATCTCACCTACTGGGTGGTGTATGCCTCTTTCAGTGTCGTCGAATTCTGGTCTGGTGCCATTTTGTACTGGATTCCCTTCTACTGGTTTATCAAGACTGTTCTCTTTCTGTACTTGGGCCTTCCTCAGTACGGTGGTGCTCGATGGGTTTACTTGAACATCATCAAGCCCTTCAGCCAGTATCTGGACATTGCCGGTGGAGCCTCTCCCTCTCTCAAGGAGAAGGTGTCTGCTGCTGCCGATACCGCCGCCGTTGGAGCATCCTCTGCACTTGAGCACTAGAGGATGGATGAAACTTGTCATAAATAAATAAATAAATATTATTATCAGGTGGTAAAAGAAGACGACGACTGCTACTAACACAGGCTGAACACCGGCTGGCCCTTTTTCTCGGGTATTAGTTGGTGCGCGCTCCCAAGCCCAGCCAGCAAAAAAACTACTCCCCCCGGATCATGTTGTCTGGTGAAAATTTCCACGCAACTTGTCCCGCAACCATGATAGCTACTCGCGTGACCCGCTTCCCCCGCTTGGGAATACGCAGCTACAGGCAAGCGTTTCCCTTGGCCAGCACTTTCCAGTCTTCTGTTTTTAAGCGAGCCTTCTCCGAGGCGGTGGAGAGCAAAAAGAAACCGGCCAAGCCCGTTCAGCGAGTCGAGCTCCACCATCTGGGTATCGGAAATGATCTCTACATCCAGCCCGCCAAGCAGCATCTTCCTTCTATTTTCACGTCCCCGAAGCTCCGGCTTAGGGGCGTCTACCGAAGGCTCCTGACCTTGTTTCAGATGACCGTCATGGTTGCCCAATTCCGGCTCAAGTCTAGCATCAGCCCTCGATTCGTAGAGTGGAAAAATCTGGCCCTCGAAACTTATGTGGCTACCAACAAGGCTTTTGCTGCCAATCAACTGGAATCTGTCAAAGATAAGCTCAGTGTCTGGGTGTACGAATCACTCAAGACTCGACTCAAGACCCTTCCTAAAGGCACCCAGCTTGACTGGAAGCTTGTCAAGTTTAACGACACCCCTCGAGTCATGTTTTTCCAGCCTTTGATGCTACCCGGCGAGCCTCTGTCTCACTGCCAGATTGTCTATCGAATTGAATCAAAGCAAAGACTGGCCAGGATTACCAAGGGTGCCGACGAGGTCCAGGTCTCTGAGCGAGATGTCACCGACTACATTGCCTTTACCATCGACGCTTCCAAAACTCCCGCTCAGATCATCATGTCCGGATCGGTGTTTGAAAGTAAGTACTTTATTTTGGTTATTGTCAACCGAGATGCTAGATTTATAACCCTCTTCCGTGCTAACTCGCTCCAGCGCCGTTGGATCAGCCCCGACCCGATCCCTCCAAGCAGCCGTCCAATGACCAAGCTATTATTACTTCCATGAAGCAGAAGGGTGACATTTTCAGAAACCCGCCTCCTGTGGCTCCCAAAGCTGAGGCATAAAATCATGGTTCTTTTGTCCGACTGCACCTATTTTGGTGTGTGTATTCTAACTGTAAATAAATAAGAGTATCTGTTGCTTTGAGAAAGTATCTTCCTGCAACACACCCCATCACCAACTCTAGCGACAACGCAACCACGCCCAACCTCGTAATGGATTCTCCCCCTATTAAGTACTTGAGAGATGGCTTCTCAAGAAGCTCTTCGTATGACGCCGATGGGCCCTTGTCTAATAGCCTCTCCGACCATTTGGAGTTCTCTTTGGCGGGCCATGGTGATTTAGACGCTAAGTTTGACAAGGCTGAACCTGAGTCTCTTCTTCCACCACTCCCCAATTCTGCCGATAATTCCTCGTACCCGTATAGTGTCCTTAACGAGCTGAATACTGAGCCCGAGCAGGACTATGGTGCCGTTGGAAAGGAAAAGAGTGTTGCTGTTCCTTCTAACCTTCTGGCCCAGGCGCCTAGCACGTCCCCATCACCTGTAGCGACTAACCAACTAAAGAAGACACGGCATGCGAGGAAAGAAGTGTACTCCGATGGTCTTATTTCTCATCTCCCAGCACAGCGGTAAATAATTCCTTCCCAAATTTTTTGTGCAGTTTTCTTTGACGGGTCATCCCGTCGCGGATGGTATTGTGGCATAGAGACCCAACCCGAGACTCAATAAAAGACCAGGCCTAACTTTAATATAGACGAGATATTATTGCCAAACGTGGAGCAGTATTTACTATTATGCTCGCCGGAGAGTCTGGTCTTGGGAA
This sequence comes from Zygoascus sp. PK3305, assembly GCA_023628935.1. Taxonomy (NCBI): domain Eukaryota; kingdom Fungi; phylum Ascomycota; class Dipodascomycetes; order Dipodascales; family Trichomonascaceae; genus Zygoascus; species Zygoascus sp. PK3305. The sequence continues at coordinate 2,323,570 of JAMAJS010000001.1, forward strand.
AAGACGTTTGTCAATACTTTGTTCGACGACGAGTTCCATGATGGGCATCACACAAAGTCCCTGGCCAACATCACTGATCGTCCACTGGAGAGCTGGCAGAAGACTGCCACCATTGAGCTTAAAGAAGCAGAATACGAAGAAAATGGTTTCAGAACTAAATTCACAGTGATCGACACGCCTGGTTTTGGGGATTTTTCAAATAATAACAACTCCTGGGCTCCGCTTGTAAACTATATTGACAGCCAGCACCGGATGTACATGTTACAAGAAGAACAGCCGGATCGGAGGCAATTGGTGGACACACGTGTCCATGCCTGTCTCTATTTTATCAGACCAAATGGACATGGCCTTCTACCTTTGGATATCAAGGTGATGCAGGAATTATGTCGAAGGGTAAATTTGTTGCCAGTGATAGCCAAAGCTGACTCCCTCACGGCCGAAGACGCGGCTCGCTTTAAGCAATCTGTGAGAGACTCGATTTTGGAGAATGATATTGAAGTCTATGAGCCACCTGTTCAAAGCGGCGAGCCATGCACTGCTGAAGAAGCGCTTGACCAAGAGGATCTGCATCATATGCCATTTTCGGTTGTATCTTCTGAGGATAAGTTTATTCTAGAAAATGGAGAAGCTGTGAGGGGACGTAAATACCGGTGGGGCATTGTGGAGGTAGAAAATCCCGACCACTGCGACTTTGTTCGTCTTCGACGGGTACTCATGAGCCGACATATGCTTGACTTGATTGACAAGACTGTGGAAAAGCACTACGAATCCTATCGAAAAACCACAATGTTGTTCAGGATCAATTACGCTCAAGAGGCTATGGAGAATGGAGCCAAGCCCATGATATCAGGCACTGCGGCAACAGTGGGGAAAGAAGGTGGGCAAAAGATCAGCGAAGAAGGTGGGACTGGTGCACTGCAAAAAATCTGGCCCCATGGGAAAGAATTTTTGGAGCGAATACACCAACAAACAGATGCAGTCTTTCTGGATAGGCAGGAAAAGTGTATGCAGCAGCATAACCTTAGAGTTCACTTCCAGGAGCAAACATTCCAGGAGTGGAAGGGTGATCTGGATAGCCAGCGGGTGAAGATGGAGAGCGAGCTGAATATGATTGCGCGAGATATTAAGCGGCTAAAGGAGGAGATAACCGGAATTACTCAGGACCACAACGGCTCCACATCACGCCAGGGTCGTTATGCAATCAAGAAATAAAATAGTTTGGGCTCTGGTCGCTAGAATAAAGGGAAAGGTGCTTTTCTGCTTGACAGAAGAAGCATAGGTAGCTAGCTTGTGTGTGCGCGCCGGTGGATGCTGGACTAGCTTAGTTCAGGGTATGGCGCTTCCAGATAGGGATGATTTGAGGGCGGCTGCTCACCTTTTTTGAGTAATAAAGTTTTAGTAGTCAAAGTTTACCTACACAATGACGCAGGTGTAGCAAAACAGTACTGGGGAGAAAACGCTGGAATTGGGAGAGGAGACTCAAAATCGCGGGAAATAGCATGGGCTACAAAAATAAGATTATTAAAGATGAAGATCGCAAACGGGAAGTGGAGACGGAGACCCCTCTGAAATGAAGTGCAGAAAGACCAGAGACGGGTGTGTTAGGGCAGAGTCGGGGGACCGTCGGGTTCACAGCCTAACTAACGCAATGGAGGGGTGAGGGCTACGGGTAGCGCACTTTGAATACGTTTATGCGAGGCGAGGCGCGGAACGGGGGAAGCGGTGGCAGCCAGCCTTCAATATGGAGATGAAATCCATTAGTGTATGGGGGAAACCATGATCGACAATCTAGAGGCCGTTTGCAAGAGATGATTGGCTCGGCACTTGGGTCCGCTGGCTTTGGGAGCGAGGAGAACGCCGATTGCAAAACAAGACCGGGCATTTGCGAGCGTGTGAGAGGTCAAAGAGATAAGAATTTTTTGGGGGAAGGAGGCTAGAACGATAATTTCTTTCCCGCCTTATATTCTTGCTATGTATGTCACTTATATCTGTATATTTTTAATAATATTTGGGGGGTTTTTCAACAAAGGGCAGAGAAAAGAGAGTTGGCACGATTCGAGGAAAAAAGCCCCCCCTCCGAGTGGATTTTTGAAAAAAAGGTTTTGCCAGACTCTGGGCGAGGCAGTCTATCATTGCTCATGATTGGAGCCGGCCGAAAGGTAGTCGAAGACATGTTTTACCCGTTTTTATCATTAGCCTGAATAGTGTCATGGTTGCTTTTTGTGCTGATGGTGAATTATGAGCTGTGCGGAGAGAATTTGGGAACCTCAGCGGACTCAAGTTAGGTGAACAAACAATTTAGCAAAAATAGGGGATGATTGGTCTGAAACGAGGGCAAGCCGAAAAGGCAGGTGTGATAAGCGGATGCGGAGCCAAAAAGCGACAAAATTAAATTTCTGTGCAATCCAGCTCTCCGTGCTTGGCCCTCTAGACACAAGACAGGCCCTCAAAGGCTATGTATGTAGGTGTAGCTGTTCATATTCTACGCGGTGGTGGTGGTGGTGGTGGTGGCTTGTGGTGGGCTCTTTTTTATTTATCTATACGAGTAGGACTTTTTCCGGTTAGCCAAAAGCAACGCACAATTGTACAACACCACCCATTGCAGGCACAAAGTCTGTTTTCTCCATCAGACTACACCATCGTTAAAAGTCGGGGGGAGGATACTTGTTGCCTTTTTTTTTTTTGTTTTCCATTGCGGCAGGAAAAATTGAGCTTGCTCATTTAGCTCTAGCGGTTTGTTTTTGACTTCTCTCGTATTCCCCTAAGCATTATCAGGGCTAAGTGAACTTGCCACTCTTGTGCGTCGTTCGACCTTTTTTTTCCCAGATATATTGCGCTTGTGAGCAGTGCACTCGGCTGCTTGTGTGTGTGTGTGTTTTTTCAGTTGGAGGGTTGGTTGCGTCTCTGTAGCTCCTTTTTTTTCTGTCTCTTCAACTCACCTCCCTAAAAGGTGCTTGCTGCTTAACCAAGGTCAAGGCTTTGTCATATATGGCCAGTGTCACGGCGGCCGGACTGCCAGTGCAGACCATTCATTCTATATATTCTGTCGGCAAACAGAGCAATCCAGAAAGTTATCTTAGTGGAGCAGCTGCAACAGCCCCTTCCTCCTCGTTGACCGCTTTGCCTGTACCACCGGTGGTCGGCTTTGACTCCGCCAACAGCTTGTCTTATCATACGGCCATTGAACGACCGGCGACACCTCCGTCAAGCGACGCATACGGCGCCGCCGTTATGTCCAACTACAATAATGGGGCCTTTTACGCTCCTCCAAGTGGCAATGCTGCTGCTCAATCTTATCACCAGCCAAACCTTAACATAGTGATGCCGGGCTCTGGCACTGCACCACCCACACGCACTCCAAATCTGGGAAAGTCGCCCAGCTCTGCCGTCTTCTCGCCGCCGAGCAACAACTATACGACCACTGCTACCGCCACCACTACTACAAGTATGGGAACTACTCCGACATCATCTGCTTATGAGTCAAACAGTGCTGGCGGCGACTTTTTCTCCAATGTCCCCACCTGGAGACTGGCACATGACGCTAGACCCAAAGTAACCACCACGCTATGGGAGGTGGAAGGCACCTTGTGCTTTCAGGTCGAAGCAAACGGTATCTGTGTTGCTCGACGTGAGGATAACGACATGATCAATGGCACAAAGCTGCTGAATGTCGCTGGTATGACCCGGGGACGTCGCGATGGTATTCTCAAGACTGAAAAACGTCGGCATGTCGTCAAGGTTGGCGCCATGCATCTTAAAGGTGTGTGGATTCCCTTTGATCGGGCTCTTGCGTTTGCCAACAAGGAGAAAATTACGGACATTCTTTATCCTCTGTTCGTCAAGGACATAAAGTCTATACTATATGACCCTCTCCAGGTCAAGGGCGACAGCTCTACCATGTACTCAAACTCTTCCCCTGTTACTGATACGACCAATTCTGCTGGTGGTGGGTCAACATCTGTTTCTTCTTCTGTCGCGGCCGCTGCAGCAGCTGCGGCTGTCGCCGGTTCGCTCGAACCTCAGATGCAGATAAAACAGCAGCAGCCACAGCGACAGCAACAGCAGCAGCAGGCCCAGGGCCCTGCGCAAAGTGCCGCGTCTTATTTTTCTGAACAGCCACAAAATGATTCTACGGGGCATCAATTTAAGGATACCTCTTTCAACAATGATCAAACTTCAATGTCTTCGCAAACAAATGTTTTGAGTCAGCAGTCCTCCAACACCTCTTCCAACCCCACTTCTATGACCGGCACTCCTACTCCCGGTTACATGCCTCAGCAGTACGGAGCGCAGTCCTACGACATGTCCTATTTTTGGGGAGCCGCTTCTTACCCTAATCAACAGCAGCCTGCGGCTGCAACCTCATCTTATCCTAATCAATCGAATGGCTCTTTTATGGGCCAGACTGGGCAATCAGTCTCTCCCTATCCCAGCCAGGCAGCCAATCAGATGAATATGAGTGCTGCCTATCAACAGCAGTCATACCCGACGACTTACATGGCATCTCAGATGGATCAGCAGAGCCTACAGCAATCCCCCTACGATTCCTCAGGCTACTCTTCGCTCAATCAGAGACACACCTCAATAAGTGCCTGTCCCCCTTCAACGTCTGGCTCTCTCCCCACTCCACCGCCGATGTATTCTTACAGCCAGGTGAACACATCTCAGCACCCTATACAATCCCAGTCTCCCAGTTCTACCATTCATACCCCGTCTCTGCCCTCGAATGGCAATAGTACTCCTACTACTGCCAATTCTTCCATGAGTTTTCAACAGGCGGCGCGGCCCCAGTATGGGGGCCAGCAAATGTCCGCTCCGCAGTTGGGATCGGCTCAGAAATTCCAGGGTATGCCTCCCAACCAGATGGCTCCGCCAGATATTTATCCCAGCTCCATACCTGTGGACTCTCAAAATGGTGAATTTGATCGAAAACACTACTTTAATGATGACCCCAATGCTCAGAATCAGTATGTGCGCTATCTCAAACGTTCCAAGACTGACTCTTAACGACTATGACCTTAGCTTGTTGATATTTTATTATTATTTTATATTGTTTAAGTGCAATTGCTCTCAGACACAGTTTCCTTTCCTTTTGAGTGATTGCTTTATGTACTTTAAAAAACTCCCCTGTTTAACACACATTCATTAGGAACCCCATAGATTTTGAGAATATCAAGCCTGCCATGAAAGAGAAGAGATGAAAATTATCTCAGAAGAGAGTAATATTAAACATGCAATAATTATATGAATTCTACATTATAACTATTTTTGAGCCATGACGTCCACGTAACGTGTTCGAGCATTTTTCCTAGCTCCTCTCCTTCCACCTCCCGTGGGAGGACCAGCAGCAGCCAGCAGATCATCAAGTCCACCACCAGTTGTACTGGGCTTGGCAGCAGGCGGAGCACCACCACTAGGAGGAGGCATTGGCACACCACTACTGCTCGGGGGTCCCGAGACAGATGGTCCAGGTGGTCCAGGTGGTCCAGGGGGACCGCTTGGAGTAGGTGTTGCTGCCTTTGGCGTTGAAGATTTCGGAGGGGGAGGAGGAGCAGCAGGCTTTTGATCTTCCAGCGGGGCATTCTTATTAACCCATCGCTTGAGTTCTTTGTCATAATAGAAAGAGCTTTCTTCGCCTAATTTGGCTCTGACAGCTTTTGGCTTATCGTCATGGGCCTTTTCTCCCTTTCTCAGCCAGCCAAACCAGCCCTTTCCTTCCTTGTGCGCATCAGCATCACTCTTGTTAGATTTGTCCTCATCCTCACCTTCGGCCTTTGGTGCGTTGGTAATACCCAAATCCTCAGGCTCTTCTTCGGCTTCCTCAGGAATGGCAGCATTAGCAGTCTGATAACTAGAAAAGGATGGCACACTACTATAAGGCGGAGCATTACTGTAGCTGTTTGGACCACCGTTTGAAGGAGCGCCAAGAGGTGTGTAGTAACCTTCACCACCCTCTGGATCATATCCATCCTCATCAGCAGCTGCATTTTCTCTGGAGTCATTTTCACCAATCAAATTTCCCGGGTCATAAGAACTAGAAACATGTGAACCACTAGGTTGGTAGCCATACGACACACCTGTTTCGAATTTCTCGTCCTCATCCGGTGTTTGCGATTGATCTTTCCATTCTTCTTGTTCAGCTGCTGGCTCATAAGGTAGAGCGGGAGCACTAGCAGCACTAGCAGAATTAACATCGGCGTCATAAGCGGGACCATATGGATTGTAGCCGTAAGCGGCAGGCGCACCACTATCAGATACAGCACTATCAGGACGCTCTACTGAGGCAGATAGTTGGCTATTAGCAACAGGTGCATATGGATTCAACGAAGAGGTTGATGTCTTCTTCGGAATACCACCACTAACTGGCGCATAAGCATTGACCACAGGAGCATTGACAACAGAAGGAGCACTGCTTACAGAAGCAGGCGTAGGGACCTGGCTAGTTGCGGAAGCCGACGACCTGCCCACTCGCTCCGGAGAATACGGAGACATTCGCGCCTGCTGTGCAGAAGATGGTCGGGACAGTACTGCAGCAGCAGCAGTGGCAGGTCCATATGGATTGTATGGGATCGACTGGCCATGTTCATTCAAAGGTGTGTGAGGGCGACTTCCATCGTAAGCAGGAGATGCATTGGACAAGCGTCGCTCTGTCGGTGGATACGGCAAGGGAGTCTCGTTACTGCCATACGGAGCAGCATAAGATGGGGCACCACTGTATCCACTACCATTATTCTGGCTAACGCCAATGTGAGAAAATGCACGGTTCAACTGCGGTTGAGGGACCGACTGATAAATATCACCAGTGCTCATAGGCTTCGACAAGACATTCATGCTCTGAACTCTGTTCAGACCTGGGGCTTCGACAGGTGCATATGGGTTACCAGAGGCTGCTGAGTAAGGAGAAGCCTCCGCACTATGTGAAGAAATTTCTTGTGGGGCTGGTGTAGAGGCAAGACGTTTGAAGATTGCGCCTTCAGTGGTGTGGGAACTTGTACCTTGTGGTGTATCGTCGTCTCCAGCAACAAACTTATTGAACGATTGAAGTAGTGTTTTGTCAAGCTTCTTTCCACTCAACCATCCAGATCCAGTAGAGTCGCTAGCAGCAGAGAACCACTTAGTGACGTTTTCTAATTCCCTGAGAAATTCAGTACTATAGCGGACCTTACTGTTGGCCTTGACCACAGCCGCAATTGATTCCACAACTTTTTGTCCATGGGCCATATAGCCAAAATCCGCAAGAACGATTGCATGCTGAAGTTTGTACAGCAACAGATGAGGGGAGGGTCCTACAATGCCTGGTGAGTTGTTCAGCAAAACATACTCATAAATTTCGCTCAAGATAAGAGAATCGTTATCACGTCCCATACCAATAGGCAAGTACTTAGAATCTGACCCAATCAAGGTGATTCCGCTTTCATCAGGCGAGCCAAATGAAGGAATACCTGATAGTACAATACAAATGTGTGCCGCATCAACAAAGCCGTGCTGGAGGAGCATTTTCCCTAGGCCTAGGAGAGCTTCATTCGCCTGGGGAGACTGATTAAGCAGGATGAATGCAACATATGACTTCCACTCTGCTAAATTTTGAGCAACTTGCTGTTTATGATGATTATCACTCTGAGCAAGATTGGCAGATATTGTCTTTGGTGGTTGAAGAGCAGCAACCGATCGTTCACCGGCACCTGCAAACACTCTGTACATCAAACTAAGTCCCTTAGAGTAAGGGCCATCGACAGGTTCAACAGTCGTTCGTACAAAATCAGAAACTGTTTGATTCCATACATCAGGGCCTAGAGAAGAAGCAATGATCAAGGCGTGAGCCCAGTGGTTCTTTTCTAGGCAGATATGTAGAGCACCATCGCGATCCCCAACCTCAATACTAGAGTATATAGATCGAACGTCATCTCGAAATGCTTTGCTGCTACCTGAAGCAGCAGTAGCAGCAGAGTTGATGAATCCTGTACTCTCTATACTTGATGTTCGACGGTGGTGGCCGTTGTATTGCGTCTGCTGTAGCCGATACAAATCAGATCCGGATGCAAAACTTTGCGGCTTTGCACTCTTATTTCCAGATCGAGGATTCAACAAGATAGCGATTGCTTCAAGATTATCCTTGCCGAGCTTGGAGATATGCACATCAGATTGAACAAGAACTCTCAAGAACTTCCATAATGTGATTCTATCATCAATCAGAGCAGCATCATTTCGCTTCTCCAAGGAAGAAATCTTCTCGTCAAGCCACTTCTCAAGCTCCTTTTTCTTGCTCTTGATAGCGCCTTTCGAAGAGACAAGAGGACCCGGGAACTTTCCAAACAGAGCATAGTCATCATCCTTGAAGACGCTTTGAACGTTTACTACCTTCACCTCAGTCTGACCAGATACCGAACCGTAAGAAACCACCGATGGAATAAGGTAACATACTTTGGAACCCCCACCGAAATGAAATATGGGAAATTGCCGTCTTAAAAGGGCCTCATTATCAATAGGCTTAGAGGGAGCAGAGGCTACCTCAGGAACAGAAGGAGGAATTAACGCTGGTAGGCCTCCGTTATTGTAGTCATGAATGGATCGGTATTTATGGGCCGTGTTCTCAATAGAGGTACGTCTGCTCATATCCAGGGGCAAATCTCCAAGAGTTTCACTTTCTCTGTGCGCATATTGAGAAGGAGGCACCACACCACCCGGTACAGCAGTATATGCTGTTGGAGGAATGCTAACAGGTTTCTGTAAAGGCTGAGTGGATATCCTATTGTTAGGCTCATAAGGATTGACACCAGGCATAGAAGACGGTACAGAAGAGACAGGAGCATATGGGTTGCCTCGAGGACCGCTAGATCCAGGACGAGCAGCTGGTGGCGAAGCATGGGTATGAGCCGGAGCATAAGGGGAGTATCCAGAATTGCTACTTCTCGGGGACATGCTGCCAGTAGACCCTGCGCCAGATGTGGATCTGGCATGACCACCTTGATAGGATTTGTTTGGTGCATAAGGATTTCTAGCAGCAGGAATATTATTGGTAGCAGCCACCGGCGCATATGGTCCAGACGGAGCAGGAGGCTGAGGAGCTACAACCTGCTCAACAGGCATCTGAGCTTGGCTGTAAGGCGATGGAGCATAAGCTGATCCTTGGGATGCATTATATGGCGGAGTAGCATTCTGCTGGTATGCCGCTTGTGGAACAGCAGGACCAGAGCCATATGAACCTCCAGAGAAGCTTGATCTGGTAGGAGGCCCCAATGGAGTATTAGGCATACCTGGCTGAACAGCAGGGGCATTGGGCATACCAGGATGTCCACCAGGTGCACCAGATATGCCAGGATGAATACTCGAAATTCCAGCATGTGCACCATGCGGTCCCACAACCGTATTCATACTTGTTTGGCGAGAAATTGTTCGCCTCGCAGGCATAGGGAGGTCCTCAAAAAAAGACTTGCTCTTTGCTAGGGTCTTCGGTGGTGCGCTAGGGCCATTTCCAAGAGAAGCAGCATTTGCTGAAGGAGGTCCACCAGGGGCTGAAGCAACAGATGGTATAGAAGCATACGGCGCATGAGGTTGAGAAAAGTAAGAAGAAGAAGTATTATGCAGACTTTGAAGGGATGCAGATGGCCGGACAGTCGATTTTGGTACAATGTTTGTAGGGAGGTCAAATGCATTAGATGTCGGCTTTTTGTCCAAATAACTGGTAGCCTGCGCGAGCTGAGGACGAGGCTGAGTCGCAGTATATGGGTTCTGGTAGCGAGTGGCAGCGGCAGCATCAGCAGCAGGAGGATTGACAGGGGAGTAAATAGACGCAGGCTGTACAGAGCTGGCGGGCTTCGAAGGTAATACAGCCTGAGATGTCGACGGGGAGGAAATATGTGGCTCATTATCTTCATAGTCTTCCGGCAGAAGATCTTCATCATTTTCTAAGAAGGAAAATGTAGCAGGAGTTGCAGTTCTGGCAGACTGTCTAGGCTGAACCGGGGGTTCCTCTCTCTCAACAGGCACTTCATTCTGTTGAGAAAGAGCCTCAAACAAAGCCGCATCATCTTCCTTTCCAGCGTCACCGAAGAGTCCAGTATTCGGAGAAGTTGGATCCTCAAGCGACTCCTCAATTGCACTAAGGTTTCCATCCTTCTTCTGTTCAGCAGCTGAGCCACCAAGCTGGCTGAAGAAGGTGTCACCTGAATCGTTACTGCCTCCAAATAACTCAGTGTCGGCAACAGTCAACTCATTCTTTGTTGGCTGTACAGATTCTGACGATTTCAGAGTGTCGAAAAAGGAATCGTCAGCAGCACCTCTATCAACGGGCACAGCCACATTTTCTGCCATTTTAACTTCACTCTCTAGAGAATCGGTGGAGATTCCTTCGGAGTTGCCTGAAACTGGCGCACCAATAGCAGAGCTAAAAAAATCATCCTCTGTGCTAGCTGCAGCAGCAAACACTGAAATGACGCGATCATGAGTCTTGCCTCGGGGTCTCCTAGGAGACCTATGGTCATTAGCCTGAGGCGAATTTTTAGGAGAAGAGGTAACTGTATCCTCAATTGATATTTTGACAGTTTCATATTCATCTTCAGAATTCCTCTGCAGTTCTTCAATAACAACATGCTCCATAAAGGGTTGATCCTCAGCCAGGAAAGAAAGCTCTGCAGGTTGCTCATCAAGATCAACATTTGATGCCGCAAAAGATTCAACTAAGACAGACACATTCTGGGACACAGGGTCCTCATTCAGAGGAGCTACAGCTTCTTCAGGTTGTTCAGGTGCGATAACACTAGCAGCTGAAGTTGTTGCGCTCGATCCAGATATGTTTTGTAAGTGAGCTGGGGCTTCAAAAGAAGGAGGTTCGTTTGCCTGTAAAAGGGAGATTTCTTCAGATTGCTCGACCTCTTTAACATTAGCAACGGGAACAGGCTCTTCGAGATGTTGTGACTGCACAGGCAGATCACCATTAGCGGATGAACCCTCTATTGTTTTCTCCTGCACCTCCGATTCACTAAGGGCAGCCTCATTATTAGGAAGAGAGAGCTCCTCATCTTTTGCGATGTGATCAATTTGGTTTTGTAGCACGCCAGACGATATCCCTGAAATGTCAGAGCCAGGGGCTCCTGTCGTCTCCGATACCAAAGTAACTGGTGCACTATCTTGTGTCGTATCGTTTTTGTTTATCGAAACATCGATTTGGTCCTCCAAAGAAGCAGATTTTGAGCTCAATTCAGGCTCATTTGACTTATTTGGCTGGATAGGCCTCCCTTCCACACTGTTGGCTGGCTTGCGGTCAGACTCAAGTGACAGACTTTCAAGCTGGTCAGCCAACTTTTGTCCCTGCAGAGCATCCGCATTCTGCTTCGCAGCAACCGTATCTAGATCGCGTTGACTGGGTCGGAACAAAGGATTCCAGTGAGCATCTTTGTGGCCAGGCTGGTAAGACATTTTGGATCAACGGGCCTTTTTGATCTAACAGATATGCCAGATATCCAACAAAAATAATGTGGCAAGATGGCACAGCTATTTATCAGCAGGCTATAAAAGCAGCAAAAAGTCACTGAGAGGAAAAGGCGAGAATTGAAAAAGGATGCGTATATGTCGCGGATGGTTGTAGTTGTGTTTAAGCGAGATGAGAGCCAAACCAATCTACGTGGATGGTTGACGTGCGCAGAACAAGCAACAACAACAGCAAGTCAAGCAAGCAATCACAGACAGGGCTACGTACTAATTCAGGCAGAACTAGTCAATGGACGTCAGAAGTAAAAGAGCCAGATATGCGAAATAACAAGAAGCTCAGCCAAGCACGAGGTCTACTGAGGAAAGTAAATTGGCTGGTGACTTGGGCTTATGCCATGCGATTTGGGTAGGTGGATGATGGGTTGGAGAAGTGTAGGGTTGACCGGGTAAAGAAGGGGCCCGACCTTTTCAGTCTGTGCTACAAAGTCACCACCCAAAAAAATATTTTTGTATCAAGATCGGATCAAAGTCCTCTGTTGCTGCAGAATATGGTTAAACCGCCTACCCCGAAAGGCACCAAGCCTAACAAGCAGAAAAATTCCGGACTGCCACCCGAGCATGAGCGGTTTCTGGCATGCTGTGCAGACGTTTCACTTGAGCTCGTGGCTAACATGCAAAACAACAAAGATGTTAATCTGAACGGGCTTATTATCAGAATGGCCAAGAAACACAAGCTGAGCGGTCAGCCACGACTGACTGACATCATTGCGGCCATTCCTGATCAGTACAAAAAATATTTATTGCCTAAGCTACGGGCCAAACCGGTGCGTACTGCTAGCGGTATTGCCGTGGTTGCTGTCATGTGCAAACCTCACAGATGTCCTCACATTGCGTACACAGGCAATATATGCGTCTACTGCCCTGGAGGTCCTGATTCGGATTTTGAGTACTCCACTCAATCTTATACTGGCTACGAGCCGACTAGCATGCGGGCCATTCGGGCCAGATATGATCCTTATGAGCAGGCGAGGGGCCGAATCGAACAGCTGCGACAATTGGGACACTCCATCGACAAGGTCGAATATATCATCATGGGGGGTACCTTTATGAGTCTACCGCAGCAATATCGAGAATCCTTCATTTCTAATTTGCATAATGCTCTTAGTGGAGCTACTACCGAGGTGGTTGACGAAGCAGTAGAGCTTTCTCAACAGTCCCAGACCAAGTGCGTGGGAATAACCATCGAAACCCGACCTGATTACTGCACGGAGCCTCATTTGAGCGACATGCTCCGATATGGCTGCACTCGTCTTGAAATCGGTGTACAATCGGTCTACGAAGATGTTGCCAGGGATACCAACCGTGGACATACAGTCAAGGCTGTCTGCAATACTTTTGCCTATGCCAAGGATGCAGGATATAAAGTGGTCAGCCATATGATGCCTGATCTCCCTAACATGGACATGGAGAGAGATTTGGCTCAGTTTAAGGAGTATTTTGAGAATCCAGCGTTTAGGACCGACGGCTTGAAACTGTACCCTACTCTGGTGATTCGGGGAACTGGTCTGTACGAGCTATGGAAAAATGGCTTGTACAAGTCATATAATGCAAACGCTTTGATAGACTTAGTAGCTCGGATCCTAGCATTGGTACCTCCTTGGACTCGAATTTACCGAGTTCAGCGAGATATTCCCATGCCGCTGGTCACTGCAGGTGTGGAGAATGGTAATCTACGTGAATTGGCTCTTGCCAGAATGAAGGATTTTGGTACTACCTGTCGAGATGTTCGAACAAGAGAGGTCGGTATGCAGGAGGTCCATCACAAAGTTCACCCTGACCAGGTAGAGCTCATTCGACGAGATTACACTGCTAACGGTGGCTGGGAGACTTTCCTCAGTTACGAAGACCCGAAACAGGATATCCTTATTGGACTTCTACGACTTCGTCTTTGCTCGGAGAAGACTACATATCGTCCAGAGCTGACTGGTCAGCGGACTTCTCTAGTGCGAGAATTGCATGTGTATGGATCAGTCGTGCCTTTACACAGCCGAGACCCCCGAAAATTCCAGCATCAAGGTTTCGGTACTCTGTTGATGGAGGAGGCAGAGAGGATTGCACGAGAAGAGCATGGATCGAAGAAAATCTGTGTTATCTCAGGTGTAGGTGTGAGAAATTACTATGCTAAGCTAGGCTACTTCCTCGATGGACCGTACATGTCCAAAATGCTTGATTAACAAGGGAAAAAAACGTCTAAATTTATAGTATATAAACCACAAAGACAACATAAGGTCATTTATCATCTATTATTTAATGCAAAATTTCAGGCAATTAAGTAGCCATGGCCATTCGTTTGTTTCAACTCAACAGTTGATAGAGACGAATTCATGGTCAAACGCACCACTCTTCTTAGTGGAGACGACATAGGCGGAAAGCTTGTTTCCCTTGACACAGCCAGAGTCGAGGCCCTTGGTATATTCCTTGAGGTTTAGCCCGGACCGAGCATCATGCCCATAAAACACCACACGACGGTCCTTCTTGTCGAGCTTAAGTTGGTGCTTATTCCACAAGTCCGACCAAGGCTCACCGTCATCTTCCTCGGACCATTCAGTATACTTGGGAGGGAGGAGTGATCGGATAGACATGACCAGCTCGGGATCCTGGTATTCCATTTCTTCCACGTTCCAGTGCAGTCCGCCATGAACGGCAAAAGATTCAAGGCCCGTTTCAGAAATCTTACCGAGGGACATAATGGCGGGACATTTACCGAGAAACTTCATATGCTCAGGGGTCAGGTGTCTCATGAGCTGCCGATCATCTGTTTGGTCGAACCCAAAGTCGTCAACTGGCTCAGCATCCCTTTCCTTTGCGGGTCGGGGTCTTTTAACAGGCAAAAAGTCTGGAAGAGGTGCAGTGGTAGCAGGAGCCTTTGTCTTGGGTGTCGGCAGATTGTGATAGTCTGCGTACATTGAGACAATTTCGTCTTCATGGTTACCCCGGACGCAGGAGGCCTTTATTGAAGCGGCGTATTCAAGAACCTCGATAGATTGAGGACCCTTGGTGATGAAGTCACCGAGCAGCAAAAGGTGGTCCCTATTCTTCTTGAACTTGATAGTTTTGAGCAGTTTTCGAAGCTGTTTGTACGAGCCGTGGACGTCGCCAACAATGACGAGGCGATGGCCCTTATGGAACTCGGGGTGAGCCAGCTCCTCGACCCGGACCAGGTCCGGTACGGGAGAGTAGATAGATGCTTGGGGGATGAAAACCATGAACAAGTATCCCATAGGAATGAGAAACAGGAAAAGAAGAATCCAGCTTTTCCATAGAGAGCGTTTCGGTTTTACAGGTACAACCGGAGCACCTGTAAAAGTATCCTGAGGGATTGCGGCGTAGCCCGAGTGTCTCGGAACAACAGTCTGGGATTCAACGTCGACGGCACCGGTAGTGCTCGAAGCAAAAGAGTTGACCGGCGTTCTCTCCGACATTTCGACCATGCTGAGTAATGAGCTGAGCGTAGCCTGTTCACTGGACTTGCACTGTTGGCTGGTCTTTCGGGGTTTGAGGTAGGGAAAATTTACTGGGTAGGAATGTCAAAGAAGACGAACCTAAACAAACTTCGACAGCCGGGCTCTTTAGGAAGGATGGTCACCTCTAAAAGCTGGACAGAAAAACAAAACGAGCAGGGAAGCAAGGCTGCGGAAACAAGAGCACAGCCAACAAGAGAATCTAGAAACTTTGCCGCGTTCTTTCTTTTCTCCGGAAAGAAAGTACAGAGCCCTACAAGAGAGAATAGACTTTGAAAGAGTCTGCAAAACTGCTCAGGTGGAGGGTTAATGCCACCCGGCGATGACCTCTGGTTATATAGTTCCAGCCGCATGGAGCGGCTGGAAGCCGACACACCTGCCTGGTCAGTCTCACGTGCGAAAATCACTGGACAGAACCGGCTTGACGCCCAACTTAGCAGCACACGACCACACACGACCAGGAATGATAGGCTCTGCAGAGCGAGGGGTGGGGCCGTATGGGCACGCCTAAACTCATCAGAATCGAAAGAGTCGATCCCGGTAGCGGCCATCGGCTGAGACCACGCAGACCCCGCGCAAACAGGCAGGCCGGTGTTCCCAGCAAATACGCAAGAAACACCAGAACCAGAACCAGAGCTAGAGCCAAAAGGCAGGGGCTGTGGCAGTGGCTGCATGTGCGTGGGCCTGGCTAGAAGTGCGCAGACCTGGAACGCGGTTGTGCGATACTCAGCTTAGGAACCGGAACTGGGGAGTTGGGAGCCTGGCTGGCTGCCGTAGCGGCGAGACACCTACAGGGCCGCAGGCTTCCACTTCACTTGGTCCAAGATGGGAAAGGCAGCCAGAGGCATGGGCAAGCGCAAGGGCCCGGCCTGGGCCTCGTCTATCCTTTCCTTCCCAGGTTGGCTGAGTACTCGGATGCACGACGCCAGTGGCATGCCTTGCCTGAAGCTGAAGTTCGCTCGCTCGCTCGGAACGGTGGCTTCGTTTCCATGCACCCCAGAGTATCTTGGCGAAGAGCCGTTGAACCCCGACAGAATCTCCATACGTTGCTGGCTGCGGCCACCAGTTTAGATCCACAGCATGCCAGGGGCAGGATAGCTTGTGATAACCATAGTTACTCTAATAATAATAATAGTAATAATAATAATAATAATGATCAAAAAAAGCTACCATTAATAATAATTCGGCCCAGGCCCCCCTTAATGATCAACCACCCCATGTTGTATCCATGCTTAAGCTCCGAATAGTTTAAAATTGCATCGTCTGCAACTGGGGGGGGGGTCTCATGGCTCCCTTCCCCTGGTTACGTGCGGTCGTATCGCAATAGTGCAGGGGCCGACCTGCCTGCTCTGGGTTGGATTTGGTGAGTATTAATGAACCAGCTACCAGCTTTCCGAGCAGACTAACCCGGAACAGAAAAAAACGTTTAACCAGCGTAGCGGAGCTGTTTGAGGGCAAGGCATGGTACGCTTAGCTGTGAAGCAAAAAGGGCCTAGCCTTGCTGTATGTTCTTCTCCCAAACCTCAACCAAACTTGGAGGGGGTAAAGCCTACTTTTAACTTCAGACAACGTTCTGTCTACCAGCATCCAGCTTTACTTCGTTTCAGCACACCAATCCAACCCAAATCAATCCACTACGGGTTATTTCAGCCAGCTAGCCAGCCCGCCATAGCTAGCAATTCCGCACCGCACGCCTTTCTACACGTAGCTGTTGTCGCTCCGTTCAGTACCGATGTCCGCCCTCGCAGACCCCACCGCCCCCTCTGTTGGCGATGCTTCCTCTGGGTCAGCCAGTGACATCATTGACTGGACCACCTTCAACCAGATTCTCGAAATGGACGAGGACGAAGTCGAACGCGAGTTTTCAACCGGCATCGTCACCAACTTCTTCGAACAGGCTGAAGCCACCTTTGCCCAAATGGAGCAGGCCCTTCAAGACAAGAATCTGAGGGAGCTCTCGTCTCTGGGCCACTTCCTCAAGGGCTCTTCTGCTGCTCTGGGACTTACCAAGGTCAAGGACTCCTGCGAAAAAATCCAGCATCTCGGTGCCGGAAAGGATGAACAGGGTATCTCCGATATTGGAAACCCAGAAGTGTCTCTTGAAAAGATCAGTTCTACTGTTGCTATTGTTCGTAAGGACTACTTGGAGTGCCAAGCGTTCCTGAAAAACTACTTTGGAGCCACACTCTAATGCCCCTCCCCTTTCAACTTCTTTTTATTGGCTCTCTTCGATCAACCCGGGTCGGTTTTTCGCTCCTATCTTCCAAGGCTGCCATTGGCAGCAGACCTATACACATTTTCTCTCTCCCTCCTTTTCCGGACTCATCTTTTCACACACAAAATTTCTACCGATAACGACACTCTCACACCCCCTCCTTCCCTCAAACAAACTACGCTCTTTCCCCACAAATGACGTACGGTGAAGACTTCGCTCCAGGGTCTAGATGACCTCTATTTGTTATTATTATTTCACGAGTCGAATGGCGTAGGACATGTGCCATGCCATTGAAGGTTCTTCTAATATTTGTCAAACATGAGTATGTTGACCGTACCTATCATGTCCATAGTTGTACTCCTTGCAATCTGATAGAATTATTCATGATGATGCAAACAATAATACAAGTACAGTGGCTTTATCTGTTGCATTCCCGTATCAAAATCTTTTTCTTACATTAGAGATCTGGGTCACGCATCGTTCCCAGATGAAGTTCAGGCATGAAGTTGACATCTTTGAACCCCTCCGGAAGGTAGTCTTGCACAACTTCGCCGTCAATATAATCAGGATTGTATTTATACTCCTTTCCGTAGTCCAGTTCTTTCATGAGTTTTGTTGGGGCATTGCGGATATGAAGAGGAATAGGAGCAGCAGCAGCGCCCGGCTCATCTCTTAGCAACGCTTTGACTGCTCCATATGCTTTATAAACCTTGACAGATTTCTTTGCCTTTGCCAGTTTCACAGCGCAATGAGCTAATATGCAATCTGATTCGGGCATGCCCAACTGTTGGACTGCAGTGTATGTTGTTACCGCAAACGGCAGGAGAGAATCATCCGCTAACCCAATATCCTCACTGGCCATGCGTATCATTCTGCGTGCCACATACAGAGGATCTTCACCAGACTCAAGCATGCGTCCCAAGTAGAATAATGTGGCATTGACATCAGAGCCACGCACGGATTTGTGAAATGCAGAAATAGTGTCGTAATGAGAGTCACCTACTCTGTCGTAGAGCATGTGAGTTCTATGCAGGTTTTTTTTCACAAGGTCATTGTCGAGAGCAAGATCCTCAGAGTCTTTCTGTTTGACTGTCAGGCTGGCGATGGACATCTCCAGGATATTCAGAGCTATTCGACCATCGCCATCAGCTAGACCAGCCACGTAGTCCAAAGTTTCGGGCTGAAACACAATTCTACTCAGCCCGTCATCCTGCCTGTTTCTATTTAAAATGTCCATGCTGCGACGAAGAATCACCGATATGTTCTCCGTGGTGAGCTTGTGCAGCACAAATACTCTACATCTGGAGAGCAGAGCACCGTTGAGTTTGAACGAAGGGTTCTCCGTGGTAGCACCAATCAGGGTGATATCTCCCCGCTCGACATGCGGCAAAAAGATATCCTGCTGAGATTTATTGTAGCGGTGGATTTCGTCCAGAAACAGAATTGTGCGCCTGCCCAGCAGTTTCTGCTCGTTCTTGGCTTCATCAATCACCTTTTTGGCATCGTTGATCCCGTGAGCAGTGGCAGATAACTCGACAAAGCGCGACTTGGTGGCTTTTGCCAAAATACGTGCAAATGTAGTTTTGCCTACTCCAGAAGGCCCCCATAGAATGATTGACGGGCACACGTCTTGCTCCACGAACTTGCGTAGAACGCCATCGGGCCCTACTAGGTCCTCCTGGCCAACGTAGTCGTCCAGCGACACGGGCCGCACCTGCTCGGCAAATGGTATCATTGATAACCCGACCCGGGGATACTTCCTGCGTGGCTCCATGGCTTCTTCTTTTTCCTTTTCCTCTGCAGGTCGCTTGGCTGGCGCCGGTTGGCTAGCCACTGGCGAGGCACTGACCCGCGTAGGCGTGCCGAAAGAAAAGAGCTTCTTGGCTGGAGTTTTTACACCCTCCGGTGGACATCCATTGTCTAGATGACGGTTAACCTCGGCCTCCGTGGCATCTTTATTGCAAATCGGGCACTTCGCCATAGCGGTTTCGTTTCGATTTGATGCAGATCACCAGAAGGTCCGCTGCATGCGATTTTGCTTTCCCGATTACATACTGCGGCTGTCCAGACTTTCTCCACCATCAACACCCCGCGGTGCGCAGAACCGACTGACACAAATGGGGAAATCAACCAACCGCCATGTGCGCCCGGTGCAGATGGTTGTATGGACGCATGAGATCCGTGCCAATCCTGACGATGTCGTCGTCGACATTTCCCTGATCCCCAATTCTCAGGAGGGAGATGTTGCCGAAATCCGAACTATGGAAGATAAGCCCAAGAAGCTGTACTTTATTGTTAAGAAGACGACCGATGCAAAGATGCAAAACGTCCAGGTAGGCTTCATTCACATGCTAGAAACAGTCAACTGTTATACAGTATCTAATTGAACAGCTTTCATTGCATACGCACCTGCTTGCCGTGCTGGAGATCCCTCCGAGAAGTACTGTGGAGGTGAAGCTCAAAAAGAAGAAGGAAATTCGGGCTGACACTCTGGAGATTCTTTTCCGAGATGCATACATGACTAGGGCTGATATGTGGAGAATGTCTCGATCGCTCATTGGTAGATGTGTTTACGACGGCCAGCGTATCTCTTACCTAGGAGTCGTTCGAATGACAGTTAGCGATATATATCGTACCAGAAACAAGACAATGTCGGCCTTTATCGACGAAGACACTAAATTGGTTTTCAGATCGGCCTCAGCTCGTTCGATATTTTTCATTCAAATGTCTGCGGAGATGTGGAATTTCGAGGAAAATTCAGAAGTTATATTTCACAAGTTAGTCAACTCGTTCTTGCCAGAGGTGTTTCGCAAGTGGAGAGATTCAGAGGCACATCATGTTGTTACAATTGTCCTTTTCAGCTCGGTGGATGTATCGGAGCGCAGAATCAAGTTGAATCAAGGTGAGCGAGGCAAGGATACTGAAGACTACTTCAGAGTAGTGGTCGACCAAGTGCAGGTCAGCAGATGGAACCACATTATGGCCAAGCTTAGATATGAGTTTCAGAGATTCGCATCTGATGTGCTTTTGAAACCCGACGGCCAGATAAAAGGCAGCATTTTGCCAGCAGTTAAGGGCAACATTATGGAAGCAATGACGTTAGCGATTACTCTGGTCTCTAGCAAGTTCAACGACCGAGATCTTAGAAGGACTAATCTAGAAGTTGTTATTGTTACTCCAGGAACAGGTATTTTTGACGTGGATTACGACCTGTTTTATCAAACAAGCATGAAACTCTTGTCTATCGAGATTGGAATAGACATTGTATGTCTCAGCAGGCAACCACTGCATGTTACCCCGTTATTCCGCTTCAGACAGGGAGGCGAGGTCATAAATGCTTTGCCAAGTTGGCTCGATATTTCGTTTTGGCATGCCAGAGAGAGACACAGCCAGCAGTGGATTCCTAGGTGTAAAATATACGAGATTCAGATGATGGGTCTAATGGAAAACGACGTCAGTTCTATCAGCGTTGACTATCTACAAAAGCCTACTTCTGACCGTTCTATTGAAAAAATTATGGATAACTATGATCAGAATATTTTCTTGTCTAAGGCGGCAATTTCTAACCAACGCGTGATTGCAGAAGCAATCGACAGGGGTAAGGTCGCGACTCTCCTGCGGCCTAAGATCAGCAAACTTGAGTTAAATGCGCCGTCGAATTCAAGAGCGGTTTCGGACAGTACTCCTACCACTGCCATATTTTCATCACCAGCTGAGGGAGGTTCTAGTGCTACATTGCTCGCCAGCACAATGCGGACACCGAGGAAAATCTCTGCTTTAACATCTCTACTTCTTGGCCGTGGTAGTGAAAGGAAGCCTTCTAGTTTGGAAGTGAAGTCCCCTTCTCTAAAAGCTCTGCAAGCAGTAGAGGCTGCTGATCGTTCGGCTGTCCCGGATCTATCTCATACCAGTAAACCCATTAATACCCCTACCGCTCCTGTTAAGGACAACCAGATGTTAATTCCAAATATCCATTCTGTGGGGAGAAACAGGTCTGGACCAACCTCTATAGGTTCAGATGGAAAGCATGGAACATCTCCAAGATACTCAGATCTCCTTTCGAAGAAGCCATACGGCAATCTTAAAGGCGCAGCCACAAATGTTGGTTCTAGTCCACCTGCTATGGGAAATGCGAACAGGATTGGATTTAAAAACGACGATCTGGACGCTAATAATCATGCTTGGGTTACTATCCCGAATCCTTCCAATGTACCTCGTGACAAGCTGCTTAACATCTCCAATTACGGAAGATGGAAGAATGTTTTTTCCAAAATAGCAAAACGCCAAACGGTCAAATGGCGGTCTATCAAATCCCCTGCATCTCTTCCCTTGTCTACCAATATATTCCCTTCGGTGGACGAGTTTCAGAAAAACTTTACTGTACAGAATTACGACGTTACACTGGAGTTTGAGCAGGAGGATCATATGACTCCTGGTGATTTACTAGAAGAGATGGTGGCCATGCGATTGCATATTGGATTTCAAATGGCTGTTGGAGATGCTGTTAGTGAGGTCGAGGCTAGAATGAGACCAGACGGAAACCCTTCGATGATAGCTCAGACTATACCCAAAGAGTACGATGGAACAAGATTCTACATGACTCGTGCTAATGAAATTCATAGACTGGTCATTTCTGCATCTGGAACAATCAACGTACAGCTTTATTCAAAACCGAACTTGTTGACAAATGCAGTTAGCGGCACATATCAGCCATATGCAAAGGCAAAGTATGATGAAAACTATAAACAGACGCAAGGTAATTTCTTTGACCCCAGTATCAGAATTGTGAATTGGAATTCCTTAGATCAGCTACTAGCAGGGTACGACGATATTCAGGACAACGAAAGGTTATTCAAAGTGCGGTTTGTGCTAATCCCCACCGACAACGCGCGAAACAGCTCTGGAGTTCACGGTGATGAAAGGCTGACTTTGGAGGAATTGCGACTTGACGGCCTTCGAAAGATTGTCATTACTCTTCATCGGAATGCATATCTAACTGGACGGGAACGTGAAATGAAGAAGAAACAACGAAAAGAAGTAACCGCACCTGAAATTCTGTTTTACACAGGTGAATTGGTCTCTTATCTGCAACAGCTAATGGACTCCGATAGCGCGCCAGCCAAAGTGTTCACAGAGAGGTTTAGTCAGTCCATCAAGCTGAAAGAATTGGCTGTAGAGTTACTAGCTGGAGACTCTGGTATTAAATTATCTGATAGGAAATGGCATAGGAAAGTGCATAAAAACTGTTTTGTGGGTCACCAACTAGTGGTGTGGCTGATGGAGAACTTTGTCGATATCTCAACCATTGACCAAGCAGTAGAGTACGGAAATGAGCTTATGGAGAATGGATTATTTGCTCATGTTGAGCATCGACACACCTTTTTGGATGGCCACTATTTTTACCAGATAAATAAGGAGTATCTGCCCAAGGATCACAAGACAGAGCATAAGACAGAAGAGAAGGCTGAAAAGCAGGGCTGGTTTGGAAAGAGTGCGCAAGGAATTGCAGATTCAACGCCTCATATGTCGTCTCTATCCAGAAGTCAGTCAAGGAAAAGCTCTGGAAGTAATATCAGTGAGTTGAATAATGGAAACGGGGCCTCAACGCAGCCCAATTCTGCGACGGGTGATAACTCCACCGTGAGGTCTGGCACGTCTCGGTCAACAGTGAAACCGCCTGCAAGAAGGGCCTATGTGAGTTCCGCCGTGAAGGTCAATGTCGATCCTCAGAGGCGATCTAATCGTCATGAGTACGTGACTGTACATGTTGACCGGGCCCACAATCCCGAAAATGCTTTTCATTTACGACTGGAGTGGTTTAATACTACACCGAAGCTCATTGACGAAATGATAGTGAATTTGGGAAGAATCGCCGATCAGAATGCTCTGAAGCTAGTCCAAGTACCAATCGAGGAAATATCTCAAATCCCGGAGAGTAATCCATTTTGCTCTGTAGTCAGGACCAGCTTCTCAGTTAATCCCTTCGAGATGGTAATCCACCCAGAAGAAAATCCTCTTACCGAGGACCCGTTGTTCTATCACAAGTATTTCCTCACATACATGGGATTCTGCTCTGATTTGGGTGCTGCATCAAACTTGATTGTCGGTGACTTAGATATCTTGTGCTCTTGGGGAAGACCATTTTACAATTATTCCCAATTTGTCCATAAATCAGGAACAGTTTTGTGTCAGATCATGGGCGACAATGACTTTATGCTGATGACGAATTCATTGCATGTCTCACGAATAAGCGTCACTCCAACAACTACTTTACAAGGAATACCCTCAACTACTTCCGGAGGTCAGAATATGTCAAGCACACCAATGCTCTCGGCAGTGGGCCAGGGATCTCCACAATCGCCGGCATCTCAGGGCGCCATTTGCCTGCCTCCTAACCTCATGACTGATCCAGATGAAATCCAGGAACTTTTCCAGCGAATCTGCGGAGATGAAGAGGAATTGAAAAAGATTTTTATGAAAGGAAAGATGACTTGGAATACCAGGAGACCTGCACTGAGTGTAGAGACATCGCACTCCGATTCCTCTGCTAGCTCAACCCCATCGAAGAAACATGTGGTCTGAGCTATCTAGGCTAATAATAATGACACCTATAATGACAATAAAAGCTTGAATTGAATTTTCATATATACTGTAAAAGTGCCTAGCAGGCTGGCTATATCAGGGTCTTAGTTTTTGTTCTTGATCTGCTGAGTGATTCGAATGACATCGGCAAGCACACCAGCCGCAGTGACCTCAGCACCAGCACCAGCACCCTGGACAATCAGCGGGTTGGTGTATCGCTCGGTTTGGAAGGAGACAACATTGTCAGAGCCCTTCAGAGAGGCAAAAGGATGGGAAGCATCGTATTTCTCAATGCCAACCTTAACCTCCTTGGTGGCAGAGGTGAGGTCAATCTTACCAACAAACCGAAGGACCTTTCCTTCACTACTAGCCTGCTTTCGCAGAGAGTCAAGCTCGTCATCGTAATCGGGGAGCTTCTGCATGAACTCCTCAACCGAAGCAACAGACTCCAAGGGCTTGGGGATCAAGGACTCCACTGGGAAAGAAGTGGGACTTTCAACAACATGACCAGAAAGCCGAGACAGGATCGTGACTTTTCGAGCGACATCCAAACCATTGAGATCCTCTCGAGGATCTGGCTCAGTGTAGCCAAGCTCCTTAGCTTTCTTGACGACGTCAGAAAACTTGACATCGGAGCCAGAAACAGTGCTGAACTCGTTGAAAATGTAACTGAGAGTACCAGAAACGATTCCCTCAATCTTATGGACATTATCACCTGTATATACTAGATCGTGGAGAGTGCCAATGATAGGAAGACCAGCACCAACAGTGGCTTCATGGTAGACCAAGCCTCCCTTGGGGCCAGAAGCAGCAGTCACAAGCTTCTTCCAAAGATCGAGAGAAGAAGAGAAAGCCTTCTTGTTAGGAGTAGCAATAGAGATGGAGTTTTCCAAGAAAAGAGGGTAGGAATTAGCCAGAGTTTCGTTGGAGGTGTTGTCCACCAGAATGACTGGCTTAGGAGATTTGGTCAAGAAGCTGACAATTTCATCTGGGGAAAGAGCTGCAGTGGCAGTAGACTGAAACTGAGACTCCCAACTCTCCAGAGGAATGGCAGCAAAATCCCGAGAGACGAGGGTCTTGCTGGATCGAGCAATCAGAACAACATTGTACAGGCCAGCTTCCCGCTTGGACAAGTTCTGCAGCTGTCGAAGAAAAGCAGAGCCAACGAGGCCGGTACCTTAGATATATTGTTAGCATGGAATTCCATTGAGTGTGCTGCGGGACATAACCTACCAATAATTGCGATGTTTACACCAGGCATTTTGATTTTATTTCAGTTGGTGATTGCAAATGACTAAATCAGACTGAAGAATTAGGCTGTTCTCTTCACAATGAACCCTAACCCAGCCAAGCATGGTCAAGGTGATGCGATAAACCAAACTAGCAGCTTTCATTCGCCAGGCAGAGCAGTTGTACTTGCAATTTCTTATTCACCTATAAACTTCTGAGGCAATTGAAAGGGGTTGCCTGAGCTCCGACAGAACGCTGCAAATGCGTTGAACTGCACTACGCTGGCTGCTCGTGCTGTTGCTGTCTGTTGGTAGACACGCAAGGCTGACAGCAGGGCTAACATCGCAGTCTGGGGAGCTGCATTCTACCACTACCCTAATCGATGAGCTCTGTTGCGACTTTTGTCAACTCCATCAGGCTTGTGCGACCTTCCCTATTGGCGAAAGGTGCAAAAGTCCTCTATGTAGTAGGAAACGACTCTTGTGGTAGGTATGACATTCTCCAGTGTGTTGCTTGCAATTGAGCAATTGAGCTAACAGGAAGATCTTGATTCGTGCGCCTCGTCAATTTTAACTGCATTCTTCTGTACTTCTAGACTCTCTAAGGACAAGGACATTGGATTGAGTTCTAAGCCTGACGCAGTTTTCCCTTTGCTGAACATCCCGAAGGCCGACCTCAAACTTCGACGTGACATTGTTTATCTCCTTAGAGATATTGGTATCAATTACGACAACCTTCTTTTCCTGGAGGATATTGAAAGTGATGATAACAGCTACGTTTTTCTCGTGGACCACAATAGAATCACCCCCTCTCTGGATGACGTTTTCTCTGACAAGCAAGTTCTGGGAATTATCGACCACCATGATAATGAGAACTTGTATGTAGAGTCCATTGGTAACGGCCCTAGAATTATAAAAAAGTCTGGTAGCTGCAGCTCATTGGTATTGAATTATTGGAAATCTATGGTAGAACCTGAAATTTTTGACCAGGAAAGCATTATTAAGCTCTCTATGGCCCCTCTTCTGATAGATACTTCCAACATGAAATCCAAGGTGGAGGAGGATGATACTGTCAACTATAGCTTCTTAAAGGGAAAGGCTGAGTTTGATATCAAGAGATATTTCAAGATTCTGAAAGATGCAAAAGCAGATCTGGAAGGTTTTTCTGGCAGCGATGTTATCAGAAAGGATTACAAGAGATTTGAACAGGCCGATGGATCTTTGGCTATTGGATTTTCCTCAGTTGGCAAGAGCCTAGATTGGATTTACAGCCAGGCTCCAAACTTTGATAAAGATTGTCAAGAATGGGCAGAAGATCAAGGGCTCTCCGTCTACGTTTGTGGTACTTCGTTTAAGGATCCCATTACTGGAGAGCACCGACGAGAACTGGCAATCTGGACTAAAGATGAGAGCACCAAAAAGCTGGCTGTCGACAAGTTTGAAAGCATCTCTCAAGAGACTTTGGAACTGAAACCTAAGAGCTCCGGAGAATTTAGTACTTCTTCTTATGGAAAATCTAAGCTGTCCATTTTTGATCAGGCCCAGGACAGAGCTACACGAAAGCAAATAGCACCATTGCTGCGTGCAGCAGTGCATGGCATCAAACTAAGCAACATCTAATCATATAGCTGCCAATAAATATTTTGAGGAGTTCTATCCTAATCTTTCCATCGTTCCAATACTCCAGGGTCCCATTCTTTGAGCTTTGGGTGGCAGACATGCAGTGGAGCCTGTCAATGATCTTTTCATTTGGTCCACCAGTCTACCAGGGAAAGAAATGATTTCCACATCTCCTGTGGCTTGCATCAGTTCAGGGAATTTCTCACGATCTGCTGAATATAAAACTTTAGAGCCCCATCGGACCCGCTCACTGTCTGTCGATGTGTACGAGATATTTGGATTGAATATCTTGATTAGCAGCTCCTTCTCGGGATCTTCCTCTTCGCTCTGAAGGTAGTAACAGTATATTGAGTGAAACTCAATTTGTTCATAAATAGTACTACTGATGAAGAGGCTTGTGTCATAACTCGACTGGATATCATCTGAACCGAAGAGAAAAACATTCCATTTGAAGAGTCTGAAACTAGAGAATTCGTCAACTTTGCCGATCAGAGATTTGCACTGGTGACATGCAATTTCTCCAGTTTCATTGTCTAAATCCAAGTTAACAGTAGAATCCTTGTTTAAGGTGAAGTAGTTAGATCCGACCATGCAAGTGCTCTCGCTTGGAACAAGAGCTTTGTTGTAGTCTCGAGCCTGTGGAGCGGCCCCACCGTCATTGGGTTTATGACAGTGCCAGTAGTCCATCAGCTCAGCCCAGTTTTCGCTAGGCATAGATTTCCAAGTTTTGATACTGCCTTTTTTTGGAAGAAATGGCTGTTCACAGAATGCGCAGACTAACAGTACCTCTGATTGGTGCTGGCGTAATTCAGCACAATCCCATGGATGCTTTATATCTATCCACTGTTTATTGAGTCCAACTGATTTATTTTCCACAAGGTCTGGAGATGCTGGGATTCGAAAAGATAAAGCAGTGGCGTTCTCGACCGCGTTTATACTGAGTATCGAGGCTTTGATCTCTTCAGGTAGAAGTAGGTTCAATGTTCCGGTTGAAGCACCATCATAGTGCAGAATTGCGGTTTTCACGGTCGGAAAGACCAGCTCTCTAGCATAGCAATTTGGATCAAGCTGGATCGATATAGATACTGCCTTGATATTCGGCAGGTATTCGGCAAAGTATTTCGGTGCCATTGTCCGCTGAATGAATGGCTGGAAGGACTGGGCTGACCTAACAAACCTCTCGCTAGGGCTAAAAATGGTGCCTAGGTCAGCCCGACTGCACAGCCGTGTATCCGCGAACTTGGGACTTCCCAACATCAAAAACGAACAATCTGACACGCTGCGTTATACACGTCTAAATCCTGTAAAAGAGGATGGTATGTTGAAACAGTGGATTGGCCGGACTAGGACATCGATCAGCTAACTGGGGGATTACAGTCGTTCTTCATACCGCTAAATGTGTATGAGGAAGATATCATACAGGATGCAGAGCAGCACACTCGAGAACTGCAGGTAGGTCTTTCTTTGCCATGCGCAATTGCTGGTCATAAGTGTGTTTGCTTGTGTGTGTGGCTTGCCTAACCGTGGTGGAAACCATATAGATCGAGGAAGCTCTGAAGTTGTATCAAACGGCACTAGAACATCAACGCAAGAAAGAAAGCAAAGAAGCTCATAAGGCTTACAAAAGCTTATTTAATATCGAGGTTCTCAAGTTGACACATGTAAGTTCCTTTCCATTGAATTGTGCGCACCTGAAAATGAACCAGCCCTAACTTTGTGCTTAAGGAAACTGGCTTACCTCCAGCTGCCGAGAAGCTGAAATACCTGGCCGGAAAAAACTATGCATTACTGTTGCTCTACGAGCTTGAAAAGGACATTGGCACCGTTAGTAAAGATGACTTGATAGATAGAACTGGTACAATTCTCGACTGGATCAGTGATGCTTTGGTCTACAACAGTGACGATGCTGGGTTTCTTCAGACTTTGCGGGCAATATCAACTCCCTTGGGATATCCACGGGTTGCTCGATTAGCTTTGGAATGTATCCTGTATTCTGCATCCAGGATAGTTCCTCTCGATGAAGAGTATATCTCCTCCGGTGGGAGAGTCGGTCCTGATGATGCCAGGGCGCTGATCATGTTTCGAGATCTTTTGCATGATATTGGGGATTCTGTCACCTTGGATGGTCATGAAATTTTCAAAGCTCTAGAAAAAGCTAAGTTACCTAGCTGGATGAATGCTTCTGACCGTAGCTATTCTTGGTTGGTCGACAGGTTCAATATCGCCGACAACCTACCCAAAATGATCCAGACAGAACAGGAGGGTCGCGTCCTTGATGCCACTCTCACCAACGTTGATTGGGTATCCATCAGCGCGGTACTTCAGGAGGCGGTCTCCTCGACAATTAAGGGCCGCAAGAAGCACTTACATGAGGACCCATATGCATATTCTGTGGAGCCAGTCAACTCTGTCAAATTTGTTCTCCCGCACGGTGAAACTATTCAGATGGAGGATAAAACAGAGGTTCTACCCGATAGGCCCACTGACATCGAAATGGAACCTCTGAGAGAAAGCAGCACCGTAGCTCCGGATACGGTGGATGGCGGAGCCAAAAGAAAGAAAAGGCGTAGTGAGTTTGTTGATCTACCTGCCCGAAGTTCCAAACGTGTGAAGGCAAGATCAGATGAGCATAATATTGACAATATTGACATTTCTGGGGATGAAGCCTTTTTCGATCAATTAAATACCTTCATCTCTAAAGCTGGAGTTAAGTTTGACTCGGTCATACCTATCTTCATGGACGAGGAAATCTCTGAAGGCGATCAGTATATTCATGACTTCAGAAATCTTCTTCAAAGTTGGGATGATGAACAAGCTGAATTATTTTTCAGAAATGATGATAATGGAGCGGTATCAACTAAGTCTTCTACACCTGATGGGGATGAACCATCATCTTTGATGCAGATACTGGATTTTGCAGCTCTGGGAAATAGCGAGCAGTCACGGGAAGTTTATATATCTAGCTCAGAGCTTGCTAGTCAATTTGTCTTTATGATTAACTCTGGTACATATCCGCTGCAAGAAGTGAGACTACTATTTATTGCAACTATGCTCAGATGTTATAGACAGAGCTCACCAGAGTTCAAAACAAAGACCAGTCTCAAGATTCTTGACCCCCGTGAACCTGTTACAACTGACAAGCTTTCGATTCTATATGATTATTGGCCCCAAAGCCTTATCCAGAATTTAGAGAAATCTGTTTACCAACTCGAGCAGCTTCTCTACAGATCAGCAAACAGGGCTCTGTTATCACAGAACTCTAGCCACATTATTTTACAACTTCAAATATGTGAAGGTGTATTTGAACTTATTGTGGATAAGTTCTTGGAACTGGTCAAATCGTGCCCGTCCTGGGAGAAGAAAAAAGACAAGGATGTTACATTCACGAAGGAAGTCTACGTTAATAGAATTAACATGTGGCATCTGCTCTTCTGTGATCTCTCAGCTGTGTACAATGGTCCTTCTCTAGATGAGATTAGAAAGCTGAATCTTCGTCACGATTGGACAAATATTTATTTTCGACAGGCAATTGGGTCCTCACCTTCAGAATCTCGGGAAATGTATGAAGACATACAGGAGAGACTAACTGTAACTGATGAGAAGATTGAAATTTTATTTTCTAACTATTCTCATATACCGAAGCTATCATTGGAGAGTATTGGTACTCAAATATCCAAGGTTCAAGCAACGGCTATTTTTTCGCAGGTTTTCAGCAACTCGGAAGAAATTAGCGAAGAAGCACGAGCAAAAATATTAGAAGCAATCCTCATGCCGGAAGAGCAAGAAAATCTTTTGCCAGAGCACGACGCTATCTCAAAGTTTTTGTCTTCTGCATCTAGTGAGTTTAGACTCCAGCTATGGTACCGGTTACTGGAGGTGTACAGTGAAATTGGCGAAACTTCAAAGTCATTTGATGGGTTTTTGCGAATATTTGTTTCTTCGGTGAAAGGACTTACATCTGAAGAATACGAGGCAAGTAATGAACACCAGAGGCAAGCACTGATCATAAAAACCCTCCATGTTTGCTCGGATGTTGGTAGCAACCTGTTGAGAATCATCGACGAGCACGAGGGTGATTTATTTTCCTCATTACCAGAAGCCAGGCTGCATGAGGGCCTTGACAGTATCATCAGTCTACTCAGAATGCTTTATTTATCAATCTTCTTGACAGATGCCATCACCAATAATGTCATCCAGGCACCTTCGCATCTGTCATGGGAAAAAGTTATCTCTCAGATACAAGAACTGACAATCAAATCTTGGTGTCTGTTTTACTACTTTTTCCGAGCGGTTCTACCTAATAGAGACTCTCATCCAGATATCTTGAATGATGTACTGAGCATTGTTCATGAAGTAGTTGGCAACAGAGGGTTCTGTGGTGCAGCTGATGGTGTACTATTAGATCTTTCTTTGGAAGAATTTGTGAGAATGGACTGGGAGGAATCTGAAGCAGACTTATTGCAATGCCTTCATTGTAGATATGGTCTTGGGTTAGGCAATGAGCATTTTATCCCTACTGATCATCATTGCACCCCAGAGGAATTGGATGTTGATGTTCCTATTGCTACCTCCAAATTCATTATAAGGTCTACCATGAGAAGAAAGAACTTGACCCAAAGCTTGCTGAGAACAGAGTTTAAAAATGTTTTGGATCAATTTTATGAAGTTCTTGGACAACCTGAGATAGAAGAGTACCCATTTAGCCAGAATTCAGGAGTTTTGGAAGAGTACCTCTCTCAGCCTCTTACTTTACAGACGCTTTCTGATGGGTTGAAAGGAAGATTGTATCTATCTCTTGCTGATGCTAATGTGGACTACGTTAGAGTGGGTAAAGCAGGATTCTATTATGCTTATGGGCAGACCCAGTACGCCTTGTTCAAGATTCGAAAGAAAACTTCAAACATGTTGACGGATGATCTTGAGGAATGCATTCAACTTTTTCTGTGCGACTTAATGTGCAATACCAATCGATTTGAGTCATGGTTCATGATGGCCCAAGCGTTTGATGGCTTAGCCGCTGATGCAATGACCTGGAATGCTGATAAACTGAATAGCCCTGATCAAAAGAAGGATATTGCATCCTACCAGCGTAGGTCTATTTTAGCCTGTACGATGGCTATCAACATCCATCTGCAGGATGTTCAAAATGGAGATACCGCAAAAACATCTGATGTGCACTATCAGCATTTTGTATCGGGGCTCTGGGGAGTATATGCGAAGCTGATCTACAATGCTACTAGGAAGCCCATGTCTATGGGTGCTTTTGAAGACATTAAGACTAGAGTTTTCTGCGGAGACGATGGTGTTTATTCCAAGAATTGTGTTACGGCAATGACATCA
Organism: Zygoascus sp. PK3305; assembly: GCA_023628935.1. Lineage (NCBI taxonomy): Eukaryota > Fungi > Ascomycota > Dipodascomycetes > Dipodascales > Trichomonascaceae > Zygoascus > Zygoascus sp. PK3305. The sequence goes on from JAMAJS010000001.1 coordinate 2,355,504, forward strand.
AGCACTGTTACAAAAATTGTCAACAAGATTTTGAGGAAGGCAATATCAGTAACGCCTACTGAATGGTATAACTACTATATTCTGTCCAAGGTTTTGCGTGTGCTGCAAGCACCCGCAAAGACGGTTATGGGCTGCTTGTTGGACGGTTTGGCCCACACTCCTGACAAGCACACTTCCCACTCTGAACAATACATTGATCCACATTACAAGCTTGTCTCATTTGCATTCAAGTATGTTAGGAGTGGAGATATCACAGCTACAGAAGCAACGGAGTACCTTCAACATAGCTCATACTTTGAGCAAGGTACGCTTTTAGCTGATACATCGGACGATCAGGAAACAAAGCTCTTTTATGCAAGCTGTCTTGGTACTCTAACTAAAATTCGCAATGGAGATAAGAGAAGATGGCACCACCGCCCGACTTATCGTATGGCTAAGATTTTGGATGAGATATATGGCAACAAAGCGCAGGCTACCGAGGAAATGAGTAGCTTATTCACTCTGAAAACAGGCCAAAAGAATGCTATAATGATATGGAAGCCAGAGCTTGAACGGCCAGGCGAGCACTATAATTTTGTCTTTCAATACGTGATGTACTTCGTCGAGCTTCTGAGAGACATCAACGATTCTGACTCATTAATGGTGCTGGCTAAAAAGCTGCGAAAGTTCCAATACGGAATTGTCAACCACCATCAAGCTTGGGAATTTCTTTGTACGTCTGCTGGTTTATGTATAAAGCAAATTCTTGGTATTGATCCGAAGTATACAGATATTATCCCTACTTTGATATTTGACGAGTTTGACAATATGGCAAAGAAGCTGAATACTGCGGTAGAAATGAGAAAGACAGTACCAAAGTGGCTAGGATGGTTGAATTATGCCCAGGAGTTTAGAAAGCTAAACAACAGTCTTGGTTCTACTGCTGCCTTAGATGATCTCTTTGTTGCAATCTACTTGCACATATACTATTCTAGCATCGACTCACTGGATAGCCTTAATGGGAGTCAGACACCAAGCTATAACGGGCCAGCTTCTAGTGCGCCTAGCACACCAAGAAATGTGATGTCTGTTGCAAGCTTAGTAGCACCATCCACCCCGTTGGCTCAAAAAACAGATTCGGAACAAGCTAAGATTTCGCCTAGCCAGGTTGCTGGTGGTAGAGTACGTGTTACCAGAAGAGATATCATAACACGGGCTGTTGCTCTTATCCGTTCTATCCCAGATGATGTGAGAGACAACCTAGAGCCTGCCATTGTGGAGATCAAGGGCGGAGGGAATTCTAAACCAACCAACGGGAAGTCGGGGAACATCTCAGCTGTAGATACCCCTGCCTTTGTCGAACCTTCGACGCCTCCAAGAGATGTGACTCTGGAGCCAACACCGACAATTTCGCTGAGCCAAGATATGGACATGTCTGGCGAATCTGAAGCACAGACAGACATTGAAATGTCTGCTGACGAGCCAAAAAGCCACTCTGACACAAAATAATAGCCCTTCTGTACCTAATGAGAAGTGCCAGAAAGTAATATATTTTATCATGAAACCGTTAAAAGTTTTTGGGCGTGCAAGATCGTTAATCGTCGACGGCTGCGTGACTGCTACCTCCCCACCACTTTTCTCTCACTCTGCCATCGTCGAAGGCTTTAATGCTCTCGGGCTGCTCAGCTGCATTTTTTGTTGATAGCCTGATATTCTCATTTCTCAAAGTGGAGTCTTTTCTCCTGGCAGACTCAGATCGAAGTTCTTCTGCCGATAACTCGACCATGGCGGAGCCTGTCAGCTTTTTACTCAACAACTGATCCTGTATTTCATTATTCATGTCCTGTCAAAGTTAGATTATAGCCAGAAGAGATTGTTCTCACGTGAAATGTTCATACCTTCAAAGCAAAGAATATCTTGCGAAAATCAGCCCTGTAACCAGTACCTGTATTACCGTTCTTATGGAACAACGCAGCTTCAATGTCGGCGGCTACTGGCTCAGCCTCACATTCATCGTACACAGGATCCGTCGCGGATTTATATATTTTCTGAGACTCTGCTTTATTTCTTTTGTAATTGATGTAGTCCTTTATAGTGTCTTTTAGCTTTTCCCTAGTTGCTTCCCGAGCCTTCTTAATTAGATCCCATTACTCTCTAACCATGATGATTCTCTGCAATACCCACCTTTGCAACCAGATCAGGCGTAGCAGGGATGATATCCACTGCGCTGCTTTTCTTCCGCCTCCGAGCTAGCGCGCTCCTAATTTGAGCTTGCGTTGCCTTTGGCATTCTCCTAGCAGCTATAGTTCCGCCGGTTCAATTTGGTTCCCGAGATTTGGGTACTCTGCAAAGTGCAGTGCGGGCCATTACCGTTTCTCCAGCAACACAAACATTGGCTGCACGTGACCAAATTTGCTGGACTCCCAAAATTTCACCTTCGAAAAAATCATCACCCACTCACTGGACACCATGAGATTTTCATCGATTCTATCACTGCCCAGGCGTCTTCCTCCTCGTTCTCTGAAGAGGCAAGCTAGAGCTGTACCTCCAGAGCCTTTCATTCCCAAGCAGGTCGCCAAATCCGAAAGTGTTGGTCGATCCAAATTGTTTGAGAAGTCTCAAGAGGAGGCCAAACCAGCTCATCTGGAAACTCTGTACAACCGACTGCAGCAGAATCTAGAAAACAATGCTCCTCATTTTCGACTAGGCGAGAAGGAAGTTTACTTTCCTCATGCTAAGATCGTTCTTCTTCGACCCAACCCCAAGCATACTCCTTACCAGGCTAAGTTTTTGGTCCCTCGAAACTTTAACAAACTTGATCTCCGTGACTACCTTTGGAACGTTTATGGGCTGAGAGCTCTTAATGTCACTACACAGCTTCTGTGGGCGAAGTGGGACAAACAGCATCCTGGAGCTCCTCGTTATAGACAGTCTCAGGCGAAAAAGATGACCATCGATATGGTAGACCCGTTTGTCTGGCCCGAACCCACCTCCGAGAATGAAATGGCAGAACAGTATCGAACCGATTTCCACGAAGAGCTGGTAAAATACTCTAACGACATGAACCGAATCGGTTCTGATAAGCTCCGTCCTCCTACATCCTTTGGTGGCCTAGTGGGACCTTATGTTGAGCCCGCATCCCCATTTATTCCAAAGAAGATTGGACGCCGAATGGCTAACACCAAGGAACAGGTTGAGAAGCAGAATCTGCGAGAATCGCGGGAGGATGCTATTAAGAAACACTTGGGGTTGACTTAGAAAATATCTGGCTTGCAGGTAGCATGACGCCTTTTTATTGTAAATATCTTATTATCGCTTGCTAGCTATAATACATACTTCGTCAAGTAACTATTTCACCCGAAAAACCGTAGGAACAATTCATACTAAATGGGCATTCCTCTGAAATTCTGTCGAACTGCGGCCTTTCCCTGCTGTGTTGTTGCTGATGATGATGCGTTCTGGACACCACCTCGGCCCCGAATTCGAGTCTCAGTAGGCTGCCTGACCATCATTCGCATAGTATGAGCTCTAGAATGCATTGCACTACTAGTTGGACTAGTGCTTTCATCGTGGTTTTGCAGAATCGCCTTTTTAATAACAACGGGTTCATCTAACTTCGATCGTCGCGTATCATCTTCTACCAATCGATCTTGATAATGGGCATTGAGTGAGGCGTACTTCTTGGCCAAAGAGTCATATGCTGCCTTCAATTCTAGATATTGGGATTCGGTAGTGCTTCTGACCTCTTCAATCAGTTTGCGAACTTCTTCGGATGGCTCTGATCTTCTGTCAAAAGCTTCTGCCTCGTAGTTTTGGATGGTACCCCGCATATCTGCAATCTGTGTCTCGTACGATATTTCAATATTTTCCATATCATGCTCCAGTGCCTGTCGCAGCTGCCGCATTTCTTCTAATTCCACGACTAGAGCATCATATGCAGTCCTGAGGGACATGTCTCCACTATCAATGGGGACCTCTCCTTCAGGTAGAGCCTTTATTTTAGTAAGCTCTGATTTCGCACTCTGCAAAGCTTCGAGATACGTATCAGCAAGCTGGGACCTTTCGATTTCGTAGGAAACCTGCAGCTCAAGTTCCGATATCTGTCTGTTTTTCTTGATAGAATCGTCCAGCCACTCTTGCCTATCTTCTCGAACCTGCTCAAGCTGATTTTCAAGATTCTCATTCAGCTCTGTCAGCTGCTTTATTTTTGTCCGGAAATCCTTGTTCTTGTTGACCAGTACTGCTTCATAAGCTTGACGTTCATTTCGATAGAGCTGGGCTGAACGTCTGCTCTTTTCTGCTTCATCTCTCAAAATTTGGTACCCAGCTTTGAGCGACTTATTTTGAGCCATAACATGATCAATTCTCTCATTAGACATAATCTGTCTAGTCATTTTTTCTTTAAGCTTCTTGTATCGATACTGGCTGTGATATTCAATATAGGTCACAAATTCAAGTTCATTCTTGATAAGCATGAGCTCTCTTTTATAATATGCAAGCTGATTCTGCAACTCATCAATTTGACCGTCATGAATACTAACGGGCCCATTACTACTGGCAGCAGAACCCCTTCTGATAGAATTCGATAGGGATCTTCTTCTCATTGAGGATGAGGAACTCATAGGCTGGGTGGGATTCGAGCTCGTCTTACTCAAGGGCTCTAGAGCAGGAGAAACCGCATTCACAGCCGTGACTTCTGGCTGGCTCAGGTCGCCTTGAGGGTGTAAAATTGGACTAGCAGCAGACATCAAGCGGGGAGAAAAGTCGACCGACGTTCGTCTGCCGATAACTGTACTCAAACTTTTTTGATCTGTAGAAGCAGGTGACTTGAAATCTGCAGATTTTGACTCCACGGTGGAGGGTTTATCAGTAACTTCAGTATCTAACGATAGAGCCTCGGGTATAGATGATAAAGGATCAATTTTGTTCATTGGGCTTGACTCCTTCTTAGAGTACAACATCTGGTGCTGTTCTAAAAGAGAATCAATTCCAATTAGTGCGGGGGAATCAGCGATCTGCGAATTCGGAGAGAGCAAAAGTTTGGCCACTGGCCCAACAGAGTCAGTGGATGGCGATTTACCATTCTGAGCAGATGTTCCAGCTGTAGTCTCTTTCTCAGATGCTTCTTCTTCCTCAGAAGCGGGCTCCTTAGTCAAGTAGCTATACTTCGGTATGCGTTCCTCAACAACCAGAGCAGAGACATCAACAAAAGGAGCTTTGTAATCATGCGAAAAAGGAGCAGGCTGTAATGAAACCAGTTGTGGGTGGTACCATTGTAAGCAGAATGCTGCAATATCAGTAACAGAGCCCATTTCTTGGAATCTCTCTGTGTTCTTTAATTCTTGCTTCGCCGTCATCTGCATGAATAAAGGGTTCAAGGTGAAGGATTCAGCACGAGAAACAGAGTATTGAATAATATCACTTTCATCCCAGAAATCCTGAGGGATTGACTCATAATTCACATTGGTAAGATATTTCCTCGGCCCACGTAAGAACTTCATAAGATTTGCAGGAAACAACCCGTAAAGAACAATATAGAATGGTTCGATATAAGGCTCCACAATTTCATCGATTTGAAAAAGATGGCCCTGGACCTGCCATGTATCCGGAAAATCTTCGTCTTCATCATCATCGTCGTTGGGTTTGCTTCTTTCGTTAATATTTTCTAGGTTTTGTTTCGTTTGGGTTCGTTCATTATCTTCGTAATCGTCGGGGGAGCGTCGCAAACTAGCCAGCCTTCCATAAATAGCTAGTAACTTGAACAAATTTGCAGACATATATTTGCAAATATGAGGCAGGATCATTGCAAGGGTAGTACAACACAGGGAGAGGGTAGAAGATGAGACATCTCGCAGAAGGCACACTGTGAGACTGTCCACAAGAGCTGTTGACTCCACTAGATGAAGGAAAGGAGGTTGCTGGCCAACAAAGATAGACAAGAGAACCAGAACTTCCATTCTGTATTTCCTCATAACAAATTTTTCATTTAGCTTTGAGCAGAAGTCTTTAGTTCTCTTGAATCCGTACTGGATGAGCATGTCCTTGGCATTCATCTTAACGAACCGCTGCCTCTCTTCCTCTGCATCTGCCGAAATAGCAGAGTCAGATTTGAAGCTCCATTCCGCAGAGCATCCAAGGTAAATGTCTAAGATCCACTGGGCTACTTGGCCAGCATTAGCCTGGTACCGGTCACTGAGCGGTTCCGTAAGAACATCGGGTCGCCTTGTCATAATAGCAGTAAAAAATGACCTAGCAGCCTGAACCAGAGGAAGATTATAACCTGCTGATTCAATTGCTGGGCGATTGTAGTAGGTAAACCAGTATCTTACGGCAGCCGGAGTTATCAGACATGGAACTAGCTCTTGCATGCATTTGAGAAACAGAGACTCCTTGGCAGTATCCTGGACAACATGCTGGCGATGAATTCTAACCAGCTCTTCTTGCAGTCGAGCACTCTCTTGGAGATCAATAGGGGACTGGCGCTCAACGTATTCAACCAGAGTACTGGAGGCTTCCTGCGGGAGCGACCCAGAAGTGTCAGGGTCGCTTGCTAACAGGGCTTCCAATGCCTGCGAGACAGAACGGAGATTCCTGGTAACGAAGTTAGACAAAACTATCATGGGCTATGATATACATATGTAACATACCCTGGCATTCCGCGCTCTGTAAGTCACCGGGTCTTAGCAGATCGGTGGTAGTGATGTGTGGAGTAGATTCAATGGCCGATAGTGCTGGGAGGAAGAGTATAGTTTCCCAGCCTGGTGTTGCACACTCTGCGCGCCCGCACACATAAATTTGGTGGTTGTCGGCTATTCCCGACCGTCCATCCTGCCGCCAGAGAGCCAGATCAAGAAAGTAATGGGGCTGAGCAATTTGGACGTGGTGGCTTTGACAGACTCGGTTCCATACGAGGATGAGCTTTCACAGAGTAAAGTAGATGGCTGCTATAAGTTTTACTCTCACAATAATGTGTGCCTAGGGCTGGTATTGCCGATAGTGGCTGTTGAGTTGGAGAAGGAGACGACTACGGTTACTGTCGACAATCCTTCCAAAACTATAAAGATTCTGTCCAAGCTCAAGACTCTGGAGGAGCGATCGGCGGCCATTGCTAAGCTGCTGAATAAATGGAGACAAAATGACACTTTTGAAGTGCTCAAGGGCTGGAGAAACGAGCTCTATACTGTATACAATCCTACACACCACCCGTACATGCTGATTGAGAGATCTGGTGCTTGCCTTTTTGGTCTGGTTACTTACGGCGTACATATTGTTGGCTATGTGCCAGATAAAAATGGCACCCCTGAAAGTATCTGGGTGCCCCAGCGCTCTTTGACCAAGCAGACATTTCCTGGAATGTTGGATAATACAGTTGCCGGCGGTATCGGCTATCCTTATGGCCGCATGGAGACCGTTATCAAGGAGTGCATGGAAGAAGCCGGTCTGCCGGAAGATTATGTCAAATCTCATATAAAACCCGCGGGAGTGACCTCCTATTTCTTCAGAAAATCGTGTACTACGACTCATGAGGACGGTGTTTTCCAACCAGAGGTTGAGTACATTTATGATCTCGTCATGGACGCCGGAGTTACACCTACTCCAGTTGATGGGGAGGTTGCGGAGTTCCATCTCATGTCCATTTCCGAGGTTCAAAATGAACTGGCAAAGGGCACGTTTAAATACAACACTGGTCTTGTCACAATTGATTTCTTGATCAGACATGGTTTTATAACTCCGGAGGAGGAGCCCGAGTACTTTGAAATTGTCTCACGGACCCACCGCCGACTGAACTACCCTGTTATGTAGAGAGAACGGAAATATGAAAGCAAAGTACTAATTTTTTTTGTCATTGTCATAAACTCTACACAATTACATATGACGATAAAGCCACATTTCACACTTGTTTAAAAAGGTTGGAGTGGAGTATGTGTGGACTACTCCACGATCAATTTTCAAAGATAAAATAGAGCCTCATGAGTAGTCTTGAAATAGGTCAACGCCAGACTCATCCTAAAATACCTCTGTAAATAGCCATTCAATAGATTGATCATCCCTTTGAAATAAAGTATCATCTCCCAGGCCGAACAAAAATGTCTGGATTCCGGGATAGCTTTCACCCGTAACTGCAGAGATCGGAGGTAGCTGATTCTCCTTTTCAGTTAATGAAGTCAGCACCTCTATCCATCGAGGAGCACTGGGAACTATTTCTCTCAGACTTCGCAAAATCTCCATTCCCTTGTTGAAATGGATTGTGTACTGCGAGTCAGAAGATACCTTTGAAAGTCGTTGGCAATAAATAAGAATGATGCAGCAAACAAAAATATGATGGCAAATATACCAGACAGAACCAACAAAAAATTGCTTGTCAGATATAACATAGGTCCACACTATATCAACTAGTAAGGTCGCCTCTCTGGCAAGGGCATCCATGTTAGCTTGTGTGCGAGCTGCTAAAGAACGATATGCTGTAGCATGTACCTGCACTAAAAGAGAGTTCAGCACAATGAAGTAGACTCTCTTGAGTGGGTCACTTTCATCAAGTCGCTCCTTCGCATGTTGTCTAATTACATCAGCCTTGCTGTAAAAAGTTTCCACAGCACCACTGCTTTGATCGCTTTTCACAAGGGCCAAGTGCGTCTTTACCAAATCGATCTTTAAGTCCAGATATACGAAATCTCTATCATCCGTTTGCAATTGCCTAGGATGCCTCAAAGAGATCTTCGATAACGGTAAAATATCACCTCCAAAGCCCAAAAATACGGAATGAAAATAAGCCACTGTGTACAAGTGCCAGAACAGACGGGTCTTAATTTCATCTCCATAGTTTACCTCTTCAGAATCATGTAGCTCTTTTCGCTTAAGAGGAGCCTTGTGATATCCAAGGGAAATCAAAATATCCAGAGCAACTCGGCATAGACGACCTTGTGATAGGAAGGCGCCAGTTTGAAGACAGATGTGGGCAAAAGCGGCCAAACCAAGAGCCGATATGAATGTGCACTCCACCATGGCCGATCCTACCAATGACGATGCAGCGGTAAATAGATCTCTGGTGGTTTCAGATGCAGAACCAAGAGCCGATGCAGGCTTATCCATAGATCCTATACCGAGGATTGAATATAGCAGTAGGTATGCTCCGGGGGAGGTGCTAGGGTTCGACGTGAAAGCACGGTTATAGACATCGTAGAACTCTGCATGAATAAAAACATCACCAGCTACAGAATGAGAATCCCGAACAGTCTTAACGAAATGCTCACACTGCTGCCTCTCTAGTTTGAGTTCAATATCATAACCAAGGCCTCGGATGAACAGGTACCGGTTTTCTCCGTCTGGGGCTGGAGAAGAGGACGAATTAGTCCGATTATGAGTAGTGCCATTGATTCCATTGGCTTGGTGGTAAACCGGCATCGAGCCATAAAGACGACCAAGAATGGTGGCAGCTTCACGGTCACTCATCTGGCTGTTCTGGTTGCTTTCCGGCTTGACAAAGAAACTGTAGATGTTCTCGCTGTCTTCTTTGGTGGGCGCACCGCCAGTCTTCATAATATGAGTCTGCCGCGGCCTTTTGATCTCCTGCTGAGGAGTCAGTCTAGTAACGCGGTGATCGACCGAATAATCGCATTTGCGCTTATGTCTTTTACAAAGACCGCAAGGTTCCTCTCCGTCACACTATGTTGTTAGTTTTGGCTTAAATCGGGGCCGTGCTGACTGGTGATGCTTGCGGTAACTCCTAAGGTGCATGTACACCTCCGCAATGTCCAAGGTCATCAGCAGAGGTGGGGGTACGTTCTGCTCGCCCAAACTGATACTAACTTTTCTCTTGCTTTTCCTGCAGTTATTACAGGCCAGTGCCCGTTTTCCTTGACTCATAATAGGTTGTGTTGGTACTGCTCTGCCCGGTTATCACCAAAAGCGGAGGGTAGGTGGTGATGTTTGATCGGGAAAGCAGAAAATCAGGTTATCGTCTGATGTGCAAAAATTTGTTTGCGGGACTACCGATGTGGGTAGCGTACCGGGGATACGGCAACGAAGCTCCAACACACACCTGGTATTTATGGGGAAAAACGCGGCAAGGTTTACAAGGGCAAAAATGCGAAACGAGTGCACAAAATACACTCCTCGCCTGTTGCTCGCAAAGCAACTTATTACTTGCTACAATTTGCCTACACTATCTAAATTTCTGCTGACGGGCCTGGTCTCTTTTTAGTAGTTCCGTGATAGTTGGTGTGAGGCAGCCAAACAAAGGTGAAAAGAGTAGTTCCGTGTACAGCACTGTATTATGCATATACTCCATACAAGAACTTGACTCTTCGCATGATAGAACCGATATTTCTCCGTGTGTGGGCCAATAGCCCACCTGAGAAATGTATTACCCTGAGACATTATTGGCTGTCTTAGCTGTCCATTTTGTTAGCATAGCTCTCCATGAGCCAATCTGGTGCGGTAGAGAAACCGAGGTCGGGAGGGCACCCAATGAGACAGGTGCTGGTCCATGGCCTGGTCATGCAAACGAGATAACTGCTTATCCCCGAAGAATTATAATTTCCTAGAATACCAAGCTAGTTGTACTCAAGATCATCCAAACAAGGGGCCGAGAGTGGCTTGGCAATAAGCTGAACATGCCGAGTGGGCGGCTGTTCGGCAGCATCAATCCCAGACGGGAAATAGACGGAGAAAGCCCCGTGCATATCCGCATATCCGCATCCCCGCATATCCGCATCCCCGCTGACAAAAATTTCTGTGCTATATAAAAGATCCGATTTGTAGAGTCCATCCCAATCCAGTTTAACATACAGCAGTGGTTGAAAAGACACAATGAGATCCAAAGGAATCCTTATACTTACTGTCATCTTATTATCAGTTCAATTTTCTCTGGACACTTCTGTGTATAGCACTAGTGTAGTAGGCTTCATTGAGTGGGTCAATGATTCCCCAAAACACAGAAGACACAAGTCAACTTCATATTGGCTATTTGTCATCCAATCTACATCTGCTGCTGTACAAGTGGTTGCTTCATTGCTAGTAGGATACGTGGCTAAATTGATCAGGTCTCTAAAGGGAGTTCTAATATTATGTCTCTTAATATCTTTTTCAGGAAATTTCCTGTATTCCTGCGCAGGACCTGGGTCCCTGGATTCAATTCAAATGATGGTTACAGGAAGAATATTAACTGGTGTTGGATCCGCTTCTGCTGCTGCAACCTACAGTTATATTAGCTGTCTGCCCATGGAGAAGCAGCAGATATCTTCCCTCTTTGCTCTATACAGAACATCTGCTGCTGCACTAATGGCCTTAAGTCAGGTAATGGTAATCGGATTGTCGTACTGCAATTTTAAGGTGAATTCCTATCAAATCAACGAATATAATGCTGCTACATTTTTGGCAAGCTTCATCATTCTGGGATCCGCAATTGCTCTGGCGTTTTTACTTGACAATAAGATTGGTATTCCAATACAACCAGATAAAGAACAAAACATAAAGGAGGGGAATCCTTGCCAAACTCCGGGCTCTTTCCGTGATAATCGTGCGAGTTTCTACCGAAGAGCCAAGGCTGCTCCAGTTGACAATATTATCGCTCCTGGTCTAGTATTGCTCACCAGCATGATCTCACTCTATATCATGGCTTCCGCACAATATTATTTCCCGTTATTTTACACCATTGAAATAAAGTGGGGCCCTAGAAATCAGGGCATATCAATAATCATAGCACTGTTGTTCGGCCTGTTTATTGCTATAACAATCCAGTATTTGCACAGTTGTTGGAAAAGAAAAGCCTTCTCTGAAAAACCTTTATCCAGTCTTTTCCAAAGACAGCTAGAGCTTTTTATGATCAGCCTGATTGTGCTACTAGTTGGAATTGTAATTCTCTTAGCCATATGGGAAAGTGTTAAAGGCCACAAAGGTAACACCAGCAATATCGGTCTAGCTGTTGGTTTCACCATCGGACTAACTTTAACATTTGCTGGGTACAATACTCAGGCTTCCTGTATTCCGATCATGTTCAAGGAGGTTTTGCCTGAAGATATGAGAATCGTTGGTATGCCGGCTGCTGCAGCATCAGCTGGTGTTGGAAAACTATTAGGGCCAATCATATCCAGTGCTCTGTACAACACAAAACCCAGTTATGGAATAGGCTTTGGATTTATCATTATTCTTATTTTTATTAACTCGATCATAATTGGTTCACTTTACAGGCGGGGCTTGACTCACTATAGGTAGAGATGGTGGGCCGACGTCGGTCCGGTTGCGGCTTCCCCAGATTTATTATATATAATACACAGCATATGCGCTCTAGTATTGATTGGAACCTCAGCAACAAAATATTTACCGCGTGTGTATCTACGTGTAGCCAAAAAGACAACAAAATGTCTAAGTATTTACATGGTCATCATGAGAGCGTCCTGAGATCTCACTCCTGGAGAACTGCAAGCAACTCTGCTGGCTTCTTGTTGCCTTTTCTCAAGAAGGACAGCACCATCCTGGATATTGGCTGCGGGCCAGCAACGATTACTATTGATTTAGCCCAGAACTACTGTCCGGATGGTAAAGTGGTCGGATTGGAAGTCACTGATGAGATCATCAAGCAGGCCGAAGCGAATGCAAGCAAGGCAGGAACTGGTAATCTCTCATTTGTCAAGGGGTCTGTGTACGATCTGCCTTTTGAAGATGATAGCTTCGATTTCATTTATGCGCACCAGGTATTGCAGCACCTTCCTGATCCTGTTGGTGCATTGAAAGCCATGAGGCGTGTTGTCAAGCCTGGAGGAGTGATTGCAGTTCGAGATGCAGACTATGCAGCTATGTTTTGGTACCCTCAGCCTCCTATTCTCGACGAATGGAGTGACATTTATAGAAAATCAGCATATTCGTTGAAAGCCGAGCCAGATGCTGGACGTAGACTACGGCAATATGCTAGGAAAGCGGGCTTTGAGGACGATCAAGTTGTATCCTCTTCTTCTAATTGGACTTACTCAACGAGAGAAGAAGTTAACTGGTGGTCTGGGCTGTGGGCTGATCGAATATTGAGCTCTACACTGCACGAAACGGCTATTAAGAATGGAATTGCGTCTCAAGAAAAGCTCGAAGAAGTTTCCTCTGGGTGGAAAAATTGGGGCAAAGAGGAAGATGCATGGTTTTGTGTGGTGAATGGCGAGCTGCTTTTTACTAAACCGTGATATGAATTGAGATCGTGATGACTCTAATGGTATATTATTGTCTAGCATTTTCGATTCTATAGTGTTGTTAATTATGTATAAATCGATATTTTCAACGTTTACTTGGCGAAATGCAGTTCAATGCTGAAGAACTGTCTAGCACGAACTTGTTCAGGGCTCAGGGATGGCCAGCCATACGTAAGAGGGGAGAAATAAATAAAGCAGGCAAATAGCAAAGTGATGAAGACCACAGTGAAACCAACCAGCTTCATGTTAGAGAAGGGTCCCTTCTTCTTTGGAGCCTCATCGTCTAGCTCGCCAAAAATGAAGTCTACCACAGCAGCAGCAAGAAGAGCACTGGCCATATGGGCAGGCAAATAGTGATGCAAAAACAGCTGTCTACCCATCAAGAAAAAGGGGAAATAGTGTGTAGCCCACGCAACAAAAAAGAAGCCCATGGAATTGTAAAGCTTCGATCGGCCACGGTCTCCAATGGCATAAAACTCTCGACGACGGGTCAACTGATCAGCGAGGACCATGCCTACATACACAGCAGTCATACCGATACAGAACCACCAACCAACCATATTTCCAATAAAGTATATCTGAGTGCGAGAGCTGTTATTCGTCCAGAAAGAGACTCCTCGAATTAAGAAAGGCCAGGTGATCGGTTCAGAAGCATACGGGTGGGACTGCGTCAAGGCATTATTCTGAGCAAACATGATTCCCTGCAGCTCAAAATATTTCTTAAGGAAAGGCATAGACCTAGTTTCCTTTGCTCGATAGTTGATTCGATCTTCGTCCTCCACACCGAACAATTCATCGATAGTCCAAATATTACCAGCCTCACCAAGATTTTTGTTACCGTTAACTTCCATCTGGCCAAAGCCCCAATCGGGAAGCTTTTTGGTACTCTGGCAAAACATAGCAACATTGGTTTCGACGTGAACAAACTTCAGGTAGGTGGATTTGGTGCTGATCGCAGATGTGCTACTTGTTATGACATTCAATTCAAAAAGAGTACCATAATGCTTCTCGCCAGCAGCATCTTCCATGGAAACAGTGGTGAACTCTTCATTAGTAGGGAACCAAGGAGAGGCGACATCATGGGTGTACAACATAGTATTCGTTCCAATGTGTCGAAGTCGAATTTTATCACCACCCTGAATAACTTCACCGCTTCTCTGATGCTCTGGCCGATCCTGCTCTGGTAAAATTTGCCAGAGGTTATTATCATCGGCATGAGCGTAGCCAGTAACTTGCTGACCTTGAGAAGAGATTCTTCCATCTTCATATCGCAAAGGATATCGAGCCTCGTGAGAGTGGAGCAAAGCACCCGTGCTCTTGTGCTTGATAGTAATTGTATCATAAAAGTGAATTTCTCGAGCATCTTTCACCAAGGGATTATCACCAAGGGTCTGTTGGAAAGAAGGGGTATGGAAAGCATCACCAGTACCAGAGTGAGTGAGGACTGCAAAGTGGACCCAAAACCAGTACAGAAAGATGATGAACGGAAGAACAATCAAACCAATGGTACGAGCACCAAAATGCCTACCAAATTGTCTCAAAGTTAAGCCAGCATTGATATCCAACAAGTTCCATAGATCGATTATTACAGCAACACCGATGGTAGTGAAGGTGAATGCTCCAACATACTTTGTGCTGATGACGCATGAAAGAGACACGCCAGTTAGCACCAGCCACTTCCACCACTTTCTGGAGAAAGGTGCATGCCTCTGCTTAGAAAATCTAACGTAAGAATAGAAACTGCAGGCAGCAGACAAAATCAAGGTAGCATCAAGCAGAATCAGCCTATCTTCAGCAATGTGAGCATTGTCAAACAGCACCAGGGAGGCACCAATGGTGCAAGCCCAGACGGAATATCCGCTTTCCCTAAGAGTCTCAAAGATAACAGGAACAGTGAGAGCTCCAATTGATGCAGACAATGATCTGTAGGCAACAAATGGTACATTGTTGCTGATGTAGTCGTCACCGATGTTCTCGAATTTGAAGGCACCATCGTAGCCAACCAGATAACCAACGCCAGCAATTAGAAGCTTAGCAAAGGGAGGATGAAGATCAAAGAAATAGCTGCCCTGTAGGTACTTTGTTTCTTCGTTAGTCGATCGTGTTTTTGCAGTGCACCTTGATTCACAACAGGGGATGGTGCAGATCAGCAAAAATACTTACGTAGCTGGCAAATTTACCAAAATGAACTTCGTCAAAGCTGAAAAAAAATTAGTTAGGAAAGAACTGTCACGAGAAATTAACAGAATCAAAATGTTTGTCAATACTCACACTACTTCAGAGGGGTAGTTTAGCCACCAGAATCGGGACACGAAAGCCGCGATGGTAATGATCCACCAGGCAATCTGATACTCATCCCTAAATATACCAAGAATGCGAGCCGGCCGAACATAAACTCCGCTTTTTGATTTCTGATCTGCCACAGAAGGTGCTTTTTCAGCAGTGTTGACCTTCTTATGACCGGTGTTACGCTGTCGAAGAGACATTGTTGGAAGTTTCGAGCCCAAGTCGGTCGGTGATGTGGTGAGGTGGAGTCGGAGTCTACGTGTCGAAACTTATATGGTGTAGTAGCTGCAACTTGGCTTTTGGCCCCGAAGGTTAATGCGCGCCAGGATCAGACACTAGCTGTCCCGCCCCGCCTGACATCAGCTCATCTACCAAAGTTTAACCAGTAGGTAGCAGGATAAAACTACGTAATACGCAATATGATGACGCTGCCCCTGATGGAATGCGCTCATTGGCTTGTTTGCTTTTCTAGAGCGGCACCCCCAATTTCAATTTAGTCGGCATGTCTCCAGGCCCTAGGAATTGAATTGACCAGCCCCTCTCTTTCATTAATGTTCAGGTATTCTCTTTGCTGCTCTCCTACTTTGTGGACGGATCAGCTACCCAGAGCTGTCCGTCGTGATGCGCGGGAACCTCAATAACTTTTCCCAAACTGGTGCGCGCACCTCTTCACCCACCACCGCTCACTGCACGAAACTTCATGACCCGTCTCAACGCTACTCTCGGGCGGCGATTCATCTCGTACAAGTCGGCCGTCCCCAAACAGGCGCCAGCTGGCACGTCGGCTAGAAAGGCTCCTGGACCTGCTTCTTTCAAGAGGCCCGCTGCTGAGCCTTCTCGAGTGGCCAAGCCAGCTGCTGTACCAACTACGCCCAGCTCGGGGTTCTCAACTACCATCAACCTACAGAAGGTCGCTTTTACTGACAAGCCTAAAGCGGCTACTGCGCCAATTGTCTCTTCTAAAGTCGTTGCACCGCCTGCTCCTGTATCTGCCAAACCTTCTGGTGGTGCAGCTTTTACTGATGACCTCTCTGCATTTGCCAAAGTGGATAGCCCCCAAGGCTGGACTGAAGGATTGCTACCTGGAGAGGATTCTGGTGAAAACTGGGCTTCCTCCTTTAGTGGACTAGGAACTGAACCATTTTCGAAAGAAATTGCCGAGGTTCTATGGGAGAGCCTCGATCCTAGTGAAATCGAGATCAAG
Organism: Zygoascus sp. PK3305; assembly: GCA_023628935.1. Taxonomy (NCBI): domain Eukaryota; kingdom Fungi; phylum Ascomycota; class Dipodascomycetes; order Dipodascales; family Trichomonascaceae; genus Zygoascus; species Zygoascus sp. PK3305. The sequence continues at coordinate 2,372,148 of JAMAJS010000001.1, forward strand.
CCCGATGGTCTCATTTATCTGCCGGAGATCAAGTACCGTAGAGTGCTGAATCGTGCCTTTGGCCCTGGTGGCTGGGGATTGGCCCCCCGCTCACAGACTCTGGTGACCCCCAAAATGGTTTCACGTGAATATGGTCTCATTTGTCTGGGTAGGCTGGTTGGCATTGCCCGCGGTGAACAGGACTACTTTGATCCTAGCGGTGTTCCTACCGCTATGGAGGGCTGCAAGTCCAACGCATTGATGCGATGCTGCAAGGATCTTGGTATTGCATCGGAGCTTTGGGACCCTAATTTTATTAGAGACTTCAAGAAGAAGTACTGCGATACCAAATACTTTGAAAAGAAGAAGCGTTTTGCCTGGAAACGAAAGGATCGAGACTGGGAATATCCTTATAATAGTTAAGTTCCAGTCTTCTGGTGTATTTACGAGGTATTTATCAAATTATATCTTTGTGCAGCTGTGTTCTGTATAGAAAGATGTGTAAATATAATTAATTCATGCTGTTCCTTCGACCCACTTATTATGGGCCACCCATTTTATAAATCCATACCTATGCTATTAAATATTTTAAGTAGTTCTCATCAAGCCCTTCAGAGTAGTCTAAAATAACAGGGTTGATGCCAATTGATGTGGAAACAATTCTCCTGCAATCGGCTCGCGTACTGAATATCCAGCTACCGTGATATCCTGTTAGATCTGAGATGAGTTGACCCGTGTCAACATCCCAGACCTTAATAATCTGATCATATGAACCAGATATAATTCGGTTAGAGTGTACGTGCAATGATCTCACCAAAGATTTATGACCATTCAACACATGCAGGCACTCTCCAGATTCAATGGACCAGATGCGGATAGCATTGTCATTGCCACCACTTATAACCTTCTTGCCATCAGCAGAAAACGATACGCATGCAAGGCCTCGTGTATGGCCTCTAAAGTCCCTTATACATGCTCCATCTGAGATTGACCAGAGTTTGACTAAGGCATCACCTCCAGCAGATACAATCAAGTCACCTTTGAGTTGTAAAGCATTTACGGGACCTCTATGGCCATGAAGCTTGACTTTCAAAGAATAGTCGCTATCCTGCCTATCCCAGACAGAGATGGTGCCATCCTTGGAGCATGATGCAATATTTTCGTCATCAAGACAAACATCCAGTACGCCTGCAGAGTGCCGATAGACCCTCTTGACGGGCTTGAAACTGGGCAACTCCCAGATAATGCAAGAAGAGTCGCTTGATCCAGTGACCATGATTTTATCATCGAAGTACAAACAAAGAATAGAGCCTTCGTGGTAAAGTGAGGTACAGCTATCTGGACGGACTTCGTTCGATGGCATCTCAGTTGTTAATGCAGTTGAAGTGGTATTGGCAGAGACCGCACCTTCATTTAAGGTGTTTGGTGTCATACTGGCTGCTGCCAGGCCAGCAGTAATGTCGTTAATCTGGTTATCACTTCTCCATCTACCTAGTGATTGAAGGAGATTTCCAGTCTTGTAGTCCCATACTTTGATTGTTCGATCGGAAGAACCGGTTACAATCTTTTCACTGTCAAAGTACACGCAATAAACTCTATCAGAGTGACCGAGTAGAGTTTTAGCAGTGACTTTGCCCGATTTCCAACGTTTCTCTAGTTCGTGCCTAGTCTTATACAGCTCTTTCCAGCTAATATCCGGCAAGGACGGCGCGGCTTGCCAATAAGGATTGGAGTAAAACTGATTTCGCCAGGTACTATTTGTCTTTGTGCATTCATTCCAGGACCGTGAAACCAAGGAACAAATTCCGAGCGTTGCGATGTCCAGGTTGCTCAAAATGTGGTCCACGATTTCCGACGGAAAGTACGTCAGAGGGTCGTACCTGTTACGATCCTCCTGTTCATCGAGAAACACCACACCAGACTCAGTATCGCTAGCCGTGGAGCGGCCGGAATTCTTGATGGATGAAGGGTAAAAAAAAGATGTCCAAGAAGCGTCGTCTAAACTGTTATTGGCGTGGAACGTATTGGGGAATTGTATGCTGGCGGAAGGCAGGGCGATGGAGCAGTCGCTGATGCTGTCAGTGTCTGCAAACACAGAGCCCAAAGTCCTGTTTGAATTTGCACGGGCACGCGTTGCCCGCGGACGACCCGCCAACAATGCGGGAGAGAGGTGTTCGCCACTATATTGTTGTTGTAGTTGCTGTGGCTGCTGCTGCTGCTCGGGCATTGCAGCCATGGGAGAGCTCTGGGCCATAGTTGCCGCAGAGCGCGAGTGTCGAACAGGATGCTGTCGACAAGTGTCGGGAACCTGAACCAAAGCAGGGTCAGAGGCATGACGGAGGCTACCAAACGAAGGAAAGTTCAATGACTCGTGAGGATGGCCCTCGATGAATAGTTGCGGGAGCTTTGACGTTTTATGGATGATTTTTGTCAGTTTGCGCCGGATCTTTAGCCGCTGAATAGACGAGTTTAGATATGCAAGTCCATGCGAAGGACCGGAAGAATCCCCGATTTCGGCACCGTTGGTATCCTCTACAGATCCCATAGTGGTGTTGGAAGATGCGCGTCAAGGGCTGAAGACAAGTTTCGTTTATCGGGGTAGTGAAGTAGATAGCTGAGGAGTATGTACGACAAGCCGCACAGTCGCAATGCCAAGTGCCAGATATGGATATCAGAGCAGCCAGGGCTTTACGTACACCAAGACGGAAAAACGGCTACAGGAAGAGGTCGTTCTATATGCACCTGCCTATCAGATTTTTCGTTTATAGTTGCAATTTTTTCTGCCATAAACTCTTTGTTGTGGCTCGTTTGCAAGCCCTAGTACTTACTTTGTGCAACCCTCGCGATGGCCTTGTCGAATCGTTGAATCTTCCGGTGCGGGGACGGACAGGCTAACTTTTCAGATCTGGGGAAAATACCCCGCAGAATGGAAGATACTTTTTGAGAATAGTTTTACAGAGAAGAGATCCTCCAATAATTGGGTTACGCTAGAGGCTAAATGCTGTGAAAAAAACAACTTGTTATTTGTATAATAAATAGTAGGGCACACAAGGTGCAACCCATCTAGTAATCCAGGGCACTAGACTGATTATCTTCGCCTTCCTCCACGGGAATACCCCATTCTGCAATTTCAAACTGTCTCCGGCCCACCCGAAACACCAACTCGCCCTTTCGGGTCACCATCGATCCTCGTTCGCTGTGCACTGGCAGCTTGTGTACATTGACAAAGCCCTGGAACGGTTTGCTTGCGCCCGGTGCGCTGTTCGCAGATGGCCCAGAAGGCGTAGAATCCTTTAGCTGCTCGAATAACTCCGGTTTGGGGTCGATCTCGATGACTCCATCTGCGAGCAGCTCGATCCATCTGGTTAATGCCAACTCTCGACCGTACAGGTTCAGTGGAATGGAAAGTAGCACCGTCACCGTCTGAGAATAACTGCGACAGATCGTCTGCAGATTATGCATGAATAAAACAACCTGAGATGTGAGATGAGGTGCATAGGTTGCAGGGTGTAGAATGCCGGGAATTGCCACTCTTAAAAGACGCTTATTGGATTGTGCTTCTCGGCATGCAGAATCAATTGCCGCCAGGATACTAGTGAATGATGCCAAAGGGCCCTTGACATACTTAATCTCACTTGGCGGAGGAGTCAAGCGAGTTGTAAAATCAAATGTATGGTTGAAATCAGGCTTGCCGAGATCCCCAACCACCGTATTATTATTCGTGTTCTTGGCAGTACCGACTTCGTATCTCCATGCGATCTTGATGTTCGGCCGAGAGCTATTTGACGAAGACTCATTCACATTTTCCACCATTCCCTTATCCTTTTTTATCTTCTCCTGTGCAATATCTTTCTTATCCTTGTAGACGCCAGGCAATTCTCTTCCCCAATGCTCGTTACCTCCCACGACCAGTACATCAGTCGAACCAGTTTTACCCAGCCTAGAATGCGCAACACCTTGAGAGGCATATGATCTGAGAAGTATGCTAGCAAAATCAGTACTTCCTGTTTCTTCAAGTAGCAGTATAGATCCTAGAGGCAAGCCTCCATGGTCTAAGAGCTTATCGAGATCAAGAGAACCAGTGGATACAGTGAGATGGTTGGTTTGGAGAGACTGCCGAACACCATCATGAGTAGATATGCTAAAAGCTGGTGCTGCCGCAGAGGGAGCTCTTCTAGCCTGAGTAGGAGAAGGCGATCCCGGTGGTGCCCTGACGTTGACAGGACGGCCAGGCTCTCTCCTTACAAGAGGCATCGAAATGTAAATTGCAGTAGGCAGAAAACAAAATTTCAGATCAACATTTTGCACACTGAAACTTTTTTTTTATTTTCAGAACCAGCACAACGGCACCACCAGAACGCCAGCGGATGCTTAGGAGGATGACCAGACTTAACCCGCCTATAAAGTATGAAAGTCCAGCATTGAAGTTTGAAGTGCATGCCAAGTGCTCCAAAAGCAAGGCTCGTGCTTCCACCATGGTGTTGCCCCATGGCACAGTACAGACGCCAATGTTCATGCCGGTAGGTACCCAGGCGTCACTCAAAGGGCTGACATATGAACAGCTGCGAGATCTGGACTGCAAGCTTTGTCTAAATAATACATATCACCTTGGTTTGCGACCGGGAAAAGAGACGTTAGATGAGATTGGAGGAGCACATAACCTGCAGGAGAGCTGGGACAGAAATATCTTGACCGACAGCGGCGGATTCCAAATGGTTAGCCTTCTAAAGCTGGCAACGATTACTGAGCAGGGAGTAGAGTTCCTGAGTCCTCATGATGGGTCACCAATGTTGCTGACCCCCGAGCACTCTATTGCGTTGCAGAACTCTATTGGATCAGACATCATGATGCAGCTGGACGACGTAGTAGCCACACTGACTACGGGCCCTCGAGTGGAGGAAGCCATGCACAGATCGATCCGCTGGCTGGACCGATGTATTGCTGCGCACAAAAACCCCGAGACGCAGAATCTGTTTGCAATTATTCAGGGTGGTTTGAATGAGGATCTGCGACGGCAGTGTTGCATTGAGATGGCCAAGCGGGACACCCCAGGCATTGCTATCGGTGGTCTATCAGGCGGCGAGGATAAGGAGAACTATTGTAAAGTTGTGGATCTATGCACTGACATACTGCCGGAGTACAAGCCCCGGTATTGTATGGGTGTGGGTTATGCCGAAGACCTGGTGGTTTCTGTGGCACTTGGAGCGGATTTGTTTGACTGTGTCTATCCTACAAGAACTGCTCGGTTTGGCAATGCTATCACCAAGCACGGAGTCGTTAACCTGCGGCACAAGCGCTACGCAAATGATTTTGGCCCCATTGAGGAGGGCTGCAAGTGCCCCTCCTGCAGAGACGGTAAAATCACCCGTGCCCTTATCTATCACCTGGCCACTAAGGAGACTGTAGGAGCCCATCTGCTTACGATGCACAACGTCTGGTACCAGCTGGAGCTGATGCGCCAAGCCAGGGCGGCCATTATGGAGGACAAATACGAGGAGTTTGTCCAAGAGTTTTTCCGCAATCTATACAATGGCCAGTCCGACAAGTACCCGAAATGGGCCAAGGATGCCCTTGGTAAAGTTAATATCCACCTCTAAAGCCAAAATAACAGGAGCCTGCTGCTGCTCGTCCGGCAGGGTTAGGGTGTGCCGTGCCTGCATGCACGGTCGAGATAGGCTAGTTTTCGGCTGGGCCTACGGAGCAGCACAGAATTGCTCCGGGTAGTGAATATGTTGTAGATAGCAAAACACTTACGTAGAGGAAGCTAGTCAAGGCCCAGCCTATCTCAACAAAATAGCAGGCTAGGCCCTGGAGATGGGGGAAATGCATTTTTTTACTATCAGATTGAGATCGAAAAGAACTCACGGAGCCCCCCCTGCCCCATGAGGGGAAAAATCTCGCACGAATTACTTAGTTGAGCCTACGGCTCGATGGCCTTGTCGCATCGAAAAATAAGCACGAGGCGCTGCCGAGAAGTGAGGCTGACAGCCATGCATGCAAGGAAACCACAGCACTGCATCAAGACGATTTTGGTTTTTACCTGAAATATATATGGGCCCCCCAAGCACTTGCCTTCCGCACTCCAAGTTTTGGCTGATTTTTTTAAGATGTTCAGCATACGCGAACAGTCGTCAGACTGGCTCGACAGTAAAGACTTGAGGCCGCTGCCTGAATCAGACCGCACGTGGGGATACTGGACGTATACCTTCTTCTGGTTTGCAGCCGCTGCCAATTTGTCAAACTGGTACTCGCCCTCTTCTTTCATGGAAGTGGGTTTGTCCCTCTGGATGGCTCTTGTTTGCCATCTTATCGGCCAGTTTTTGGCTGGTATCTGCATGGCTCTCACGGGTCGGCCCGGGGCGGTCTACAATATTGGATATCCTGTGGTCTGTAGAGCCAGTTTTGGGATGATAGGTGCCTTCTGGCCCATTCTCAATAGGGTGGTAACCTCGATCATATGGAACTCGATTAACGTTGTCCAGGGTGGCCAATGTATATATGTCATGCTTCATTGCATATTCCCGTCCATCGCCCATCTGCACAATGTCATGCAGCCCACCGACGCCATCAACTCAGGAGGGTTCATCGGATTCTTTATTTTCTGGGTCCTCGTATTTATTTGCTGCTTTATTCCTATCCCTAAAATGCGTCCTTTCCTCCACCTAAAAGTGGTTGTATTTGTCATCTCCGCTGCTGTGATGCTGGGCTGGACTTTGCACATGGCAGGAGGAATGGGCAAAGTTGCAGCTGTTAAAGGAAAAGCTACCGGATCCAAAAGATCTTGGCTTATCTGTAAATTTATCTTCTTGTCCTGGGGAAACAATTCGACCTTTATTGCAAATGCTGCAGACTTTCAGAAGTACTGCAAAAAACCGAACCAGGTCATCTTCGGTCAGGTCGTGGGTTTCCCCATTGGCAACTTCATTATCGGCCTGGTCGGTTTAATAGTAGCAACCACTTCCCAGGTCCTCTACGGTAAGGTGATTTGGAATCCTGTTACTTACTTGGACACGCTCCTTACCAATAACTATACGGCCTCATACAGAGCTGGTTGCTTTTTTCTTGCCATGATGTTTGCGTATTCGTCTCTATTTTCGTGCATTTTTGAAAATCTTCTACCCGCAGGTAACGATCTAGCTGGCATGTTACCGAGATATATCACTGTTAGGCGAGGGCTTTTACTCTCAAACTTGCTTTCGTTGGCTTGCTGCCCATGGAAACTACTAGGAACTGCTACGTCTTTTATATCGTGGCTGTCTGCTTATCAGGGGTTTTTGGCTTGCATTTGCGGTATCCTTATTGCAGATTATTTTTTCGTCTGCAAAGGCAGATTGGATGTTGAGCGTGATCTCTATGTCTCGAATTCCTCTTCCGTGTATTGGTTTACTGGTGGTTTTAACTGGCGAGCATTTGCAGCATATACGATTGGTGTTGCAAGTAATTTCTACGGTTTCCTTGGTGTATTTATTGATATCACAACAGCTGGGCAACGTTATTATTATTTTGCCTTCCTTACTGGCATGGTCTACAGCTTCTGTTTATATTTGTTATTCACTTGGCTGTTTCCATCCAGTGTATATAAAGAGCCCCCATCGCATTTGTTTGTTACAGACGAAATAAAAGGGGCAGAGATCAGCGATTCTTCTGATAAGTACGCTGGGCAATTTAGTTGGGAAAGCAAAAATTGGTCTCATTCCACGGACTCCTAAAAAAAAGGAAAAGAGCAAAAGCTCACTTTGATGCACATGCAATATGATTATTTAATGAAGGGGAGTAGGTTACCAGGTTAATTCACTTTTATACTATTTACAATTATTTGAGGTATGCCCAGTGATTAATCCACTTCGATGTGCTCGATACGAATACGATCTACTGCAGATCTCTGCTCAGAAGCATCACGGAAGAGCTTAGAGAAGTATTTCAAGCCATTTTCGGCTTTTCTAGCCTGAGATGCGCATTCTTCTTTTCTCTTGGCCTGTTTTTCGATAACACTCTGGAAGCCAGCTCGGACATCCCTGGCAGGGTATCGTAGAACCTTGCGGCATTCCTTAGCTATTCGATCAGAGTTGGAATGCACATAGCCCATATCCTCCACCTCCTTGGCAATTTTTCTGGAGAGCTTTTTGGGAACTGCCTTAGGGATCTCAGTAACAATGTATGCAACGGTACAAGCTGTACCCACTAGAACAGCAGGTATGGTAAGCTTTTTGACTAAGTCGTAGTTGAGCCAGCCAATAGCATGGTAAGTGCTTTGCACCCAGCCGTTTGTAACAAGAGCTCGACTTCCACCGACCACGGAAGCAACTGTTAATGCACTGCTCACTGCATTTGTGAGAGAGCTATCTGCAATAGCTTTGTCATTGTCTGTAGTAAAGTATTTGATGCTTGACAGGGATGGCCAGGAAATCCACAGAGGCAACGAAGGAAGGGATATGTCAATGAAATCAGATAAGTCCAATTGTGTAGCAACATGCTTGTTCAGCTCGTCGCGTCTTCGAGAGAACATTGCCTCTTCCCGGAACATTTTTTGGAATTCCTCCCTTTCGCCAAGGTGTTCAATACCCAAAGCAATAATGGAATTGACACTAATGGCGGTCTGTCGTCGAGCATGCTCCTCGCATTTCTCAACTGTCTTGTGAATGCGGCTCACAATAGCCTCCCTGGTATCAATAGCATACTCAACTGCAGATAGAACACCACGATATTCGATGCTAGGTGGCTGCGAGTCATCTTTGAGTGCCGTTCGCAGCTGTTTTGTAGAGAAATCATATACTTCATCACAGAGTTTTTCAATATCCTTATCAATTCCATCTGCTATTTTAACAGACTTGTTCACAGTCTTGTCGAAGTCAGGAGAAATCTCATCCAGCTCCCGAAGATGTTTGTCTCGCTCTTCAGTAGTGAACTGGATATTAACTTGCGCGAGTACCTCCAAGTCGGTGAAAATATTGTTGAGGTACGTCTTTCCGGGCAACAACTTAGAAATAGCTCTCTTTTCCAGAACAAAATCTCGAAAAGCAGCCTCAAGTTCATCAAAATCTCGCAGGTTATCAGGCCTGTTTCCGTTACCGCCGTCAGGGTCATCTCCATCTCCATCTCCATCTCCACCAGGATTACTGCTAGGTCCGGCTCGAAGAACATCTCTGGAAGAGACAAAATGCACAAAGTCACTCGCATCCTTATGAGTCTCAGGTGACAACGTAGCAACTTGATCCATAATTCTTTTGACACATCGTTCCTTGTCTTCGATCGCATCAAATTTGTTGACCACTATGAAAATAAATGACTTTTCATGAGCAGCAGCGCTAATAAAATCCTTGGCAGACAAAGTAAAGTAGTTTTCGGCGCTAACGACAAAGACAACCATATCGATCTCTTCTTGCCGACTGAAAAGCTGAGTGGTCTGGTAGGAATCCATATTGAGACCAGGAGCATCAATAAGGGCGATATCTACCACACCATTTCGAAGCAGACTCTGCTCTGTGGGTCTCTTGTCATCCACATATACTTTCAGAATGGAATACTTATCAGACTCGTATACCAGATGCTCCAATTCTTTTAGATCAAAAGGCTCATATGTACCATAATCATCTCGATCATAAGTGGCTTCTTTGAATACAGCATGTACCTGCTCGACTCCATGATTGTCTCTGGCATCAAGCACTTCGCAGAACACATTCGTACAAGGCTGCTGGTCGGAAGGTAGTACGTTGCGTCGCAGCAAAGCATTGCAAAAAGTAGATTTGCCTGAGTTCAGATCTCCGGTGATAAGCACTTTAGAGGCAGTCTCATTGATTCTCTCTCGTAAAGAAGCTAAATGCTTTACAGTCTGAAGGATTTTGTTCTCTAGCAGCGATGCCACAGATGACTTTTCCAAAGAGCTCACAATATCAGAGTTTTCATAAACACCACTCAATCGCAGATCCAAATGCAGTACACTAAACTGTTGAGGAGATACTAGCCGGGGCTCTTCTTCGGCTGAAGCATCATCAGTAGTAAGTTCTTTGGCTTTGCCCTTCTGATCCTTAGGCGGAGCAGAAGCTGGATAATAGACAGGCCAAGATCGATTCATTTCTTGAAGTTCCCTGAGCATTCGTGTAGCAGATTCGATAGATCTGCCAAGTGCAACTCTATTTTGGTTGTACATCATTTGGTTGACTTCAGCATTGGCCAGCTGACGAGAGTTGGCCGAAAGAGATCTATGGTGCGAAGACCCACGCATGGATCCTCCGTTAGACACGCTGAGCAAACCATTGTTAAGCAGCAAGTCTGGGTTATTCAGATCCAAAATATCATCCTTTTCTGGATCAAAGGTCGCTGATCCACCGTATCCAGAATCTCGGCCATCTGCAGCATCCTCAGGGGAGCCCGAGGGCAGTGGCGCCATGATACAATGAGGGGGATGTATTTATCTGCTAAGCAATAGAAAATCAATTCACTCTGCTGTCAGCAACGCACACAGTCCTATAATTCGTCTTGCAGAGAGATCTCAAGGAATGTGCTGTGTGATGTGCAAGGTAAAATGTCAGACTATTGGTTGCGGGTAACGGACTTTGCTGAGTGGCTCAAAGATTTATTTATTTGGGCCATGTTCGGGAGAGCCTGAACAGTGGGAGCGGGAGGTGCCGTGACATAATCACAAAATTTCCACCTCCAGTTTTGACTTTTCCACACACTACAACTCTGCCGGCATGAATTTTCTTCGAACACTGGCCGGAAATAGCACACGAGCAGTGCCTGGACAAGTCGTGGCACAGCGATGGATATCGAGCACGCGTATGGCTTGGAATGTTCCTCAGGTCAAGGTACAGGACCCGGTGCAACTACTGGCTCGCTCCCTCAAATATACCAAGCCCAGAGACATCACTCCCCTCAAGGAGGCTAGCAGTATATACGCCAAGATTCATATTTACAACCGAAACTTTCTGGTGACCGAAGGTGACAGAGTGACTCTTCCCGTTCGACTAAAAGGTGTTGAGATGGGCGACGAGCTGACTTTCGATCAGGTATCCCAGATCGGCTCTCGAGACTACACTCTGACTGGCAACACTCGTATCGATCCCTCGGTATTCTCGATCAAAGGCCGAATAGTAGAGATCACACGAGAAAAGCGACGAATCAATGAGAAGACTCGTCGAAGAAGACGACATGTGCGACATATTCCTGTGAAAAACGTCCTGACTTCGATTGTCATCAGCGAGCTCAAGGTCAACCCCGACTACTAATTGCGAATATGTATAGTTAGTTTTCGCTTGTAAATAAAGTTTTTTGCATCATTATAACAGGCATGCACTGTTCTCTTTGTCCTGTTGCGTTGAGCCATACATCTGCTATGCTCTGACCACTCGGTGTCAGATCTGGCTTTGCACGTAACAGAGACTGGCTGGTTTTCACCAGAGCTTCATGGGTAGACCGGGGCGGACCTGCGAGCAAACAAGCAATTGCACACGCTACAAATAAATTTCTCATGGCTACTTTTAGTACGCTGGACTTTTCCAATTCAGCGACCATTTCCTTCATTGCCTATTTCTGCTATACCTCAGTGTGTGGGTCGGCTTCTTCCTCCATTTATAAAGTGCTCGCTCTTCACCTATGCATAGCGGTTTGTGTTCTGCGGCTCCACAATGTCGAACCCGCGCACTAGCCATAGGAAACGTCGCGAAGACGAGGACTATGTCCCCAAGTTTCTTCGCGAGGAGATGCCTTACATTGCGAAGCGCTCGGACGTCATGTCTGTTTCTTCGAAATCGGGTGCCTCAGATCCCTACCCGTCGATGGCCAAACCTGGCGGCACTAGTCCGTCTTCATCGTTCCTGCTGGAGGACATGACATTCGACTCTTCAACCCACGACATCAGCAATACATCGGCTGTATCGAAATCGGCGGCTCCTAGCTTTTACAATACCTCTACTGCTTCATATAATACCACCAACGGCATGCTCAGCACCCCCCAGCGCAATTATTTTAGCCGTAGCACGCCAGGATCAGGTGGTAGCCACGACGGATCTACCTACCACTCCGCCCAGTCCAGTATAAATGATTCCACTTCCTCCAGTCATGTTGAGGTTGATGAATCCTTTGAAGATGTTGGCTACTCCAAATCTAATCGGGAGCGCATGACTCTCAACGCTGCTATTTATAGGCCAGCTTCTGCTGTCAGCTCGCCTCGCCTTAATGCTGGTAACGGATCACTTTCTACGACTCCTATGAAATTGTACAGAAAAAACCAGGATCCTCCTTATCCTGAGTCGCTATCTTTTTTACCCAGTGGCCCTTCTCAAACAACCTCTACGCCAGTGCCTAGATCTGTGTCTGATACTCCATCAATTATATACAGCCCCACCTCGGTCAGCTGGAATGCCAGCGATCCTGCAGAATGGACGATGGAGCGCGTTATTAGTTGGCTACGTGCTAATAATTTTGGTCAAGACTGGCTGGATTTGTTCCAAAGTCAGGGATTACATGGCAGTCAGTTTCTGTCTCTCACAAACTATCAGAACCTAAGGAGCGTAGGTATCTCGAGCAACAGACATGACCAGGACACACGACCCATGAGGTTTATTCAGCTTCTCAGAAAGCTGCTCAATAGGTCTATGTCTGCTGCTTCTAATGAGTATGCTCCTTCTCAGGAGTTCACCTCCGTCGATGTACCATCACCGGCCCTTTCTGAGCCGGCACACCCATCAGGTGATATTCATTTCGAGCAGGATCCTCGAATTACTACGTATGAGGATGACATGGATAGACTACCTCTCTTAACTACTTCGAGGAGTCTTAATCCTCCTCCTTTGCATAGGACTCCTAAGTCATTTGACAATCTTGCTGCGATGGAACATAATCAAGTCAGATCTCGCCCAAATTATGGCACCTCGTCAGCGCGTCCAGTATCGACCTTTGAATCCTCCTCTCTTATGAAGCCATTATGGCAGTCGCCAAGTAGTCCCGTTCTGCGAGCTGGCGGGGCGTTTTTGCGACGGCACCGTCGTACTTCCTCTTCTGAATCTTCCCAGAGCATGCTAGCAAGCTATTCCGAGCCCCTTGAGGATCATTCAGGCGGCCCCAATAATAGGGGAACATTTTCCACATCGGTAATGGGAGATATGGCTGACCGATCTGGAAGAGGTCTTTTCAACAAGCTGAAGAGCCGCAGCAACAGATCACAATCAACAGATCCACTACTCCCTTCACTCTCGTATCCTTCTACAGTGTCTAAGGAAAATTCCACACTTCCTTCTTTGGCTGAGAAGTATGGTTTCCTGGCGGATGAGTTCAGGCCCGTTGCTCATGCAACCAAGGATAAAGTACTGCTAGTCACGACCAACCACGAGGACTACAAAGCTGTCAACTATAACTCAGCTTCTACTGTAGAAGATCTACGTGCCCTTTTGTCACGAATTTTCATGGTTCCTGCTGCTGATATTAAGCTGCATTTGACCGAGCTCGGCCATGGCAATGGTGCAGCATTGAGCGATAATATTCTTAATGATCTATTGTTCAGTCCGCTGCGTTCCGTCGATGGCATAAAGATTTTTATTGGGCAACGTCCCTCGGTCAGCACGCACTCATCTACTGGCAGTGGATGGTCTCCTCATGATATTACAGGTGAATCATCTCGCCAGTATCCTGCCACTCCAGCCTACCTAATCCACGATTCTTCCACCAAGAAGGAACAGGCTGATGAGGACTACTTCAATCTTAAGTTACCTGGTACTGAGGCCAAGCCCACGACATCCTCATCAAATGTTTCTGTTACTACCAGTGCAACTAGCTCATCTAGCAATCTCCTAACTGTATCTCAGAGTCAGACCACCGCGCAGCCTGTCGCATATCCTCCCGCTCAGCCTGTTGACCTACAATCATCGTTCAGAGTGATCAGACGAGAATTTAGTGGCAGTAATGATTCGTTCAAGGTCATACGTCCGCAGCGAAGAGAAATTGACTTTGATGAAAGACGGCCTTCGCCTTATGATAGCAAGAAACAAACTAATCTTGTTGCTATGAGAGATGCACCTCCTCCACCACCTAGTCGCCAGAGCTCGGTTAAGCTAATTCGGGCTCGGTCTCAAAGAAAGCCTCAGGGTCAACAGCCCAAGCTGATGGTAGACTCGAAGCTTATACCGCCCAGTACAGAGAACGATGTTAAGGCGTACAGCCCCGGTCAAAGTGAAAATCTAATTCCTAGACCATATGTGAGCAGAAAGCATATGGTTGTAAGAAAACCTGTTGGAGCAGGTGTCTCGAAGTCGTCGGAGAGTGCCAAGACCCCAGACTCTGCCGGATCCTTATCTAAAGGCAGTCCCTTTGCTGGGGCTACTCAGTTTGCTGAGAATGACATCTCCTGGGAAGGTGCGCCGGAATTTGTTGATGACAGCAGTGATGGTGAATCAAGCGACTCTGGCTTGTGGGCGAAAAAGCCTCCTCCTTCCAATGAGTCGTCCGCAGTGAATACTTTGGTTGGTAGCGATGCGCAAACGGGAGAGGACAGCTCTGAAAAGCCAGATTTGAAGGTCGTTACTAGTTCTCTACCGGGATTGTCCCCCTCGTCACCCTATAAATCGGCATCATCCAACTTTTCACCCATTGTCACGGATGATTCCTGGGCAGTTCGACCTCCCACGGAGGTTGTATATGAAAACCTCGAGCGATTTTTCCCTCATACTGATTTGGATAAGCCTATTATTGATGAAGCTTCTGTTAATGTGACAGCCGCATTCCAGCTCTCAGGCTCTTCAAACCTAGGAAACTATTCGAAGGCGCCGACACTGTCTCCAGTAGCCGAACCAAAGGACTCTCCAACCCAGTCATTTAAAGATGAGGCAGGATCTCAAGTGGATAAAACAGTGTCTGGAATTGAAGCGAAAGCAGCAAAACCAAAGGCCCAATCAAAGCGGCCCGGCGCTCACAGAATGAAATCTATTCGAGTGGTTGCCCGTGAAGCCAGCGAAGCTAGAAGACGACTATCATCTATGCAGAGCAATTCTTCTGCTAATATCCCCAATAATGCCTTGCTGAGACGTAAGAGCACGAAACTGTGGGGTCAGAAAGTCGTCGAAATGACCCCTAAGGATATGGAGCGCGGCCATTTGAGTAAATTGAGAGATCAAAAAGGAGAATATCAACAATACTTTTGGGTTAAGGGTGAATTGATTGGAAAGGGCACGTTTGGAAAAGTTTACCTTGCTCTTAATGCTACTACAGGTGAAATGATGGCTGTGAAACAAGTCGAGGTTCCGTACACCAGCAGTGATAAGGCCAGTCAAAGGCAGCGAGAAGTGATTGAAGCTCTTCATTCGGAGGTTGAAACTCTGAAAGATTTGGACCATCTTAATATTGTCCAATATCTTGGCTTTGAAGCTCTGGACGATGTTTATTCTCTCTTCCTGGAGTATGTTCCTGGTGGTTCTGTTGGCCGAATTTTGCAACTGCATGGCCGATTCCCAGAAGTTCTCATCAAGTCCTTAACATCACAGGTATTGGAAGGCCTATCATATCTGCATTGTAGAGGCATTTTGCATCGTGACTTGAAGGCTGACAACCTGCTGCTCGATATGGATGGTATCTGTAAGATTTCTGACTTTGGCATTTCCAAGAAGAGTCGCAACATATACGCTAATGATGCAGAGATGTCCATGCAGGGTACCATTTTCTGGATGGCGCCAGAGGTCATACACAATGTCGTTCACAATGAGAAACAGGGCTATAGTGCAAAGGTCGATGTTTGGTCGCTTGGCTGTGTAGTATTAGAGATGTTTGCTGGACGACGACCCTGGTCTACAGATGAAGCTATTGGTGCTATGTACAAGCTAGGTACTTCTCGACAGGCACCTCCGATTCCTGAAGACACTGTTCCTTATGTCAGCTCAATTGGTAAGAACTTCTTGGATAGGTGTTTTACAATTGACCCTGAAAAACGGCCTACTGCTCAGGAGCTGCTGCATGACATTTTCTGCATTGTTGACCAGGACTTTGACTTTAGCAAGACAGACATTGCGCGAAAGATAAAGTTTGGACAAAAGAGCAGGAGAAAGATGGCTAAAGCACCACAAGTGATTGGAGCTTCTGAAAAGAGCAGCTCCGACAAAGCTTGATAGACTATTATTCATGTGTAACGCTCTGCGTAGCAAGTTATATTTATTCATAATCTTAGGTAGTCCTTGTTCTATCTTTCATAGCATTTCAACTATTGTAAGAAGCTACGTACGGCTTCCTGAGATATATAAGATGAAATTTTTCGAGTGCCTCGTTTTTGTCAATGATGAAGATCGCGCCCATACTGTGTACTTGGTCGTACTAAATCAAGTCCCAAGCATCATCTTGACCATCGCTCATTTATCCCATCAGTATGATCCGAGGGCGAACCATCAAGCGGCAGTTCTCCTCTACTCCTCCAGGGGTATGTTGCCAAATTTTAGTTGCTCATATAACCGAGTGCTAACTTATGTAGCAAGTGACTTTGCTTGGTACTTTCGGTACCCCGTTAGCCAAGGTATTCTTACTCAGTGTCACAACATACTTCGGCTACCACTGCCTTTGGTGGAAGCTGCAGTTGGATGAAAAGAAGACTCACTATTCAGGTATGTATTTTCTGAGGTCTTTAAAGAATAGCTTTTAACTTCAGGCGAGATAGATGTTCTGAACAAGCAGCTGGCGGAGGCTCAGGCAGTGCAGCAGGCTAGCAGCGTCACAGAAGGAGCCCCAGCTGCAAGGCCTGATTCACCTCCTAAGAAATCATGGTGGAAGGTACTTTGATTTGGCTAAAAAAAACTGTAAATAAATGTTGAGCTTGGCAATGCTCTCGGCTATAATGAGTAATAATCAAATTTTTCACGCATCAAAATATATATGTCACTATTGTCAGATCAGTTGGAAAATGCTATGCTTTGTTGTTCTTGTTTTTCTCCACCGAATTTCGATAGTATTTCATGAACTTGTTGGAAGACGAGATTCTGGGTGAGCTTTCTCTTCCGGGATTTGGCGAATTGGGTATGCTGGATATACCACTGATTTCCATTTGGTGTCTCATGCGGGCATCAGCTATCTTAGCTGCCAGCATCTTAGCATCTTCCGGCTTGATATGGCTGTATTTCTTTGCTCTTATCGTTTTATCATTGTACTCCTCCACATTATCCGTCAGAAGCAGGTCCACACTCTGACGCAGTTCTTCAGTGACCGATGTCAGCAGCAACTGCTGGTCAACCACAGTTTGTGATAATTCTTCCAAGAACTGCTTCAGATAGTTCACATCAATATCAAAGTTCTTAATTGACTCTAGGGAGGTGTTGTTAGGTGCATCCAACAGGAATTGCAACAACGACGAGGATAAGTGGTCCGATGCTTCCAGGTAAATAAAGGCCTTCACTGATCCTGGCAAAGGGGTGAATGTAGATGTAAAAAGTGTCTTCAAGTAAGTGACCATATCAGAAAGAAAAGCAGATGGTTCTTCCGTGAGAACCGTCGACGACCATCGATAATCTGCAAGATCCAGAAAGTCATCGATAATGTTGTTAACAAGCTGATACATTCTCTCATCAGACTTTTTCCTAGCGGTGGCAAAGGCCAAAGGCGCCTGCAAATGAACCTTTCCTCTTCGTCCAGATATTCGTTCTTCACTCAGCAGAATCTCTAAACCCTTGGCTGCCTCTTGGAAAAATTCTAGATTAACGAGAACCTGAATGATTTCTTCTCTTGATGATGATTTGAGTCGGTCTTCAAAGGTCTTGCAGACTGTGTTGACTAATAAGTCATCCACTGCCGAATTGAGTATATCTTCAATCGCAGTAGGATCATTTTGTAGTTCGTCTAAGAAAGACTGATGCGAGCTAAGAAAAAGACGAATCTCCCTGCAGAAAATATAATAAATTTCTGAGAACGGCATCGTCATTGGAAGACGCACTTCGTCCACACTCTCTGCAGGAGAGTACCACGCATATTGGACTATGTCTTGATAAAGGCCACGGCCACGTACAGTGAGAGGCATTGAATCATCCTGAGAAAGAGCCGCAAAGAAATTATGCTTGAACTGCTCTTTCAGTAAAGAAGAGTACTTCTGGAAAAGAGTCAAAATCACACGCTCAACGCCTGCAGTGTTGAATGCAAAACTCTGCATCGTATAAAGAAAAGAGCCTAGAAGAGCTTTGAGCTTCTTGAAAGTCCCAGTCTTCTGAATTCCTTTCATAACTCTTCCCATAAGAGTGCTCAGCTTTTGATTAAGGGACTCCCACAAGTCATCTACCTCCTTGAAGGGGCGCAAGCTAGGAATACTTCTAGAGATCAGTCGATCCACAATGCAAAACCCGGCCACAGTCTGAATAACTTGTTCTATATCAGAAATATCATCCGATAGCCCAGCATCATCGCTGGTAGATGAGCTTGTTGTCTGAATGATGTCTGCTTCTGGTGGTACCAAGTAATTACTGCGAACTTTCCTGTCGCTCTCAAAGTGTCTGCGGAAGTCAGAAGACAGCCCAAGAGAAGAGTGCACAAGGACACACTCGTACAAGGGTGAAAAGTCTACCTTGATTTGTGAGAAGTCTGACGCGCGACTGCTGTCTCGGTACGCCTGTTCAACAGGAGAGTTGAACTTGTATCTCTTGAGACTTGGATTTTTACTAACGATATGCTTCCACTCATCGATACGTTCTTGAATAATATCAAATGCTTGCCGTCCAATAGACACGTTCATCTGGTCGATTTCTGACACCCACTTTCCAAAGTCATTCACTGTTTCACTGCGAACAATTTTAGCCAGCTGAGGAACAGACTTGTTGATAACTTTTGCAAAACCAAAATCCGCTGAAGGCTGCTGTTGCACGTTCCTCAAATCCTCCAATGCCTTGAATGCTTCGAATTTGCTCTTGTCTTTGAGAAGCTGATGGACCTTTATGGTCCGGTTCAGGACTTCCAGCGAAGAAGACACAGCCTCGACCGCAGAATCTAGATTCACGCGCATTCTTCTTGCATCCTCCAATGCGATTTTCTTCTCTGCCAATACTCTGCCAGATTGGGCTATTTTTGTCTGGATATCTCCCACCATTCCAGCAATGTTCTCGGCTTCGGCTGAAACCTGATCTAATCGCTGCACAGAGAGCAGGTATTCCTAATAAGAGTTAGTGCCAATCAACAAAACGCCGTCCAGCGACTGTCTTTCAATACACGTACATTGTGATTTCCTCCACATATCGCCTCGATTTCTCGATCTTTCAGCCGAAGGAGACCCTGGATGTTGTCGGCAACTTGGTCGGTAGCATCGGTATCCAGGGCGCGCTTGACAATCGAGGCTAATTGGTCTAAAAACTCATCAGACGCCCCCGAAGCATCTTGCGACTGCAGTACTGGATCCCTTGCCAGCAGCAAGTGCTGTAATTGGAACCGTAGGTCCTGTGCAGACGTGACAGTGTCCATGGCTTGGTGTTGGTAGTGATATCACTAAATTGGGAGCAGGGAAACCGATGAGAAATAGAGGTGCGGGCTTTTGGTGTGTGCAGCTTTCTACTGGCAGTGTTTGCAGTGTATCGTCAGACAGTCAGCATTTCAACAAATACCATTTTATTGATCACAATGTTAGTATTTTTGAAGTAAAGAAGAAGCAAGAGCATAGAAATCACTGTTTTTGATATTTTATTACCAAGTTGCCGTGTGGTTGAAAGGGGTCAAAATGCCACTTCGTACACAGACAGCCCTGTTTGGCCATGATTTTGTTCTGGTCTTTTCCACTTTAGACTACGCGGCTGTATTGAAATGACATGCGCAACAATACTTGGGCTAAGGCGGAGGTGGGCTAGGCGGAGAAGTATCCCCAGATAAACAAGGGAGGAGCTATTTGATCCGTGAGATCTCCGTCATTTCAATGTCACCTGAGCATGGTATCTGATTCTCCGCACTAGCTTTATTAAGAAATCATGTGCATAAACCGCAATGTTGCACTGTGCCCCTCCCCCTCTGTGCTGAAACCTCCTCCGCAAGGCCATGGCCCACTGCAGGTTGCTG
Source organism: Zygoascus sp. PK3305 (assembly GCA_023628935.1). NCBI lineage: Eukaryota > Fungi > Ascomycota > Dipodascomycetes > Dipodascales > Trichomonascaceae > Zygoascus > Zygoascus sp. PK3305. The sequence goes on from JAMAJS010000001.1 coordinate 2,392,113, forward strand.
CCAGCAAGCGATCCACCGTAAAAATATTTAACTATTTTGTTCTTTGTTTTTTTTGTTTTTTTATTCTTCGATATTCATTGAATCAAACTAAAATTTATAAGAAACATTACTAAATAACAATCGAGCTAGCGGATACAAAAAAGTTTGAATCATCTCATCTGACATTTTGCCAACCGTGTGCCTTGGAGAACCCGCGTAAAATTTAAACGGTCTCAATAGTCTCGATGGCAGCATCCTTCTCAGTAGGGTGAGGATCTTCAGCAAAGCCGTAGCCAGGATGGAACTTCTTGGACTGTCGAGCAGAGGGGCAGTTGTCAAACATCTCGTCGATCTGTTCGAGAGTAAGACCCTTGGTTTCGTAGATACAGAAGTAAACGAAAACAAAGCACAGGAAAGTGCAGCTACCCCAAATGAAAAACACCTTGGAGCCAAGGTCGGCATTTCCAGGGCCCTCATCAACCAAGTAAGGAGTAGCATAGGCAATGGCAAAGTTGAACAGCCAGTTAGAAGCAGCTGCAATAGCAACAGACTTGGCTCGGACTCGCAGAGGATAAATCTCACCAATGACGACCCAAGCGAGAGGTCCCCAAGTAGCAGCAAAGGATGCAATAAAAGTACATGAGAAAGCAATCAGGGTCTTGTTGGCAGCATTAGAGGAGGCATCGGCAGTACCAATGATAGCAACGAGGAATTCGGAGACAGACATACCAACTGCACCCCACAGAAGAAGGTTTCGTCGACCAGCCAACTCAACCAAAAGAATACCGGGAATAGTCATAACAACATTAACAACATTAGTGATCATCTGAATAACAAAAGGGTTGGTGATACCAGAAGACTTGAAGAACTGGGTACCGTAGTAAAAGATGAAGTTGATACCAGTCAACTGCTGAAGGGCCTGAATAACAATACCAATCATAATTCTCTTGGGCTGGTGATTACCGGGCTTGAAGCAGTCAAGATAGGTATTCTTACCGAAAGATCGTTCATAAGCATAGTTAGCAGTAATCTCAGCAAGTTCTGCAGTAATCTCGGGATGGTCATCAGGAAGTCCTCGAAGACGAGAGAGGGCTTGCTTAGCTTCAGCAGGCTTGTCCTTCATAACATAAAATCGAGGAGACTCAGGCAGCAACAGCATACCACCTCCAAGAATGATAGCCCACAGCAGCTGGATGGCAATGGGGATTCGATAAGAGCCAGAGTCATTTCGATTGTGGGTACCCTGGTTAACACAAGCAGCCAAGAAAAGACCGATGGTGATAGCCCACTGGTAGCAGCAGACAACAGCACCTCGAATCCACTTAGGAGCGGCCTCAGACTGGTAAAGAGGAACAATAGAAGACAGGACACCGACACCGACACCAGCAATGACACGTCCGACAATCAACAGATCCTGGCCAGTAGCAATAGTCTGAAGAACTACACCAACCATGAAAATAATACAGGTAACAATAAGACCCCATTTTCGACCCAGAGTATCAGATGCGAAGGGAGCGCAGATGGCGCCAAAAAAGGTACCAGCAGACAGGATAGAAGTGATGAGAGAGGTTTCGCCAGATGTGAAGTGACCACGGTCGGTAAAATGCTCCTTGACATAGTCCATGGCAAGAATACCGGAGATGGTACCAGTATCATAACCGAAGAGAATACCACCAAAGGCAGCAAAGCCAGCGATGAAGATGGCTCTGACAGTCGAGCCTTCCGACTTTTCGTCGTAGTTGAAAAATTTATTAAGCAAGCCGCCCATCGTTACCAAAAACCAGAAAGGAGAAAGAAGGAGATGTTTGCAATGGCTAATAATCCGGTATTTTGGGGGAGTTTATATAGTTTTGGCTTTCTTAGCTTAAGACGAGTTTTTCCAGACAATCTGGGGGAGTTGCATGGCGGAGTTGGCCTTGTACCCCACCCGCATCTGGATTTTTCCACCACAATAGGATAATTATAGCTGAAAAAGCAATGGTGCAGACTTCTTGCTCGCGGATCATCTGATATAAGCACTTGTTGCAGGATTCACTCCGTGGAAGGGGGTTTTCTGTACCCCCGCAGTTCGGCCCTCGGAATAATGGGGGAAATTCTGGCTCGGCGTAAAGACACAGTCAGTAGCACCGACGGCGCAGCGAGGTCAGCCGTTCAGACCAAACGAAAAAAATAAAAAAATGCCCGCGCAGACAACACGCCAGGGAGAGCGAAAAAGCGATGGAAGAAACACGCTCCTCTGTGCGGGATCATCAATATCACGCCAGCCAGTCGCGCATCTTCGCTGGCATCGTCTCAGTCACAAAGTTTGCTGCCTGGATTTTCTGCGCTATGCTCCTTTCACTGAATACGTGGCTGTGGTTCCTCTTTTGTCCACCGCGGGGTAAGCGTAGCATCGGATTTTCTCTCTGTTTTGTTTTTCCGCCCATCTACTATCATAAGGGCAGAAAATGAAACACGGCTATTTTTGACTACATTTTCACCATATAGCCGTGCGAGGCAGACGACATCGAGCAATTTCCCCATCTTCTGAGCCATGCCTTTGTCACGATCAGCAGATGCTCCAAACATTTGACCTGTGGCACAGGAAAAAAAATTCTATTCGCGCCTAAGGTTTGGTCGTATAACCACCCTGTCGTTTCTCCAGGCTATCCTATGGTCAGCCTCCTTCTGGTTTCCTTCCCTTGACGTGTTCTGGCCGGCCAGGTAGTGCTGCTTTAGAGTTTTGCTGGTCTACCATTGCCCCTTACGGAAATCTCGTGCTTGGCATTTTGGGGGGGAGGGGGAGAGGAGGAGCGAGCGGATCTACTCTTTCAAGCATGACGGGAGGCTGCCACCACAAGTAGAAATTAAAATTCAGCATTCAGAGCTACAGCTACAGTTTTCACCTGACCCCACATGGAGCGTCCAGTGGAGCCCAACATTCCTGTAGCGGGTGGCCTGTGTAGGCAGCCATGCGATTCGCTGGCGTTTGGCCGCGGCTAAAAATGTTTTGGTCTGGCTGGGTCGAGCCCATGAAAAACGAGATTTGACAAGGAGGAAGGCATCCCTAATGAGTAGCGTATCCCCTCAAAAATTTTCAGCCAGGCTAAGAAGAGACTGCCGCTGCTGTTTAGCTGGGGCGGGCTACTGGCCGTCTCTTTCTTTTTTTTTTGGGCTCTACGCCCACCATTGCTGCAGTGCCAAGGCCACCCAAAGTGCGACTTGACTCTGTTTACCCCACAGTTTAGGGCACGAACTTTTTCAAAAAAGGAGGAAGAGGAGAAGACGGCAGGAGTTTTTTCTTTTAATATTCTATCTGAAGTTACTCAAATTCGCTACCGGGGAGTGGCTTCAACAGTTGGGCTCCCAGGGCTCTCTCAGTTTCGCAATGATCCAACATGGCATCTGGGATGCCCTCCACGGGCCCAATCATATCAGCAGCTTCTCTGAATTGCATCATCATTCCCGTAGCTACATGCCATAAAATGTGGCAATGGAACGCCCAAATACCAGGATTATCCGCTCGGAATCTTATTACAGAGTGTCCAAATCTTGGCACCGTGAGAGTGTCCCTTTTTGCTGCACCCTCCAGTAAATACTCCGCTTCTACCTCGGGGGACCATGCCCCATTTTGGAGCGGAGGTTGAAAACTCCGGAGAATCCAAAATTCATGCCCGTGCAGATGGAACGGGTGAGGGGATTCGTCTCCGTTGTTGATGATGAGCTCCACCACTGCTCCGTAGGGCACGTCCACAACTATTTGATCCCCGCCCCATTTTGGCGTATTATATCTCATGCCCGTGACTGACGGTACGTAGACAGTATCTGATGCATTCACAAGGCCCAGCTCAACGTGGAGGTTGGGGGCGCCGACCGCTGGCTGCCAAGACGTACGGTTGAAAAATCCATAAGGGGCCAGATTCCGCTTCTCAAACTTCATAATTTTGGCATTGACCAGGAACTGGATATCTGCTGGTGGGACAACTTCCTTGTTCAATGGCACCAGCTTGTTTTCGTCCAAATCCAAGCAAAAGTTTGGTGGAATAGTGTCTTTCCAAGCTGATGTCGTGGGCAATACCTGCTTCACGCTAGGATCAAATTTATCCGTTGTCTTGGCTGCTCTCCACATCAAAACCCTGGAGGTGACATCCCCAGCCCACTTCCTCAGGCCATTTGCGACTTTTGTTGCCTTTGTCTCGTATCGTACAATAGCCTTAATCTCCTCGTCAAGGTATAGTGATGCATAATTAAAGCACTCAGTGTTCATTTTAGCCCGCATGAAAAAGCTTGATCTTTTCTTACCTACAGCCTCAACAATGACCGAGTACCTCTGCCCCGCAGCTATAGGTAGATAATGAACTTTCTGCATCTCAATCTCTGTGGAATCTGCTTCAATAACGTTGAGCTCATGCCCATCGATGCTGAACTCAAACTGAGCCATTGCTGCAGCATTGAGAATGCGCAGCCTGTACTTTTTGCCTGGCTCAAAGCTGAACTCTGAGTATTTCCCTTGATTTTCGGTACAGGAGTATTTTTCACCTACCAGCCGACCACAGTCGAAAACGCCGTTGCCGTTGATAAATCCGTTGTCAGGCACTGGCTCCATTCCTCCACTCATACGAGACAGATACCAATCCAACATATTTTGGGCACTATCAAAGTAATAGTCGCTCAAAACGATATTGATTTCTTCGTCATATGACTTGTTCAGTTTGGAATAGGCATCTTCTGCCTCGTCCTGGACGACGAGGGTACCAAAGAGGCCGTCTCCACGCTGAGTCTCATGGTGCGAATGCCACCAATAAGTCCCCGACCTATCAGCAATAAACGAGTACGTCAGTTTACCATTTGGCGGAATTCCACATTGTGTTATTCCTTGAGCCCCGTCCATATGGTTGGAGCCTCGCTGGCTGATGCCGTGCCAGTGCATACTGGTAGGCTCATCTAGATTATTTATCACAGTAACTTCCACTCTGTCTCCAACATTAACATCAATTGCTGGGCCTGGGAAGAGCCCATTGGCCAGGATCAAAACCTTTTCTATGCCATCAATGTTTTTTACATGCTTGTCAATCACCCAGGTAGCTGTGTAGCCACCCCTGGTTTTCGGCGAGGTACCAGCTGACAACGTCACTGGTTTACTGCGTGATATTGTTACAGCGTTGAATATGAATACCACTGTAGCCAGTGCAGTCAGCAGAAGCAAGTATAGCTTCGTGTTATGGTTTCGACCTGCATTGTAGTTAGTTTTGCTGTAGAAGTGTATACACAACCGTTTTGGAAATGAATTTGGCAGGGGTTTTAACTATTGTGAAAGATCGGTGTACCTGTGAGGGGAAGAAGGGTCTACACTCACCCCCCCCCCCCACGCCAGACCCGTAAATATATTCAAACCTACGTACCCTGATGTTTCGCACGCTGGCTCATCCAGTATCGGAGACGTTGGAGCTTCATGATGGAGTGAAAGCTGAGGCCAAGTGGTGCTCAACGATCATATGTAACAATTGAGTAGGCACAAGACTAGGGTAGCATGTGTAAGGGAGCATTGGTTTAATAGGCTGCCAACAGATGCCGTCCGAGTAGTGGGAAGCAAAATGTCCGACATTCGGTAATGCTTCATCAGGGAAACGGTTTCACAGCTAAGGTTGGCCAGAAGGTGAAGCTTTTATACTTTACATTCATATGCATTGGGGGGTTTACATATTCTATCAGATGAAATTATCCATTTGTGGCATAGTACGCCGGTCCGGCACCGGTTCCGCTGGGGATCAGCTTGGCGCATTGCCTAAACGGGCACAAGATCTGATAAAATAAGGTAACTCATCAGCGATTTTTTAGCGATGAGGCAATCCTCGGGTATAAACATGTAGCATTTCCCTGTTTTCACCCGTGTAGAAGTATTTCAACCCTTGAGTTGGACGTTGGTTGGCGCATCGCAGCAGCTTCTTGTAAATTCACCCATGTGCTGCTTTGTATCTCGGCAGCGGTCGTGTGCCATATCCACCACATCTCAGCATTTCACAAGCAAGCTTGTACCACAAAGACCAATGGAAATCCCGGTAGCTCCAGCAGCACCGGCAGAACCAGTGAAGAAGCAGTCCTTTGTCGCTACAGCGAGAAAAGGCGTCTCTTTAGATACGCTCCCCTTTGAAGTGCGTGAGAAGATTGCGCAGGAGTGCAGCTCTGCCGATGCGTTCCATCTATGTCTGATCTCCAGAAGCCTTTATGAATCATCGATATCGCGACTTTACCAGTCCATTGTTTTTGACTCATCTCACCGCCATTTCAACAAGGAAATCTCCAGAGTCAAGAAACAACCGTCTCTTCTATCAGGCGAGGATGAGTCTGCAAACTATCTTCCGTTTTGCACAGTTCAAACTGTGGGGGGTTTGCGGGGATGCCTCCGGACGCTGGCCACCTGTCCATCCAAGGCAGCGATGGTGAAGCGCCTCGAAACACATAGCTCTTTGGAAATTTCTGACCTTGAAGTTAAAGAAAAAGTGGCTCTAGTCTTCCCGAACCTGGTCAATCTGCGATGCTTGATATGGCAAGGCACGCCGGAGCTGACGGTTGATATGCTCACCAAATGCGAGCCAGCAGCCAAAAGCCTATCTGTGCTTTCCCTGCACATTGCATTACGGCAGAATACTGTTTCCCGACGCATGAAGGATTTTGCTCTGCCAAACCTGGAGCACCTGGTGCTCAGCCCGTTCCGTACGTCCGAGTATCTGTCCTGGTGCGGTCAGTTCTTTGCCAACAGCTACACTGAAAAGGCCAGGACGCATCTGAACACACTGTATTTGGGTCAGAATCTGTCTGGAAACCAGCAAGCTGGTAGTGGGTTTACGTTTGCATCCATGGACAAGGACAACTATCGCATTGAGGGCAAGAACGTTAAGCCCCTCAACGCCTTTTTTGGGCCACTTCTAGACAAATCGCATGAAAGCAGGCAGCCCTTGTTTGAGGGACTAACCAAACTGGGTTTCAGCGGAATTGTTGCTTCTGCTGATGATGTTAAGCTGATGAAGTCGATAATTCAGCTAGCGAACCTTACTCACTTGTGCCTGACGGGTAGTGACGAAGGAGATGAAGATGTTCTCAGGTACGAGAGACTGGGCCCTCAGTTTGCTCCTAGGCCAAATGAAGCAGGAGATTCCATGAGCTACCGGGCACCGGGCCTGGTGCGTGCTCTTTCGCCGCTGGTGCCCAATATTCGACACTTGGAGATCAATTGGAATAGTGGTAAAGCAGCCGGAATCGGGCGGCCTACTGATGATCTACTTTTAAGACTGCAGAAGTTGGAATCGCTCAAATTAACATTGATTAACTATGATCGAGAATGTTTATACGCCATAGGCAAGGTCCCGGGTCTGAAACGGCTGACTATCAGGGCTACTTCTAGCAGTGTGGCCGTGGCCATGGACAGCGACTGGCTCAGCCCTCTGGCAGCCTGTACCGGTTTGAAGGCTTTGAAAATCCCCTGCGCAGAGGTGCCGTTGTGGTTGGAAGAGCTTACTGAACTGGAAATTCTTGATCTGGAGCAGCCGCGAGCCAACCCGTACCTGGGCCATCCCTACATTGGCAGCTTCAAGCTGGATGAGCTTGTGCGCCTGGGCAACCGAGTTCAGTACGCTAAAATCATCCAGCCGAGCCTACAGTATGTCAAAATGGAAGGTAATGTGTTTGATTTGGCCGATGCGAATACACCTGTTACTCGGCAGGGCCTGGATCAATGGCTGCAAGAGCAGATCTTCCCGCCATGGGAGCTGTAGTGGGTGGACATGGCCGCATAGAACAGCAGGGGAAGGTACTTAGCATACCGGAGTCATAAGGCGTCGGATCAAAACCCATCATATATATATATATCTTATTACGTTTGGATAGAATGAATATCTTTTTTTTTCTCTTTTCTCATTTACATTTAATCTGGCCAAAGTTTGCGCTTGGGTTGCGGCCAACTGCCTTTTTTTTGCTGGGCCCGCAGCCATCCGAAGGGGTTCAGTGCTGCGGAGGGCGACGCCGAGAGTTTCAAAAGGCGGCTGAGTCGATGGGTGCATTCAAATCACGAGCAACGCAGCACTCCATCTTCTTGATCCAAGTTTGAATTTGCACCTCTTTCGCAACCATCCCACCCTAAACAGACTAGAAAATGGGTAAAGCAAACTCGAAACTGTCCAAGGACGAGCTGCAGGAGCTGAAAAAGGCCACTTACTTTGACAGGAAGGAACTGCAGCAGTGGTATAAGGGGTTTCTCAAGGACTGCCCCTCTGGTCAGCTGGATAAGCAGGAGTTTCATAAGATATACAAGCAGTTTTTTCCGTTTGGCGACCCATCTGCTTTCTCTGAATACGTCTTCAACGTGTTCGACAAGGACAATAGCGGATCTATCGACTTCAAAGAGTTTATTGTAGCTCTGTCCATCACTTCCCGGGGTACCCTGGAAGAGAAGTTGTCGTGGGCGTTCCAGCTGTACGACATTGACCACAATGGTCTGATTAGCTACGAGGAGATGCTGTCAATTGTCAGTGCCATCTACAAGATGGTCGGTTCCATGGTGAAGCTGCCCGAGGACGAATCTACACCTGAGAAGCGTGTCGAGAAAATTTTCAAGCTCATGGATAAGGATCACGATGGTGAAATCACCTTGGACGAGTTCCGCGAGGGTTCAAAGGTGGACCCCACCATTGTATCTGCATTGAACCTTTACAACGGTCTAGTGTAAAAGGACTCAGTTCGCAGCCCGCAGTTCAGGCTCAACAGATGTGTGGAAAAATGCATTGGTGAGCGTGGACTTTTTTTCTCTTATCTTTGTAGCTCTATACATCTCTAGTTCGTCTTTTTACTTTAGTGTTTCTCAGTTTTTTTACCAGCGATGCCAAAAATATATTTATTTCAATTAACACTACTATCAAAGAAAAGGGGGGCGAACAGGCATCGGCTTTTATATATAATTATATTAACATACGCACGCTTTGTTTTTAGCTGCCTAGCTGCGCTTGCTAGAAACATTGAGCACACCAGGCAAAGGATCGTCGGCAATGCTAAACAGTAGCTGCACAGAAGCTGCAAGAACAAGGATAATAACAACGCCAGTCCACAAAAACATCTGGGTCTCTGCACTAACATCCTTTTTCTGGCATGCATTACCTCCCCATCGAGTCGTCTTGCTCTTCTCCTGGTTGTAGCTAGTTCCACAAACACATGCAAAGGAGATGGGATTCACCTTCTTGCACGATCCATGGCCAGAGCACGAGTTGGTGAGCTTCAGGCAGTCCTCTTCTGTCTCAAAAGTGCTCAGTGTAGTCAGTTTAGTAGCCTTGGGTGCAGCTGCTCTCTTGCTGAAACTGCCAGCAGACGGTACTCTATGGTGGTGGTGATTGCCGGCTCGATGCTGCTGCACATCAGCACATCGCTCAGCAGGAATGGCCAGAACAGCGATTCTTGTGTTTGGCTGCTCCTTTGCAAGATTCTTGATAGCTTTGAGAATATCAGCACGGGCCTGGGGCAGATCCTCAGCAGAAAGACCGTTCAAAGATTGCAAGTGGAGAATAACCGATTCGTCATTGGTATGCTGAGCAACAGCCTTAATGCTGTTAATGTCCTCCTCAAGTTTGCTAGAGCCCTCTGCAGTTTGCGAGTAGTATTCGTTAACCATTCGCTTGTAGTGGCTGCCGGCTCCAGACGAGTGAGGGAACACACTTACTCCGGCTCTCCAGGACTGGGCAATTCGTCCAGTGACGCTTTCAATGTCTCCGATCAAAGTGCTGAAAACAGAAGAAATGGCTTCAAAGTCCGGAAAGTCCTTGATGTGGAATGCAGGCATCACTCCGAGAGACTTGCTGCAACCGTCTTCACCAACATTGGTGGCCTTCTCCGCCGCCTGTTCCTTGAGATTGTCGACAGCAACCACAATTGTGTCGGACTTTTTCAGGGTGGAAAACAGACCGGTGGACTTCAGAGAAGCAACCAGTCGAGCGTCATCAGAGTTCTCCAGAGAGTACAACTTGCTGGTGCCGGTGAAGTCGCTCAGCACCATCTGGCCCTGTTGCAGGTTGACCAACGGCGTGTGCTTGGAGCTCCTTCTATCGGAGTTCAGATAGTATACAGAGGCCTCCGACTCGGGGCCGCACACGGATGCAGCCGCCATAGCGGAGATGCAGCAGCTTGCTGCTGCCATTGCAGCTATCTCGAACTTCATTTCAAATGGTGAAGCGGTGAAGATGGATGGATGCGTGCGCAGGTGCGTGGGCTTTGGCAGCCAAAAGTGGGAGGGTTGGTAGGGTAAGACCACCCAACCGACGGGGGGATGCCAGCCCAATTTGATGTGATCAGATATGTCTCCATCAACCTGCACGTTCAAGAGGGAAGCTGTATGATCGGGCCTGCAGTCCCGGAGAATATTCAGCGAGCTCGGGCAGTTCGCCTGGGCCGGAAATTCGGCGAAGATAGCAGCAGTGACGAAGGAGTTGGTACAGAGTTGACCAAGGTGGGAGAGCCAGGCAAAGCGGAGGACGACGAGGACGAAGACGAATCATCGTCTGATGATGACTTTGGGCCAAGTTTGCCCGGCGCTGGCGTAGATGAGGACGAGGAGGAAAAAAGAGCTCTGGAGAGACTGGATAAAGCTGCAGTGGCGGAGGGAAAGCCTGTGCAGGCAGATAGTCGATCCAACTGGATGAATCTCGCTCTGGGATCGGACGGCCAGGATATCAGCTATGATCCAAAGACATTTCGAAGAATAAATGCCCAGGGCGTTGATTCGTCTTGGAAAGAGTCTGACAGTGCCAGATCCAAGCGGAAAGCCGACGAGATGATGGGCCTGGGCCCCCGGTCAGCATCCAAGGTGGACGTCTATGATACCTCGAGCCGGGCTATTGCGACACAAAACCCTTCCACCAGTAGGCAGCTGCATAACCAGGACGCAGTGAGCAAAGCCAGGAAGAGCATGAGTGATCGGTTCAGCAAAGCAAGCTGATGATGATGTTTTGGATGCTGTCCAAATGTAAACTGCTGTCATGCTATATTTATTCTATGTACTAAGCATTCATGACATTTTCTAATGAAATGCACGCAATTCCTCCTGCTAATGAATCGGCCAACTGCCTATATTCGTTCGGCCACCCATATGGCTGCTCGACAGCCATTCTTGATGGTCTCGGTCAGCAGCATGTACGGAACAGCCTGTTTGGCACCTTCCTCAATGGCCGTGTCCAAATGCTCCAGCTCGTCGTCTCTGAACTGCTTGATGGTGTTCTTCAGCAATCCAATATCTGTAGATTTATCAAGGGCATCTGGGAACTCTTTGTGTAGCCACCGCAGCTGGTCATTGTAGTGCCCGCCAATGACTGTCTCGACCGCTTCAGTGCAGGCCATAGCGGCTTCCTGGCCCATCAGCGCGGTGCCAGCACCCAATGAAAAGGCTGCCACCTTCCAAATAGGCGTCAGCACCGACGGCCGGATCCTCCCCTCGACCTGAATAGTGTTGAATGTGTTTCGGTGGTGGATTTCCTGCTCCCACATGTGTTTGATGAGCGGAGCCAGCGACGGCTTGGTCACTGAGAAGACTGCATGCTGGCCGGCATAGATGAAATCTGCGCCCAGTTCGCCAGCCTGGTCGACTCGGATGATTTTCTCGAGCTTGGTTGCCTGTGCCAAAGTGTATGGCGAGGACTTGGCGGTGGTTCTTAGTGCTTGTTTGAGCATACCGGGTGCAATGGTGGGGTGAAGAGATGAGCCCACTCACTGTTCGGGCTAGTTAGTTGGATGGATGGTGGGATTTGGGTCAAAAGCCGTTTGTTGATTAGCATGCATATAATATTGATATAGCTACAGGCACCAGCAACTACACTTATCTACTGAGCGCCTTGAGGTCAGGCGTAGCCGAGGGCGCGTGAGCAGCTCCAAAATGAACCATATCAGTGGCAACGTTGATCCGGCGCAGAGTCCATGGACAAGCTACTTGGAGTTCTTCTTCTTGAGCTCCTTCTCCTTCTGCTGCTTCTCCAGCTCCCTCCGGTTGCCCTTCAGCAGCTCCAGATGGCCCACCTTTGCCGCCAGATGTTTCTCGGTGACTACTGTCAGAGCGCCCGAAGCCTTCTTGATGAGTTTTTGCTCTTTTATGGCTGCCTGGCGACGCGGAGCCAGCTGCTTGTTTGCGGCCTTCTTGGGTCTGTTTTGTTAGGAAATCAAATCAATCAAAGGCCTTCCCTCAGGTGTCGCTCCTTGTCAACGGCCCCATCCTAATCTAATAAAATAAAGTACAACTTACGCCTTGCTTTTCTTTACACCCTTGGAAGGCTTGGACGCCTTCTTCAAGACTCCCTGGGGCATGTTCAACAGGTTCCGATTTGCAGCTAATGGTGGTAGATGGGCAAGTTGGGGCCCTCCTCCGATAGCCTTGCGTTCACCACTACATTGAGAAAAAAAAAAAAAAAAGTCAAAAGGCTCCAACATTGACTCTCTCACACTTCCAACCTTCCCCACCCTCCACCAACCATGCTGGTACTGGCCGGACCCACGGCCCATTCGCCGTTCCGGATCAATTCGCTGATCAACAACATCAATACTGCCGTTAACTCGTCTGCAGTGGTTGTCATTCGATCTATCTACGTGCACTATGTCTCGGTGCTGGCTGACTCTGATTTGGCGCTCAATCCGACCAAGCGATCCCGTCTCGATGCTCTGCTGGACTATGACTCCAAGGCCGATACCGAGGATCCTTTGGTCAGATTGCTTGTCCAGTCGGTGTCTGACGCAGACGTGGCCCTGCCGGACGACTGCTATCTCATTCGGGTCATTCCTCGTCCCGGTACCATCTCACCGTGGAGTACCAAGGCCACCAACATCCTGCAGCTGTGTGGGCTCGAGAACGACGTCGAGCGTGTCGAGCGAGGAGTAGCTCTGGTCGTCCAAGTTCGAAAAGGTTTCCCGTTTGCCGAGCACCTCAAGTCTGGTGCTTTCCTGGACTTCATCTACGACCGAATGACTCAAGTCATTCCCTCCTCCGTTCCCGTCGAAGACGATCTCTTTGCCCACCAGTCCCCCAAGCCTCTTGTGTCAGTTCCTCGGGCTAGCATTGCTGAGGCCAATAAGAATATGGGTCTGGCTCTGGATCAGGCCGAGATCGACTACCTCAACTCTGCTTTCCCCAGCAGAGACCCCACCGATGTCGAACTCTTCATGTTCGCTCAGGTCAACTCAGAGCATTGTCGACACAAAATCTTCAATGCTGAGTGGAAAATAGACGGAGAGAAGAAGGCCCATTCCCTCTTCAAGATGATCAGAAACACTCACGAGAAGCACCCTGAATACACTATCTCTGCCTACTCGGATAATGCTGCTGTTCTCCAAGGCTTCGATGCTTCCTTTTTTGCTCCTGATCCTCAGTCCAAGGTTTACTCCTCTAAGCCAGAGATGGTTCACTACCTTGTCAAGGTGGAGACCCATAACCACCCTACTGCCGTTTCTCCCTTCCCCGGTGCCGCTACCGGCTCTGGTGGTGAGATTCGTGATGAAGGTGCAGTCGGTCGAGGCTCCCGATCCAAGGCTGGCCTTTCTGGCTTCACCGTGTCCGATTTGCTCATTCCCGAGTTCCAGCAGCCCTGGGAATTGGACATTGGGCGCCCCAGCCACATCGCTTCTCCTTTGGATATCATGCTCGAGGCTCCTATTGGCTCGGCTGCTTTCAACAATGAGTTTGGACGTCCTGCTATCACTGGCTATTTCCGAACTCTGACGAACCAGGTTGTCAATGCTCACGGAAAGACTGAAATCAGAGGTTACCACAAGCCTATCATGCTTGCTGGTGGTCTTGGCGCTATTCGACCTCAGTTCGCCCTAAAAGATAGAAAAATTACTCCTGGAGCCGCACTCATTGTTCTGGGCGGTCCTTCTATGCTTATCGGTCTAGGCGGTGGTGCTGCCTCCTCTGTTTCCTCTGGTGACGGCTCTGCTGAGCTTGATTTTGCTTCCGTCCAGCGAGGTAATCCTGAAATGCAGCGACGTGCCCAGATGGTTATCGATGCCTGTGTTGCTCTGGGTACCTCCAATCCTATCCAGTCTATTCACGATGTTGGTGCCGGCGGTCTGTCCAATGCTCTTACCGAACTTGTGCATGACAATGATCTGGGTGCTAGATTCGAGCTAAGAGACGTTCCTAACGTAGAACCTGGCATGTCTCCCATGGAAATTTGGTGCTGTGAGGCTCAGGAACGATATGTTTTGGGTGTGGCCATGTCTGATTTGGAAACATTCAAGGCTATCTGTGAACGTGAACGTGCAATCTATGCCGTTGTTGGTACAGCCACCAGCGAACAGCGACTTATTCTGAACGACAAGTTGTTGAAAACTACCCCTATCGATATGGAAATGTCTGTCCTATTTGGTAAGCCTCCCAAGATGAGCCGAGTTACAGCTACGAAGCCTCTGAAGCTCCAGCCCTTGACATCTGAAGTCTTGGCCAAAGACCCCAATGAGGCCCTGAACAGAGTGCTCAGTCTCCCGTCCGTCGCTTCTAAGATGTTTCTTATTACTATCGGCGATCGATCCGTTACTGGCCTAATTGCTCGAGATCAGCTGGTTGGACCCTGGCAAACTCCTGTCGCAGATGTTGCTGTCACTATCACCTCCCATGGTCCTGGCATTCATACTGGTGAAGCAATGGCTATTGGTGAAGACCCGATGACCGCTTTGATTAGTCCTGCTGCCAGCGCCAAGGTTTCTGTTGCTGAGTCACTGCTGAACTTGTATGCCTCGGATGTTACTGCCCTGGAGAGAGTGAGACTATCTGCCAACTGGATGGCCGCTCCTGCACATGAAGGTGAGGGTGCTGCTCTGTACGAAGCTGTTCAGGCCATTGGCCTGGATATTTGCCCTGACCTTGGCGTCTCCGTTCCTGTTGGAAAGGATTCCATGTCCATGAAGATGAAGTGGGGTAAGGACATGGTTGTCACCTCACCTGTGTCTTGCGTCATTACGGCTTTTGGCCCTGTTGATGATGTTCGAAACACTTGGACTCCTCAGCTGGAGCGAATCGAAGGGTCTGAAATTGTCCATGTTGATCTTGGATTGGGCAAGCGACGTCTTGGTGCCTCATCATTTGCTCAGGTATATAGCCAGGTTGGTGACAGCTGTCCCAATGTGGATGACAATAAGCTTCTCAAAACGGTTCTCAAATCATTTGAATTGCTGCACAAGAAGCATGCTGATTTGGTACTTGCGTATCACGATATCAGCGATGGTGGTTTGATCACTGCATTGCTAGAGATGGCATTTGCTGGACGTGTCGGATTGAACGTTCAACTCACCGGTGAGTCTGATCTGGAGCTCCTTCCTGCTTTGTTCTCTGAAGAAGTTGGTGCAGTCTTCCAAGTTTCCGATGCCAAGAAGTTTGTTGAAGTCTTAACCGAGGCTGGTGTTCCGGCCAATGCTTTGTCTACCGTTGCTACCGTCAAGCTCACTAAGGAGCAGGATATCAACGTGTCATACAACGGACGAACAGTTATCAAGAACACCAGAGGTGTTTTACAGCAGACCTGGTCCAGAACCTCCTACATGCTCCAACGACTGCGAGATAACCCAAAGAGCGCCGATCAGGAGTTCTCCAATATTTTGGACAACTCTGATCCTGGTATCTCATACAAGCTCTCTTACGAAGATATGCTTGTTTCTTTGCCCAAGACCTTGACCCAGAAGCCCAAGGTGGCCATTCTGCGAGAGCAGGGTGTCAACTCCCACAACGAAATGGCTTACGCCATGACTCAGGCTGGCTTCACTGCCGTTGACGTCCACATGTCTGATTTGATCAGCAAGAAGTTCTCTCTTTCTGAGTTTGTTGGTCTTGCTGCCTGTGGTGGCTTCGCCAACGGTGATGTTTTGGGCGCTGGTGCTGGTTGGGCCAAGTCTGTGTTGTTCCATGACGATCTTAAGCAGGAGTTCTTCAACTTCTTTAACGAGCGATCCGACACTTTTGCTCTTGGTGCATGCAATGGCTGTCAGTTCCTGTCTAGGCTGAAGGAACTTATTCCTGGTGCTGAGGACTGGCCGTCGTTTGAACGAAATGCTAGTGAGCAATATGAGGCCCGAACTGCCTTGGTGGAGATTATCGACGACAATAACACTTCTTCGGAGTCGTCTATTTTCTTGAACGGCATGAGAGGATCTCGCTTCCCTATTGCTGTTGCTCATGGCGAAGGCCGTGCATCTTTCAAGTCTGAAGAGCAGCTAAAGCGTTTTTCCAAGGATAACCTGAGTGTTATTCGATTTGTGGATAACTACGGTAATGTTACCGAGAAGTACCCTTACAACCCGAACGGATCTCCTGACGGCATCACCGGCATCCGATCCCCCAATGGTAGAGTTTTGGCAATGATGCCTCATCCTGAGCGAGTCGTTATCCGAGAGGCTAACTCGTGGTACCCTAAGAATCAGTTCGAAGAGGGACCCTGGATACGACTGTTTCGAAATGCCCGACAGTGGGTCGGCTAAATTGTTGTATTAATGGAGATACAATAATAATAATTAATAAATAAAAACAGATACTTTAATTCTTATCCGATGCATTAGCCTGTGACTGGGAGTCAGGGCTGTGTCCGCTCTTTGATCTGATGCAGGTTCTATGCCATCGCCGACGTCTCCAGGTGTAGAGACGCTGGCCATCTTGAAAATCATAGACCCATTTCTCTCCGTGGTCGACTTCTACGAAAGACGACAGCGCTCTGTTCATTACCCAATCATCTGGAATAAAATCAAGTGTCCAGGATGTATCAGGTTCAAATGTCCAGCCAACGGGGGGCAAGACATCTGTGTACACTGGAGGGCCCACCAGAGTAGCTTGCAGGTCAGGTTGCAAAAACCGCCGAGTAACGTGTGATTCGGGTACAAAGACGCTCGGACCCCAATACTGCGCTTCGCTTTCATATGTTTGGATTTCAAATGTCTCAGTTTCCCTCTTTTCTGGCGGTTCGTTGAACGGGAACTCAGAGTGAGCATAGTCATCCATCTTCTGTAGCAATCCACGAGCATGATTTTCAGCCAGAGCAGCAATCTCCTTAGATCGGGAGCTCGAGCTGGAGTCACTGCCTTGGCGTGACGATTTTTGCTTATCCCTTGTGGGGCTCTCCTCGTCACGGGTCGGCCGCGGAGTTCTACTGCCTTCTGTTTTCTGCCTGCCTAGGAACTTCACAGTATACGGAGCGCATTGATAGCTGATAGATGCACCGATCCATCCCAGGGCAGTAAAAATATGCCTCCATGGCAAAATGGAAGCATAAGGTTGAATAAGGTAGGCAACAACGCCGGTGCCGAGGCAAGAGAAGAACACAACGGCTGATCTTGATTCGTCTGAAAAATAGGCTACCGGCTCGAGTTGCTCAGAAACCATGTCATAAATATCAGAGTAGTCTGCCATGAGATTTTGGGTATCGGCAACATTCATGTAAAATTCTCTAGAGATGTCCGGGACGGGTTTGGGCACAGCAGCGGAACTCAAAGGAGGCCCAGTAGCAGGAACATTGTTATTCTCCAAAAAGCCCGGATCCGGTGGGTGCCTCACTAGATATGAAGGAGCAAGCACACCATATGCAAAAAATAGAAAAGGCAGCATGACTATAATGCGGGGGTTCAGACAGCAGTAGGAGTAGATGAGCAGGACTGAGATGGAAAAAGCGGGGTGCTTCCAGCAAACAAGTTCAATGATCCAGTAGTATAGTTCAAAGATAATGGACATTCTGGAGGTCATTCTGCGAAAATTCTTAGCCGTAAGGGGAATCGATAGCTGCGGACGCTCCTTCATCAGAATCACTCGGCGATCAGCGTCGCTCAAGGTCATGGAGGCGGAAGGCAGAGCAGCGGCTACCATCTTCTCCACCAACTTATCCGTCATATTTCCATACCAGTCAGCAGCGCCCGAGCTGTTCATCAGCTCTTTCCAAGTATTGGAAGACTCTCTTTTCTGTGGAGTAGACGTTTTTGAGTCGGAGCTCGCTAAAGCGGCACCGTCGATGAGTTCCTTGAGACCCAGCCAATTATCCAGGCTCTTGCTAAGGCGCTTGAGGTTGGCGGGATTATCAGTAGCCTGCTGCGAATCGGCCGGTAACTCATGCACATTACTAGCACTAACATTGCTCTCTGACGAGCCAGCCAGGTCCAAACTGGGCCTCTGACTGCCAATCATATCCCAGATGTTGGACATATTCTCTGGAATTGGCATTGTTAGCAAGGTTGAGGCGTGCGATGAATGTGAAGGTTGGTGGATCAGAGTTGTCGGGGCAACCAATTTGTTTACAACCTACACTTGCCCTCGAGCGAAACTTTACATACAAGTTGGATTGATCTCCACAGTCAACCTACAACTATTAGAGACATCAGCGGAGATGGCAAAAACGCTCAGTAGTCCTCCGCAGGATCTTATATCCAAAGTGCAGTTCTCGCCTAATGGAGAGCAACTGCTGGCTGCGTCATGGGACAATACCCTCCGAGTGTACAGCACGTCGGCGGGCACGCTACAGAGCGTATCAGATATGTCGGCTCCCCTGTGGGATGCGTGCTGGAGCAGCACTGATTCAGGCGTAGTATACGCTGGAGGCTTGGAAAAGGTCATTTATCAAGTTAATGTCGAGACTAGGAGACTGACACAGATGGGCAAGGATCATCAGGCTGCTGTGAGCTGCCTGCTCAGCAGACACAATCGGCTCATTTCCGGCAGTGTGGATAAAACACTGCAATACATTGACCCCAGGGACCCTTCAGACAGTATGTTCGTGGACCTGCCTGGCAAGGCTTTTGCTATGGATGCATCTGAAGATGGAAATATGCTGGTAGTTGGCATGGATCACCGGCTGATCCAAGTGTACGACTTGCGAGGCAACCCCAGAGTGCCTGTAGTAGAGCGCGAGAGCACACTGCGATACAGCACTCGAGCAGTCCGATGTGTTCCTACAGGACTGGTGCCAGCTGGGGCTGCCTATGTGGTTTCGTCTATCGAAGGAAGAGCTGCACTGGAATATGTTGACTCGAGCACCGAGGGGTTTGGGTTCCGATGCCATCGAGCAAAAACTAGCGACGAGGACGTTGCACTGCCGGTCAACGCCTTGGCATTTCACCCCAAAACAGGCGTTTTATACACCGGTGGGTCTGACCGGGCTCTATTTTCGTGGGATGTAAATTCCAAGAAGAAGCTCAAGTTCGGCGCCCGGTTCGATCACAGTGTTATGAGTATGGACGTTTCTGCCAATGGTAGTCTACTGGCGGTGGGCTCATCCAACGATTTATACCGGGAAGACCCTAGTGGACTAGCTAACAATCTGGTGGAGTCTCAAATCACCATCCTACCGCTCGGCACGTGAGTTGAACACTAGATTGAGGTGGGCACTGTCAAAAAAAAGCCATGGATGGTGTAGCTTTTGCATTGCATGGCCCGCACATGGAGCAATAAGCGTGGAATTGGGTACTGCGCACAAGGGGCTTTCATATTCAGCCTGCGTCCAGCCCTGGGCGCCCCCCCCCTGCATCATCTTGTGTTTCTTGCTGCTGCCTGTAAATTCCGTTTTGAATGCTTTATTACTGCCAATCGATGCACCCACACCGGCTCGCTGACACACCACCTGCTGTGCGTCAGCTTTTTTACATTTTATGTGGGTGTGTTTACAGAGTGGGCGTGCGTATTGCCGCTGCTCTGCCGTTGCTGTGCATGGCAGGCTATTTTGTTGCAGCCGTGCATCACCCAGCTCATCAGGTACGCACCCCACCTCAAATATATGGAAATTTCTTTCATCCACCCAGTATCTTTGCTCCCTCGCACCTGGGTCTGCTCTCAACCCTGTCCGTCCTAGTATTTGCACGCACACCCGCACGCACCAACGCAACTGCAACTGCACGCAAACACTAGCCGGTCGCAGACATGAGGGTTGGTCTAGTAGTGTGGCTTGCAGCTGCAGTCTTCCGAGGCTCGCTGGCTTTTACTCCAGTGAAGTTCTCCAATTGCGTGTCGCCCGGTTCCGGTGCGCCGCTGTTCCAGGCCTCGTCTGTCAGCGCCAGCTACTCCGACTCGGACCATGACGGCAACAGGCTCTTGGAATTCCAAATCACAGGCGAAATCACCGGCGGCCAGCTGATAGACTTGAATAGCGAAACAAATGAGTATAGTATGTGTAAAAATGACGCAGAACGCGTCCCGTGTCGGCTTCTTTGTCCCTCCCTCAATGCCAGAGCCACTATCAACCATATCCCCGCTCGCTCGAGTACTAACTTATCCAGCTACGCTGCGCGTCACTTCCAACATTCTTAATTACGACCTCCATGACAGCTATGCCCAGTTTTGCGAACATGTCAACAGCTCGTGTCCCTGGAACAGTGGCTCGAAAGGGACGTTTACCTATTCTTTTAATGTGTCGGAGGGATACCAGGCGGTGGCCTATGATACCACGTTCTACATTGTATCACCAGCTAAGCAATCGCATCTCATAGGCTGTGTCGATGTCGAAGTAGCTCCTGTCATTGCCTCTTATGCCTGGTACCCTGTTTGCTTTGGCATCTTTGGCGTATTGGTCTTTTTGGCCGTTGCTTACTATTGTGCTATTCTGGGCAACCCTTGGTCCGGCACCTCCAATCTTTATTTATCTTCGTCAAACTATCACTCGACTGTCGATACCATTCGACTAATCACCCCAGGAATATCCGATTTTCTGTACTATGTTCAATTTGCATTTTTCTCCGGCTGCCTGTCACTCGATTATGCGGCATTCTTCCAGCCCCTCTTGACGACTGTCTCGTGGTCCAGCCTCCTGTTCCACTTCAGCTGGGTTTCAAAGCGCCAAGAGCACTTTGATGACAACCTGTACATTTACAAAGGCAGATATGGTATGAGCCACATGGCACGCAATATCAGGCTCACACAGGATGCAGATATATGGCCTTCGTTCATTGTATGGCTGATCGTGGCCTATGTAGCTGTGATTCTGTTAGCTGGAATTGCTCTGGCCGTTCAGTACTATACCAGGAAGAGAAAAGCAGCCTCTTTGCCAAACTCTTCATCTACCCTGGACATGCCGCATCATATTTCTTATGAAACCAAGCGTGCTGCTGTCGCAGCTGGGGATGACACGCTTCGGCCCACTGAGCTTTTAATTCCTGGTCAGCGGCCAGCTTACTTCCTGGTTGGCATTTTGATCAGGTTGGCTCTGAAGTTCTTTGCCCTGCCTATTGTTGTACTGGGCTTTTATCAAATGTACATCATTAACCGTTTCGACTCTCCCTATGAATCAGACGTGTTCTCGGTCATCACTATCGTGGCATGGATTGTACTGGCATGCTGGGGAAGCTACGTAACGGTCTTCAAAAAGTTCCAACACCTTGGTGAATTGAAAACAAGATTGATTTGGGGATCATTGTACAATACTTATCCAGTCTCAGAAAGACCTCTGTTTGTGATTGTCGAATTGTCAATCAAGTTCATGCAGGGTCTAGCCATTGGTCTTGTACAAGAGTCAGGCCTAGCACAGCTTATTATTCTGATTGTGCTGGAGATCATTGCATTTTTTGCTGTAACCATATGTCATCCGTTTGAGACGGGCACGTTTATGAATGTTATCACTGCTGTACTGAGCGTGGTGAAGCTTGTGGTTCTGTGCCTGATGATTCCATTTGTAAACGAACTGGGCACCTCAGAGTCCGTCAAGGGATGGCTAGGGTACACTATTCTGGTTATTCATGGTGTCATTGCATTATTATTTTTGGTTCATGCCATCCAAGTGTTGGTGGAGCTTAGCCTTCGAAGAGGCAGAGTGCCGTTGACAGACATACCAGCTAAAGATGGAGTCAGAGGCTCTGCAATTGTCGGCTCCCCTGAAGTCAAGTCGTCGTACGAAATGAAGCGACTGACTTTGGTTGATGATGGCGATGAATTGGTTAACGAGGAGAAGAAGTATGCTGTGGGATCGCGCAACTATTACCGAAATCCGCGAGACAATTTGAATCCTCCAAGAGAAAGCATTTTTGAGGAGGTGTTTGCATCGTCTCCTACTAGCGAGGTTGTTTCACCAATCAGTGCGAAAACCAAGAACGGATCTAACGGTGGTTACTATAGGCGGCCACGAAGACGGCAGTCGTCTCAAGATTGGAGTGCGGATCAAAGCAGTGAATCCGGATCTAACAAGCATCATTCCCGAAAATACAAGTCTGATGAGCATACATTGATCAGTGACGAGGAATTCCAATTCGACGAGCGAGGGTCCAATAAGGTAGACTATGCTGTACGAGAGGCAGACATTTACATCACCAAGAGAGGCTCGGCAGCATCATGGCTCAACGACGAAGTGGAGGGAACGGGTGTGCCGCTGCGCAATAGCCAGGCGCGTACCAATTCTCTCATTTATGATGAAATTGAGGAAGAGAGTGGGCATTTGTTGGAGCCACAGCATACTGTGACGGGAAACCACCACAGCAGTCATGCAGCCGACGGGAAAGGAGCCCGTCACAATGGCGGAAACACAGTCGGACGGTTTTTGGGAAAAATCAAGGGTCTTCGCTACCCCGGAAATGCTGCAGGCCGTGAAGCAGAGTCAGACGGAGGAAAAGGGTTCGAGATACTTAGCCGACCGCGCATTGTGCCGGTACAATATAACCGAGCCCCAGAGACAACGGTGGCTCCACCAACTGCGACTAGGCCAGCAGATCCACAGAGCTCGTCAACAGCAAACATCCACCGCGCTCTCGACAACAGCGACAGTGAGGAAGCGGTAGAAACCCCGCTATTCTATGCCCCGGTCTCTTCTACTAGGGCCACTGGGCTGCGGGTTGTAACAGACGAACTCAGCCGGAAAAATAGCCTCACCAGCAGGAACAGCCACTTTTCCGAGTATGAGAGTGCACAAAGCGATGTGGAGTGAACCAACAACCGGGGGGGAGGGAAATAATAGGGAACTACAATGTGCCCACTGACTCCTCCTCTACTTGTTTGTTAGCTAATTGTTTATTTTACATATTTTTTTTAATATCAATTGTTTGTGTTTTTGCTTTTAATTGGATTTTATTCATTCCCTTGCGCGGTGTAGTACAGTGCGGTACGGTTGCGGTGACTCGTCCGTCCGGGTGCCTTGCCATACTATTGCTATTAATACAACTAACTGGGCTGGCCTAGCCGCCTTGCGTGGGTTGGGTTGGGTTGGGTCGGTTGCCTTTGTTGGTGCGATGACAACGAAAAGAGTAGTGAGTGGTGCAAGATGTTCAGGGGATTGGCCCCGGTTTTGGGGCAGAGACGAAGACAGGAGAAGGTGGTTTGCAGCAACGTGACATATTTGGGCTTGTGCAACCTATTCATCCAACCTCACTCACTCAACACCGACCGCAGCCATGTCAGTACAGGAAAAAACCAAGCGTCACATCAAGAGCCAGAGTGCTTTCGTAAGTAGAATATTCCGTCTTATTTCACGACCTGCAACATTGGGCCTGAACAAGGACGTACACTGCGGATTAAAACGCGCCGATCAGCCAAGGGTCTTGAGCTAACATGGTGTCCCCGCTCCCTAGGCTTTTGACAATAATGCTACAACTGTCGCTGCTAGCCAGATGCGAAACAGCCTGAACAAGCTGGCCGACACGGTCAGTGACCCCGAAACCAAGAAGAAGTTCGAGAACGAGATGGACAATTTTTTTGTCTTGTTCAGACGGTATTTGGCCGATTCCGCCAAGGGTACCGCGCTAGAATGGGATCGAATCCGGCCCCCACATCCTGATCAGGTGGTTGATTACGGCAACCTGCCCAAGGGAGACCCCGCCAACCCGGTTGACCAGAAGCACCTGTCCAAGCTGGCCGTGCTCAAGCTCAACGGTGGTCTTGGTACCTCCATGGGCTGTGTTGGCCCCAAGTCTATTATTGAGGTGCGGGACGGCAAGTCGTTTCTGGATCTCGCAGTGCGCCAGATTGAGCACCTCAACCGTCAATATGAGACTGACGTCCCGTTTATTCTGATGAACTCTTTCAACACTGACGAGGACACTTCCACCATCATCAAGAAGTACCAGTCCCACAATGTCACCATCAAGACTTTCAATCAGTCGCGATTTCCTCGTGTCTTCAAGGACTCTTTGCTGCCCGTCCCCAAGGCCTACGAGGATGATCTCGATTCTTGGTACCCCCCTGGACACGGTGACTTGTTCGAGTCCATTGCTAACTCTGGTGTCCTGGATGAGCTGATTGCTCAGGGCAAGGAGTATCTGTTCGTCTCCAATGGTGACAATTTGGGTGCTGTTGTTGACTTCAACATTCTCAAGTACATGGTGGAAGAGGACTGTGAGTACATCATGGAGCTTACCGACAAAACTCGGGCAGACGTTAAGGGTGGTACTATCATTGACTACGACGGCAAGGTTCAGTTGCTGGAAATTGCTCAGGTGCCCAAGGAGCATGTTGAGGACTTCAAGTCTATTAAGAAGTTCAAGTACTTCAACACCAACAACTTGTGGATCAACCTGAAGTCTATCAAGCGAATTGTCGAGAACAACGAGCTGTCTATGGAGATCATTCCTAATAACAAGTCGATTTCCCGTGGTGGCCAGGATATTCCTGTGCTGCAGCTGGAGACCGCTGTCGGTGCTGCCATTCGACATTTCAAGAATGCTCGAGGTGTCAATGTCCCCCGATCGCGATTCTTGCCTGTCAAAACATGCTCCGATTTGCTTCTGGTTAAGTCTGACCTGTACTCACTGGATCATGGCCGACTGGAGGTTTCCTCTTCTCGATTTGGAGGAGCCCCGTTGATCAAGCTCGGTGGACACTTCAAGAAGGTGAGTGATTTCCAGAAGCGAATTCCCCATATGCCCAAGATCGTGGAACTGGACCACTTGACCATCACCGGCAATGTCACTCTGGGTAAGAATGTTACATTGAAGGGCACTGTGATTATTGTTTGCGAGGAGGGCAAGAAAATTGACATCCCCAATGGCAGTGTGCTCGAAAACGTTGTCATCACTGGCAGCTTGAGTATCCTGGAACATTAAAGAGCCACTTCTTTTTTTTTTCTGTTCCTTCCGCCGTGTCCTCTTGCCTGTATCTTAGCCAGTCTGGATTGTGTAGTCTTCGTACATATATAACCTACAAAAAGTTTAGCCCAAACGTGCCTGATGCTAGTGGTTGCTGCTGTACCTGGCCCCGCCCGCTCGCTCGCTGGCTCGCTCACTGTATAAACATACCCATCGGGTTGACCCAGCGTCGCGCGCCAGGGTGCCTGCCCTGCCCACTCCGTGGGGTTTTGTTAGTGTCCCAAGCCTTTCCCACTTGCTCCCTCTCACTCAGTTAGACAAAGACTGACCAACCTGTAGAGACGCACTGCTATATAACGGCGGCAGATTGAATAGATTGGAGATAAGATGCCATCTGGTTTGTTGAGCCCCCTGAAGGGTCATATATGTAGGTTTGCCACTGCAAATAGATGTTAATTGAACGGGGGGTTGACGTGCACTCGCTCGCTCGCAGCCTCTTAAAGCAAGGATCCTTAGAGGCGGATGAAGACTAACCGAGAAACAGCTAGGAAGGAACATGCTGCGCCCAGCACGCCTAATGCCAACTCCGGTTCGGCTGAAGATCTCGATGGTAAGTACCTACAGAATAAACCGACTGAAGAACCCGTGCTCTGGTGTTGGCATTGCGATGGACTTTGGCAACCCGGTTGTGCTCGTTGATGTGTGTTTGTGTGTGTATGCGCACATGCATGTGCAAACGGGGCGACGGCTGATGGACACCATGGGTGCAAGTAGGCCGAGCAGCTCCGACCCATGCCGAGCCGGCCAATTTCACTTGCGCTGTGAATAGAGATGGGCAAGCACGCCATGGTCCGGATAAATACTCTGTTCCGGTTTATCGTGGTTCTTCGGGTGGTTGTGAATTCTATTTTATTACTATGGTGCTGCTCTGCACTGAGCAAGGAAATATATATATTCCGGAGACCCTGGACCAGTACTAACCGCGTGTCTTAGATATCGATGAGGTCGACGGAGAGGGCCAGAACATCATCATGGGCATCATCAGCCAGTTGAGAATGGGGTCGGATCTCTCTAGAATCACACTGCCGACTTTTATATTGGAGAGAAAGTCCATGTTGGAGCGTATAACCAACACCTTCCAGCAGCCCGACCTGTTGCTAGAAGCTCACAACACCCAAGACCCTACCGAGAGATTTGTTAATGTAGTCAAGTGGTACCTTTCCGGCTGGCACGTTGCTCCCAAAGCCGTTAAGAAGCCTTTGAACCCGGTTCTGGGCGAGCATTTCTCATGTTACTGGGATCTCTCCAATGGAACCAAGGCCTTCTTTATCGCTGAGCAGACCTCTCACCATCCCCCCAAGTCATCCTACTTCTACATGTCTCCAGAGAACCATATCCGAGTTGATGGCACCCTGGTTCCTCGATCCAAGTTTCTCGGCAATTCTGCTGCTTCCATTATGGAAGGTATTGCATTCATGAAGTTTACAGATATCAAGGATAAGCATGGGAATGTCGAGGAGATTGAGTTCACCCAGCCTAACATGTATGCGAGAGGCGTCCTCATTGGTACCCTTAAATTTGAATTGGGTGACCATGCTATTGTCAAGTGCGCTCAGAATGACTTGATCGCCGACATTGAGTTCAAGACGAAGGGCTTCATCTCTGGTACTTACAATGCCATCCATGCTGAGATCAAGCAGATTTCCACCGGAAAGGTGCTCTATGAAATCACAGGTAAGTGGAATGAAGTTATGGAGATCAAGGCAGCTGGATCTCACAAGAAGGAAACTCTGCTAGATACTTCCAAGTCTGTCATTTCCCATCCCATCGTCCGACCCCTGAAAGAGCAGGGTACCTTGGAGTCAAGGCGACTCTGGGACAAGGTTACTGTTGCCCTTGGAAAGCGTAATCATACTGTTGCCACTGATGAGAAGTATGCAATTGAAGAGCGCCAGAGAAAGGAGGCTCGTCAGCGACAGGAAGAGGGTGTGGAGTTCCACCCCAAGCTCTTCAAGCCCACGGACCTTCCTTTGGAATATATTATTTATAAGGATATCAATGGTTCGACAGCTAAAGAGCAGATAGAGCAAATTTACTCTATTGCACCTATTCTTCCTGGTCAGGAATTCCACGAGCAGTTTGAGATTCCCGCCTTTAAGAAGGATGCTGAGACTGAGCACAAGGCCGAACCTCTTGACACGCTGAAGAAGGATGTGGAGGAGGCCCTACCAAAGGAATAGGTATGATAGTATTTGATGAGAGTTTTTGATTTTAATTTTATTTTCATCTTCCTACCGTGATATTTCCCGTTATATACTCCAAATAACTAACATAAGATAAATATGATGGTCTCTCTTACATAGCTAGTTCTCTGCTGATCTTCGAACCCTCTCTTAGAAACCACGCTAAAGCTTCATGGCCAGGAGCAACTTCGCTAATCAACTGTGTCTGACCAAGATAGGATGTGATTATGGTCGGATCGGAGAGTCTGGCGAGAACATACAATAAGAAGGACCATCGAGAAATGTCACCGACCAGCCTTTTGCATTCCGTAAACGTCGAATTAGCCACTGACTCAAGATCAACCGGCATCATCTGTATTACCCATCTTGCATGCGCATATGCATAGTAGTTCCGCGGGTGCTTTTCACCAGCCAGAAACACCTGTGACAGCTCCAGCAATGCCAGGCTGAGGGATTCAGCTTCCAGCGGTGGCTGGCCGTACAGCTTGGCTTCGTAATAAATAGGTTCCAACTCAGTACTAGAGAGGTTCTTCAGAGAAAAATTGGACAGTAGCCATCGCCTATGCTCCCAGAGTAATGGCGACTTTGTGTGCTTCGGCAACGGTGAGCTAAATAGTGCATTGAGCAGGGCCAATTCACCAACTGCCAGTGTTGGATCGGACAGAATCAGTCGCTTTCTAGTATTTACAGCAGTCACATGCTCATATGTAGCCAGTATGCATATTAGGGTGAGATCAAGTATGACTTTAGGGTCCTTATTGGAGTCGATCCATATGTCCGTTAGCTCTGATCTGATGCCGCAGTACAGCCGCATCAGGTACTTCCTGTCTATGCCGAGAACGCCTTCTTGAATGACAAAATAAGGCTCCGGGAGTTGCGGAAGTATCTCTACATGTCTAAGCGGGTATTCTTGATGGATGGCATTGCATAGGCTGCGAGCCTGGCTCAGCATCTTGTCTGATGCGCGATGCTCTAGTTCCAGTTCACAGTTAACCCAATCACACACCGACAAACTGGAAAGTCAAGGCAACATCACCAAACCCAAAAATCACCAAATGTCGGTCACGAAGGTAAGTTTATGAGGCACGACCAGCCCCTTGTAGAAAAATGAGCATGTACTAACTTACAGACTGAATTAGAGAGCTGGGTAAGGACTGACCTTCATCTTTTGTCGATGTCGCCAGGTTCTGTACTAACTATATGCAGATCGAAAGAAACTCGTCTCAGACAGTCTCTATTGAGAAGCTTGAAGTCCAAGGCGGGCAGCAGTTCAACGACTCATTTCTTAGTGCTCAATGGCCTACGATATTTGAGCCTGGAACGCTCGGTGAAACGCTTGCCAAACTTGACCGAGCTTCCAAAAAGTTCAAGGGATTAGGTGTGACCAACAGCTTCAAGTTAGATCTGGCTGCTGAACAAAAAAAGGATGCCCCGTTAGGATTGAATGCTCAGCTCACTCTGGAAGATGTACCTTCGGCATATATTTCTGCTACTGGAGTCACTCGAGAAGATATTGCCGGTGGTGTCCTTGCTGCTGGACATAACAACTTATTCGGAGGTGCCGAGACATTTGCTATTCAGGCCACTCGATTCGCCAAACCCAGACAGGCTGACAGTCTTTTTGCAGAGTTTTCAACTCCAATTGCTTCGAATGTGTTTCGACGGGCAGCAGTGAGTGGATTCGCATCACTTAATGCTGCGCCGTGGGCATCGCATTCTCAGCTCACGCAGGGTCTGACTGCAAAGCTCTCTCAGTCATGTGGTTGTTCTCATATCAATCAGGCAATCACTGAGGTTGGTGTGGAATATGCTAAGCGTACTGTTTCAGATATTGGTGCAGCTGCCAGCGATGCTGTGCGGGCTGCTGCAGGTGAGAATGTTAAGTACTCTGCCTTTTTAAACTGGTCTGCCTCCAAAATCGACAATCCCTTTTTCTCCAGAAATGGATCCAAGATAGATGTTCATGCTGAGGTCGCTGGTCTTCCATTTTTGGCTGGTATTCTCCCTCAAGGTGATGCCAGTTTCGTCAAAGCTCGGATCAATGGCTTGTATGCTAAGACTACCTCCGACGATAGACTAACTGTGAACCTGACTGGCTCATTTGGAATCCTTTCTTCTCTATCTGGCCCCAGTTCTATTGTTGATCGATACTTTTTAGGTGGAGCCAAGGATATTTATGGCTTCCAGTACAATGGACTAGGCCCCAAGACTGATGGAGATGCCATTGGAGGCGATGCATATGCTTCTGGAAGAATAAGCATTTACACCAAACTTCCTCTACTGGTGAATTCCGAATCTCCTCTTCGATTCCACATGTTTTTCAACGGGGCCAGTCTTGTAGGTAGCAACGGAGCTGGGTTCGTGGATACCATCAAAGCCCCTTTCAAGCAAACTGCCTCGACTGCCACTGGTCTTGGAGTCTCTTACAAGACAGAAGCTGCTCAGCTTGAATTGACATACAGCGTTCCCCTGCATGCAAGTAGTAGTGACTCGATCCGCGGAGGACTGCAGTTTGGCGTGGGGTTGGAACTGCGATAAACGTTTGTTCAACTTCCACCAAGCCACATCATATTCTCAACATCTGTAAGTTATATTATAGTTATACTGTATACAATACACGTATTAGAAAATTATAGTGAAAGCGCCTCCAAGTTGAGCAGGAAGTTGGTGATGAGTGCGCGAGTACATATATTCCGACGTTGACTTGATCCCACCAACATTCTTTCAACATTTATCATCAGCCATTTGCCATGGACGAGCTCATGGAACCCCCCATGGATCTGGGTAACTCAACGGAAATACGTCCAGCAAGATGTAAGAATTTTCTTTTAAAAGTCTTTGGGTTGCCCCTCTTTCAATTCTTTTTGCTAATTCTTTTTTTTTTCAGCTGTCGAAGGTTGGATAATTATTGTCACTGGAATCCATGAGGAAGCTACTGAGGAAGAGCTGATAGAGATCTTCAGTGAGTTCGGCGAGGTCAGCGCATGCCACATGAATGTTGACCGCCGAACTGGCTTCATCAAAGGCTATGCCTTGTTAGAATACAAAACTGAGGCCGAGGCAGCTGCCGCTGTGCAAGGTGCTGATGGCAGTGAGTTCCTCGACCAAACTATTCATGTCGACTGGGCATTCGTGTCGTCCAATAAGGACGAAACCTCGGTCGATGACCGTCGAGGAGCAGCTACCCGTGACCGGTCCAGGAGCCCTGGACGTTAATTCCTCCGGCTATATCTGTACTTGCTGTGCTTTGTATTTATTCCTAGATCCTATGTATACGAATTTTCTCATTTTGTCGATCGCATGTATGTCATTCAGACTCCCACCAAACCTCATCAACCTCTCTATATGTGGATTCTGACGTCGCCAGGGCCGGCGCTCAGAGAAAAGAAAAAATGGCTGCGGCCAGGATCCTCGTATACAGTTGGCCGCAAGAGTCCGCACTCTGAAAATAGCTCGATGCGCCATATTATACCTGTACACCCCAAATGGGTATCTCGCCAGCATCTGCAGATTGTCGTACACCCCGTGGCCCCCGGTGCGGGTGTACACACTTCTGTACGCTCGAAAGTCGAGTTGGTAGATATGGGAACCAAGTTCGGTAGCATGATAGGTGAATCTAGTAAAATTGTTGCGAGTGCTCGCATGGATGTCACCAGTTTGGCTCAGGACGGGCCCATTCTGATCCGTCTAGGGGCAAGAAATATCGAAGAAACCACATTTGTCTTGGAATGGGTGCCTCAGGTTATTACCTTTTCGTCTGGAGAGTCCGACAATGTGCTCCATGAGAGCTACAAGAATCATTTGTTGGAAAAAGTCGAGGCAATGGATATTAAGGTTCTGGCAGACTTCCATCCAAACACGACCTTCTATCTCAAGCCGAAGGACAAAAAGTCTTCTAAACTACTATATGCATTGGTGAAGGGGATTCCAATAGTTACAACTGAATTTGCTGACGCGCTTCATGTTGCAGCGGACGCAATGGAGGAGGATATCCAGGCGGCTTTCCCCGACCCCGTATCGTTCCTGCCTGATCCACAATATGCTCAGAACTCCTTGCGTTCCACTTGCTTTGAAAAGCATTTATTTATTTTCTGTGATGCCAAGCAACGAGAAGCACTGCTTAGTACTATAACTGCTGCTGGAGGGAAATCTCAACTGGTGAATCTATCTCCGCATACCACCCCTCAGGACATCGCTGATATCGTCCAGAAAGCTTCAACCCCTAACAATATCACAATACTATTCAAATACCCGGTACCTGCTGAAAATTCTTCCAAGGAGCAGCTAGATGCCCTCCTAAAAATGGACGAAGCTTCAAGAATTCTGGGCCAGTACCTTCTTGGAAACTCAGAATTCGTTCAAGCTATCATCAGTGGTACTGCAACAGACATTGTGAAGAAGAGGCCAGTTTCCTCAATAAGAGATGCGACTGCTGTAGCTCCTGAGCCTCCTGTAGCTGTTGTTGCTACTGCTGCCGAATCAATGATCACACAAAGCATACGCGAGCCACCTTCTCGCCGCGTCATTCGAAGGCACCAACCGAAAACAATGAATTTCCTAGATATTGTTAAAAATGAGCCCGGGATTGAGAAGCCACCAGCTAAAAAGAGAAGGGTTGATGTACTGCCACAGGAAGCTCCGTTACATTCAGAAAGCCCTCCTCAAACCACAAGAACATCTGCTCCTGTGCCTGTGCCTCCTTCTATGCCGGAGTCTGAAGTAGCTCAACCAGCACCTGATCTCATTCCGGACGAAAATAACAGTGAGAATCCTGAGGATGAGGACTTCGCTCCTCTGGTGAACCAAGAACACGACAACGGTGCTGAAGAAGAGATTGGTGATTTGGATGAAGGAGCAATCAATCGTATTCAACAGCTCACAATTGTGGATAAAATAATTGAGCCGCGAGAGAGGAGCGTCCGGTGTGTCACTGCTAGTGATCCTAAATGGGCAGGTCGTCCTAATTTCAAGGCCTTTGTCAAAGTCGGTAAGCAGGTCGCTAAGAACCAGACTAAGCGCTCCTCGAATATAGAATCGGTTAAAGAGGTGTCTCAGTACTTCAAAAAGCGCGACCGTGATACCATTAATATGTTGGAGGATAACCAAATTATCCCTAGCCCTAATTCTCGCCAGAAGAAAAGGCAAAGGGTTACAGGCCCGTCTGTTCCTATGGAAGATGGAATGACCAGTACTACCCCAAGCGATGTGGGCAAGTCATATACACCGAGTAGCAAGTCATCTACTCATGTGGAAATTAGTGATGATGATGGTGATGATGATGATGATTTTAAATTTAGGTTTCGAACTTAAAGACGAGTGCAAATAATAATAAAAAGTTATTGTTTTCAAACAGTGTCCCACATATGTCTATTTTTCAAGACCCAAGGATGGTGAGGGACATCAGCTAATGACATTCTCTTTTCAGGCTCATAAACCAAGAGTCTTCTAATCATGTCCTCAGCCTCAGCAGAGACAAATGGTGGAACCCGTAAGTCGACCTTGGCAATTCGCTTATAGGTGGCTGCATGGCCGTGCTCTTCGAAAGGTGGATTTCCGACTAGAAATTCGTAAGCAAGCACACCGAGAGACCAGATATCCACTCTATAGTCATGATCCTTTGCTTCGACCATCTCCGGAGGAAGGTAGTCAAGAGTTCCACACATGGTGTGTCTTCTGGAAGAAGGCGCATGGACAGACCAGCCAAAATCTGCGATTTTGATATTGCCGTCTTGCCCTAACAGGATGTTTTCTGGCTTGATGTCTCTGTGTATAATGTGTTTGGAATGCAAGTAGAGGAGAGCATCGGCCATCTGGAAGATGTATTTAGATGCCTTCACGTCTGAAAATCGGCCTTCACGTCTGAGAACCTTGAATAATTCACCTTTTGATACGTATTCGATAATAAGAAAAACCCGAGTATCATCATGGAAGAAGCCGTACAGGCGCAAAATGTTGGGATGTCGGAGATTCGACTGAATCTCCACTTCTCGACGGAATTGAGACTCCACCTTATACTCAATCAGTTCCTTCTTGCTCATGGCCTTTAGAGCACAGATGTATCCGCTCTTCTTCTCTCTAACACAGTATACCTTGCCGAACTTGCCTTTACCCAGCTTCTTGCCGATGTCAAAGGATGCCAGGGTATATTGACGAGGCGGCTGGCCGTTGATACCATTTTGATTCAGACCATGCAAAGGATTAGATCTTCTGATAGTAGCAGCGTCTATTCGAGAGGGAACATTTGGAGAAGGTGGG
The DNA here is from genome assembly GCA_023628935.1 of Zygoascus sp. PK3305. Lineage (NCBI taxonomy): Eukaryota > Fungi > Ascomycota > Dipodascomycetes > Dipodascales > Trichomonascaceae > Zygoascus > Zygoascus sp. PK3305. The sequence goes on from JAMAJS010000001.1 coordinate 2,425,544, forward strand.
GCCATTGAATTTGATCCTACAGGCTGCTGCTGCTGCTGATGACCACCAGCCGTGCTATGCTGGTTCTGGAGAGCTATCTTAAGCAGAGGGTGCCTAGAGACACCGGGTGCTCCACCAGTGTTTCCCTTCTGCTTGGAATATCCGCTCTGGGGATTATTGTTTTCGTTATTTGCCAAAGTTCGGCTAGACATCGTGAGCGGAAGGTCGGTAGGAGAAGAACAATGTGTGTTTGTTTGTATTTCCAGTTTGGGTCGGCGCAGGATTATCTCGTGGGTGCGGCTCAGCCAGCGAAGAGCCAATTTTTTTTTTTTTTGCCGTGGGCGTCGCAATTGCAAATTGATATCGCAATTTGCAATGCAAAGTCTAGAAGAGTGGGCTGAGAACAATGGAATTGTTATCAGCAAGAAGCTGAAAATAATTCAAGGTATGACCTGACTGAGAACAATTGTCACATTTTTGAAACTTAGACTGACGATTTTCAGAACCTCTTTATAACAAGGCTGTTGCGCTGGAGGACATATCCCCAGATGAAAGCCTAATATCATGTCCCGAACATCTTCTCTTAGGACCCAAACATGCAAGAGAAGTCTATCCTGATTTGAATAAGGAGCTTAAAATGCAACCTTACATCAAGCTGTCATTTTTGCACGAGTACAAGCGAGGTGATAAGAGCCCGTGGTACCGGTACATTCAGTTACTGCCTCAGACTGCCCAGGACACTATTCCGATCTTCTTCAATGAACCAAGTCATAAGCTGGTTGAAGGTACAAACCTAGGTTCAGAATTTCAGGAGAAGATTCAAAATTGGAAGAAGGAGTTTGAAGTGTATGACGGTAAAGGAAAGGGGTTTACTGTGGATGAGTACATTTGGGCCTGTACCATCTACACGTCCAGAGCATTCCCGGCCAAACTGATTTATCCCGATGAAGACGAAGCCCTGTCAATGCTGATACCCATTGTTGATCTTTTGAATCATAAACCTTACGTCGTCATTAACTGGAATGCCCAACAGGGCGAAAAGTTTGAGCTTGTCACCGGTCAGGATATCAAGAAAGGCGAAGAGGCATTCAACAATTATGGCGCCAAGGGAAATGAAGAGCTTCTTCTTGGTTACGGGTTCTGCATTGAAAATAACCCGTTTGATAATGTTCCTCTCAAGCTGGGTATAAATGATAGAGCTGCTGCCCGCTGCAAGGAGCAAGGCATCGATGTACCAGAGGATGGTCTGTTTTTCTTGAGCAGAACCGAGGGACTGGTTATTCCCAGGAGCCTGATAAATGTTTTTACAGCTCTAATGGCGCTTGAGTGTGACTACTACTACGGATCTATTATTGCAAGACTTCGTGGCCTGGAAGTACTAATCAATGCTCTCAATGCCAAAGTCAACAAGATTACGCCCCTGACTAGGCCATTCGACGCATCTGATCAAACTCAAGTTTTTGCGTCCTGGTATACCAACAGTGTTCGCCACATTTACGAACTAGGTTTGAGGTCGTGCCGAGATGAGGTAGCACAGCTACTGAAAAGCGATGATGTTATCGTGTTGGATGCAGAGCACACCGACCAGCATTTGTTGGAAGCAGTACTAGAGGGCTTTTCTGCGGACAGCGTTGATGAGCTTATTAAAGGAGACTTCGAAAGTGAGCTGCTCGTCATGCAGATTTGCTTGATAATCCTGCAAAACAGAGCCCATATTACTGCCTCAGTGCCGGAGGAGCCGGAGAATCTGGAAGATTACAAGCCATACCTTGAGCAATGGGCCGGTTTGATTCCAGAATTTTCAGGCCCAAAGTTTACACTTGAACTATTGGCTACAGCTTGGACATATTTTGGCATTGACTTGAAAGCCTATCCGTTTATCGACGAAAAGGGTAGAACACGAGAACGAGGAATAATAGAATTATAGGTAGAATTATAGTTGAGCTTGGATACAAGACAAGGGGGGTCACTTGTGGGCCATGGAGCATACTCTACAATTATCAACGGTATTCATAACAGGTATAAAATGGCATTAGGAATTGAAAAAAAATATTTGTTCCAAGGCCTCTCCTCTTCTTGTTGAAATCCGACTTTGGCTGCACGGGCGGTAATATTGAAAACCGTTAGTTTTTGCCTAAACAAGTAAACTGGTGGTGGTGTAAGTAATAGTCCTTGGTAACTAATAGTCCAGGCAAGTGTACATAAAGAAGAAGGGCCAGAAAAAATTTCCCTTCAAGACTTCTTTCCAGCATCTAATTGATAAGTCAACTTGTAGAAACCAACCTTTCTATATAGCTCTCTCTTGTTCACGGGCACATATTTAGAGATACATCGCTATCTATTGGGTCGTACTGATAAGATTATACACACACACTGATACAAAAAAAAAAAATTTAAAGTGATACCCAGGCTGAAATTTTCGGAGCACATTGCAGCCGGTTACACACACACGACACAGCATTATCGGAAAAACACCACCCTAGGCAGCACCAGGCGATTAGTTATGATGTCACGGCAAAACCGACCCGAGGTCCGCATACGTAAACTCACAAGTAGTGAATACTCAGCAGCAGCTGATTGCGCGATTGACAGCTACCAAAAGGACCCCCTGTCGCTTTATCTAGTCACCGGTGATCCCGAAGGACAATTAGTTACCGAGGCTCAGAAAAAGCTGGAGAGGTATCTGTATGAATCAATGCTCTGCTCATTTATCGTAGGCGACGGTATGGTGGAAGCAGTTGAAGAGGTAGCCAATCCTGGAAAACTGCAGGGCATGGCTGCCTGGGGCTTCCCGGGTGGAACTACTACCGACTTTTGGACAGAGCTACGATCAGGGCTGTGGCGTCTGTCTTGGTACATGGATAAGCCCGCCAAACACCGGTTTTACGATGAGTTTCTCAAGACAGTCGAGGGCACCTACGAGGAGATTATGAAAAACTGTCCTCGGTATTGGTACCTTGCCTATCTAGGAGTACGATCGACAGCCCAGGGTAGAGGCTATGGGCGTCTGTTACTGGAAAGCGTGATTAAAAGGGTAAGTATACTCTCTGCATGTGCTGATGCGATGCCGCAGAACCGTGCCGAAGACATTTTTTGTTGTGATAACACAAGATCCATCCCTAACCATGATTTTTTGCAATGTCGTCACAGGCTGATGAAGAAGGCATTCCTTGTTACCTCGAATCCAGCACTGATCAGAATATCCAAATCTACGAAAAGTTCGGCTTCACCGTGGCAAGAACTATCTACGTGGGCTCTGGCGACAAGAAGGTGCCGATTCCAATCATGATCCGACCTGGCAAAAATCCTGCCGCGAACACCTATACCTACTAATCGAATGTGGCCACCGCTTTAACCTGATTATCATGTTCAGGACACCCCTTTGTGATGACGGCATGTGTTTGGCCCTGACTTTTAGTTGTTTTGGTGTCCTAGATTTGATTTTTGTTTGCTTTTTCGTGCATATTTTTCAAGGCTGTTGGTGTAGTTGGCCGTTTCGAGGTTTTTCCGACCTCCGAATCCGGATTCGCCCGGCACCATCACATGACGTCACACGCAGCCTCTGTTCGTTTAAGATAACCCAAACCTCAACCCAGGTTACACTGTGCTGGCCTATATAAGACAGATATCCCCCTCCTAACTGGCCCATTAGTTCACACACTCTAAAGCACTTTCACACAACAGTTCAACACCTCAACTCTTAACAAAAATGGCTCTCCCCATGTCTACTGCTCTTGCTCGAAGCTCTGTTGTTGCTGCCGGCACTATTGTCGGCACTGTTGCCGCTGCCAGATGGTGGTTTTACCGACCTACTGTCAAGAAGAGCCTGACAGACCGAATCGTCATTGTTGACCGATCCGGTGGCGGATTGTAAAAGACTAACATCTGAATGTCTTCTACTTCTCTTTTCATATGCATGAGATGACTGGCTTGCCGTTGACAGCGTCTCTTTTCTTCTTGTCACTACACTTATCTAGTTGATCTAGCTGAGTGATAACAATACCGGTGACTGTCCTTTGCATTGGGTTTTTTTTTACCGAACAGGTTTGGCAAAATTAAATGGAATTATACGGGTCTAGCATTAAATAGCAATATATCTTTTATTTTCCTTCGGCTTTCGTCGTTCAGCATTGTTCATTCTGTACATTTGCTGTTATCCCGCTCGTATTGTGCTTTTGCCTTCAGGCGAAACTTCTTATCACTTCCCATACATCGCTCGCTCGCTGGAACTCGCCCGTGCTGCATTATTCAGCACTATTGTACCAGCTCTGATTGACTGGAATGATCAATCCTCCTGTCGACCGTATTCTGCTGAATCGGCCTGTCCGTAGACCGGCAAACACTGTGGCAATTGCAATTTCTCATCTTCGCCATTCGCCACGGAGCCTGTCTGTGCGATCACCTGGACAGGGCCTCCCCGCTTATTAGCGTACCCCAATCGCAGCTGGATTCGGTATGCCCATTAATATTCTCCCCCAACTCTTCGCTTATGTAATATCGTGGTATTTTTCCCAGCCAGGTGAGCAACAGCACCCACACAAGACTCACTCAGCTTTGCGCCCCAGGGCTGGCGTGCTTATGTAATGCTCCTTTTGGTTCAAATGAAATCCACGTCAAAAAATTTAGCTAACTTACTGAAAAAAATTCCCCCAGATGGCTTTGCTAGACATTTGGCACGCGATACGCATACCACTGCTGGTAATCTTGGTAGTGATCTGGCTCAAGAATAGAAATGCTGAGACCGAATCCTCGGTTCCAGCATCTGAGCCTATCGAAAAGGTGCCTGAAACCCCCAGTTCGGCAGACTCCTCTAAGGCCGCAGCTCCTATGCCTATAGATTTCACAAACTCCGCACTGGCTTCTACAGGTAAACAACCCAAGCGATTCGTTGCTTCCAAGTCCCGTGGAAAGGTTAATACTCGGTCGAAGACTTCTAGAGAGCCTGAAATGGCATCTTTGGACTCTAAAGTGATAATATTCTACTCCACGCTGACAGGGTCGTCAGAAAGATATGCACAAAAGCTGCATGCACAGCTGTCCAAGACTCTTTCGCAGACTCCTGAAATCCACAGTCTCGAATATGTCGAGGATTTGGATCCCTACTTTGTGTCTTTGAGAGCAGATCTTGCCAATGCTGTGTACCTCCTGGTGGTGCCTTCCTACGAGACAGAGTCCCCGCTGGACTTTTTTATTGAGTCTCTCAAGGAGACATATAATGATTTCCGAGTGGACTCTCGTCCTCTGGCAGCACTTTCAGGTTTCTCTGTATTTGGAATCGGTGACAAGGAGTCCTGGCCCGAGGAAAACAAGTTTTGCTACCAGGCTAAGCTGGTTGATAAGTACTTAGGCAAACTCGGTGGCCGAAGAATTTTCCCCCTCGGCACCGGCTGCATTAAAACTGATATTGAAGAGTCTATGGCGGAGTATCTAGAGCACTTACAGGGTACTCTTCAGGATCCTACCCCTGCTTTGGAAGATGCTGACATTGCTGATTCCGACGACGAAGAAGATGAACCCAAGAGTGATGTTTCTTCCGAAAATGGCGATCTAGTTGACGTCGAGGACATGGGAAAAATCATCAAAAATACGAAGCAAGAGACTTCCTCCTCAAATATCACGGCAAAGGAGATGGTTGCAAAAGACTCTCCAACTTATAAAGGTCTCACCAAACAGGGATATACTGTTGTTGGATCCCACTCCGGTGTCAAAATTTGTCGGTGGACCAAGTCAGCTCTTCGAGGACGTGGTTCTTGTTACAAGTATTCTTTCTATGGCATCAAGTCACACTTGTGTATGGAAACAACTCCCAGTTTGTCTTGCTCCAACAAGTGTGTGTTCTGTTGGAGACACGGTACCAATCCTGTAGGAACCACCTGGAGATGGCAAGTAGACCAGCCGGAAGATATTCTACAGGGCGCTCTGGAGGGCCACTATAAGAAGATTAAGCAGATGAGAGGTGTCCCTGGTGTTGTTGCTGCCAGATTTGCAGAGGCTTTTACTGTTCGTCACTGTGCATTGAGTTTGGTAGGAGAACCTATATTTTATCCTCATATCAACCGATTTGTAGAGATGCTGCATGAGAAGCATATCTCATCTTTCTTGGTTTGTAATGCTCAGCATCCTGATGAGTTGGAACGACTTAAAAGAGTGACCCAGCTCTATGTATCCATTGATGCTGCTGATAAGGAATCTCTACGAAAGGTCGATCGACCTCTGCATCGAGATTTCTGGGAAAGAACTTTGAAGTGTCTGGATATTTTGCGCAAGAAGCAGACTCAGCGAACGGTATTCCGACTGACGCTGGTCAAAGACTTCAACATTAATGAAGTAGAAGGCTATGCTGACTTAGTTGAACGAGGCCAGCCATGCTTTATCGAGGTAAAGGGTGTCACCTATTGTGGCACGTCTAAGAGCAATCCACTCACTATGCAGAACGTTCCCTTCTACGAGGAGGTCAAAGCTTTTGTTGAAAAGCTTAACGCTGCTCTGAACAACAGGGGCATGGAGTACGGTATCGCTGCAGAGCATGCTCATTCATGCTGCATTCTGATTGCTCACAAGAAGTTCTACATTAATGAGCGCTGGCACACAGCTATCAACTATGAGAAGTTCTTCAATTTGCTAGAAAGCGGCAACGAAAATTTTATGCCTTTGGACTATGTTGCACCCACCGAAGAGTGGGCAGTTTATGGTTCTGAAGAAGGGGGCTTCAATCCCACTGACACCAGATTCCGAAGGAAAGGGGCAGTGGAAATAACGGAAAACTAGCATGTAAAAGACAACAGATAGTATCAGCATTTTTTGTCAAAATAAATTTTCTAAGCAATATAATCTGTTCCCCATTATTCATTCTTTGCGACCGAGGTGCAACGCTGGCTGTATGAGTTTTTCCGTGGACACTCCCGCTGTGTACCTGAAAATGTGTGAAGAGTCCCGCTACGTCGACGTTCGTTTTCACCCCTTCCAACCAACAATGAAGATCGCGTTCCTTCACCCTGATTTGGGTATTGGCGGTGCAGAGCGTCTAGTAGTAGATGCTGCTGTGGGCCTTCAGAATAGAGGACACGAAGTCATTATTTATACATCCCATTGCAACAAGGCTCATAGCTTTGAGGAGGTCAAATCTGGACTCGTCAAGGTGGAGGTGTATGGGGATCATCTGCCAACGCAAATCGCGGGCCGCTTCTCTATTGTGTGCGCAGCACTCAGGCAACTGTATTTGACCTATGAACTAGTTAAGCGCGGAGTGAAACACGATGTCTATGTGATTGATCAGTTATCATACTGTATTCCATTCATCAGAACTTACATGAAAAATTCAGGTGTGCTGTTCTATGGCCATTTTCCAGATCAGCTGCTCTCGCAGCGTCACTCTGTACTGAAACAGCTGTACCGAGTTCCTTTTGACCTATTGGAGCAATGGACCACACTCCTGTCAAGTGTTGTGGTTGTCAATAGCAGGTTCACCAGAAGTGTATTTCAGAGCACCTTCCGCGCCAGCAAGCAAGTACTAGATGTCATCTATCCCTGCGTGGATATTCGGTACAAATTACATGTTGATGCCAGCGACCCGCTTTTTGAACAACTGGAAGGTCCATTTTTCTTGTCCGTTAACCGATTTGAAAGAAAGAAGGATATCGAGCTGGCTTTGGAGGCTTTTACAATATTGTGCCAAGATAAGACCCTGGACTGGGAGCCCAAGCTGGTCATTGCTGGAGGATACGATCCTCGTGTGGCTGAGAATGTGCAGTACATGCAGGAGCTGGTGGAAAAGGCCAAAGATGCACAGTTTGTTGCCAGGGTTTACAGAGCAGACGAGCTGGAACGACAAGATTTGGATTTCTCTGGTGTCAATGTTATTTTCCTGCCGTCCATATCCACTAATACCAAGAACCTGTTGCTTGCACGTACGCAGGTTTTGCTCTATACCCCCAGCTATGAGCATTTTGGCATTGTTCCTCTGGAGGCTATGCTTCTACGAACTCCCGTTCTAGCTACCAACACAGGCGGGCCGCTAGAGACGATTGTGGATAACAAGACGGGCTGGAACCGTGCGAGAGATGACCAGCAGTGGGCGAAAATCATGCGACGGGTATTGGTAGAGATGAGCCCCCAAGAAAAGAAGAAGATGGGAGACGAAGCAAGGCATAGAGTGGTCCAGGAGTTTTCGCAGGAGCATATGGCTGAGCAATTTGAGGAAAAGCTCCAGTTGGCTATTGATCTGCCTGAGAGTTCTGCGGTGAAGGACTTGTATAGAATGATCTTTTGGTTGAAGGCAAGTGGGATATTATTGGTAGTAGCTATTATCCTCGCTATTATGAGATAAAAAAAGATTAATCGTAATGTAGCTAGAACGTAAATATATGGATGCAATACAAATGCTCTTTGAATTTTTTGGGGTCTCTTGGCTTTCGTACTTTTGTCAATTGAATTTGCACACAATAAAAAATGGACTTTTTGGTCAACGCAAACAGTTAAGCTCGGCGGGGGTACTGTTAAAATCAATTCCCTCTTGCCGCAGCCTGCGCTTTGGCCTGCGCTTGCACCTGAGCAGCGGCCGCAGCTTGGGCTGCTTGTTGCTGTTGCTTTAAATAGGCAGCCCGTTGGAGGGCAGGAGGTCGGATGAAGTGCAGGGTATCGAGATGAGCAGGGTCAAACGCATTTGCACGGCCATGAAGGCTGCCTGAAGAAGTGTTGCCCATCGGCATCAGTGACGAAGCCAACATTTCACGCATACGCAGAAACTGAGTTTTGAGTCTTGTTGGCATAATGACCTTGCGCTCTATAGGGAAGATGATGGTGCGTCGGACGCCCTCCATGACCTGGGCGACTTCTTCGTCGGGGTTGACAGGCGTAGATCCACCCAAAGCTTCGTTTTCATCAGCCAATTGCTGCACTGTTGACAGGGAAGCCATCTTGACCTGGTTCTTGCGCTGATAGTTGGCTAGCAGCACATCATAAGGAGCAGATCGGCCGGCCACTGCACGCTTGGCACCCATGGAGTGGGACTTGCATGTCAGTGAACGAGCACAGAGCTGGCCATTCGACAGAGGAACACCGCACTGCTTTTCGACATCGACTGGAGCCTTTGATTTGGGCAATGCCTTCGTTTTCTCCTTCTTGGGTTTTTTGGACTTGTGGGGAGATGATGATGTTTCATCCTCTGTAGCCAGCTTGCGCTTCTTGTACTTCTTGCGGGGCCGGCCGGTTGCCGTCAGATTCGAGGTATCGGCTTCAGTGGTATCAACATCTGAATCAGGCTGTGTCTCCTGCGAAGCCTTGGCTGGAGAAGGGGTGTCGGGGGCAGTTTCGGTGGCAGCTGCAGCGGCCCTGCGCTTTTCGATTTGGAACTTTGATTTCGGACAAGCAAACTCAAGGTGGTACGCAACTGAGGACGACAGCACCGGACGGTCGCACATGGTGCATATCTTGTAGTCCAAGGCACTTTCCAGGAAGTTCGTGCTAGTTAGCACCGACTTGTCCCAGTCGGTGATCTGAGGAGCAGCGGCCGGAACAGGGGACCGGAGTTTATCTAAAATAGGGTGTGAGCAGGTTTGTCAAGATAGCATGAATGGAGTTTGGAGCATACGACACCCATTCCAAGGACGGACGCACCAGCGAAAATACAGGGCCCACATTTCTCGAATGCATGTTTCCGTTGTCCAAATTTAATAATTTTTTGGTTTTTTCCATTTATATTTTTGTTGGTCTTACCCTTTTTCTCCAGATCCAGCGCATACTCCTTCCAATGCATATTCGGCCGAGTGTCCACCCCGATCATCTTTGGCGAGAAGGTGAAGCAAAGTCCCAAGCGACAAACCAAACCCAATCCAATCCAACCAAAAAAAGAACAAACCCAACCCTGCGAGAATGGTGCATCGCCGCGTTCACTGCCACCAGCCCGGTGCTCGCCACTGCACGTGATGTAGCGCCACAGCACCATGGGCTCACGCTTTGCGAACAATTGACCATCATACACTTTTCTCTGTTGACCTTATTCTGCAAGCCCGGAGCTCTTGCTGGCAAAGATGACTGAAGTGGATACGCTGCCGTCCGTGAACGCGCTGCAAGCAGACTCTCCGGTTCCGGATGCTGCCGCTGCCAGTCGCTCGAACAGCGCAACTCCGCCGGTGCAAACAGGCAAGTCCGTGGAGCTTGAGCCTAGTAGTAGCACCACCACCACCACCACCACCACCACCAGCACAGTGACCGAGCCGACGGCCACATCGGCACCCGGACTAGACTCGGTCGACGGCGAGCACTCGCCAGGCAGCAGCCGTGAGCGTAGCAAGTCGTTCGATGACGACGGCCTGGAAAAACGCAAGTTCAAGTGCCCTCAGTGCTCCCAGGGCTTCACTCGTATGCATAATCTCAAGTCGCATGTTTTGACCCACACACATGAAAAACCCTTTACGTGCGACCGCTGCTCGTCCAAGTTCCGACGCATCAACGACCTCAAACGGCACCTGAAGCTGCACACCGGCGAACGGCCATACGTATGCAAGCTGTGCGGTCGCCGGTTTGCCCGAGGCGATGCCCTCATTCGCCATATCAAGAACTCCAAGCCGTGCGCTGACCAATCGTCAGACAGCCCTGGTGCTGTTGTGGCTGCTGCTGCTGCTGTAGCTGCTGCTGCTGGCGGCAGCCTGGCATACGGTGCGACAGCACCGCCACAGGCTACCTCACTATCTCCTGCAGACACGCCGGTGGCCTCTTCCGTCAATGTCAATGCTGCTGGCGTGCCTTCTACTGTGCCGCCTGTCAGCCTGGTGTCTGATCCTATACGGCCTATTACCCCACTACGATTGTCGCATCTCGACATGCCCCACTACCGACCAAGCCTGATCGGACCGACATTTCTACAGCCTCCGGAGCGCGTCTTGCCTCCGCCATTGCAGCAGGCACCGAACAATGGCTCCTGGCGCCTGCCACCGCCAAAATCGGTGTCGTTCACTGGGGCGTCGACCCCCGTTCCTGTTGGTGCTACTGCTGCTGCTGCATCTGAGCCTGCTGCCAGTACCACGAACTCGGCCACTTCCACTCCTCCTCACAACAGCAGTAAGCAACAGCATGAAGACCTCATCAATATGAACCGGATGCTGGAAATCCGCGTGCGCGCCCTGGAGGAACGCCTGGCCATTGCCGAAGAGCGCCTGGGTTCTCTAGAGCACAATCGCTAGACAAAGCTGCAGAGACATTCTCTCATCGCGCCCCGCCCAAAAGCCTTTTTTTATCTTGCGTTGTTTATTCGCAATTTCCTCGTCACTTTGGTTTACCATGTATAGTTTCCCTCCTCTCTGTGCACTCTTGGTCGGCTTTTGGCCCATCGTTCTGGATCAGTCCGTAGCCTAGAAAATTAATTTATTGATGTCCCCCTCGTACACCATTTATTCACCAATCCCACAATCATCTTCTCACCCCACTCCCTCCCACTCACTCAACCTTCTAAATGTCTGCTGCATCTGGAAATTACACTTCTTGGCGGCCAACTCCTCCGCAACGAGGATCCTTTCCTTTGGACCATGACGGTGATTGTACTGTGTCTATGCAGGAGTATCTCAACTGTCTGAAGCTGGTCAAGGGCAATAACGCACCCAACTGCCGCATCCTCGCCAAGAAGTACCTGAAATGCAGAATGGACAAGTACGTATCCTGCTCCTTATTTAACGCTGTTCTTCAACTAACCTCAGTGGCCTTATGGATTATGATTCCTGGCAGAATCTCGGTCTTCCGGACGATCGTGCTGGTCCTTCTATTGATGGAGCTTCTGTAGCTGCTACCAACACCACCCCACAACCACCACATGATACTAACAAACAGTAGTGTCAAAAGGATAAGGATTCTCCATTTTTCTATGAAAAGAAAAAGCTCTTTGTAAATAGTCATGCATTATAAAATTTTCGTCCTCTCCTATATCTACAGGACTGCTTGGGGGGTTTCATTAGTTTCATTCGCTCTCACTGTCGGCCTCAGATTCCATGGTCTGATCTTCGTCCCCATCGTTGGGCACGCTGGTAGACCACTTATCGGCACCTGAGCTGAACGTTCGTACTTTGGGGGGCTTGGCAGGCGATGCTCCGGGTGTCTTTCGTCGTAGTCGGCGACCTCGTTGGTTGCGCAGCTCTCGCCGGGCATTAATGAGAGCTTCAAAGGGCAGGTTAGTCAGTGACGAGCTGCTGACCGACCCTATTTGCGAAGGGGGTTTGGATCGCCCGCTGGCCATCATATCTTTTAGAAACTCGCGAGTGATCTTGTCATCCTTGGCAATGCTTTCTAGTTCTTGGATCATTACAACTGCATCATCAATATGCTGGCGCAGACTTGCAATATGCTTGTGGCGGTCGATGTCGGCATCGCTAGCGTAAAATATTAGCTGCTTTGATTCAGAAATCTCTGCCCCATCCAGATAACCAAGTAGATTGATTATTTCGGAATCGCTACCCCGGTCGTGGACGTTGTCTTCAGATTTAAACACCCGATCAAGATCGGCAGATGAGTACGCATTTCGATACGACAACACATCACTAGCCACAAGCTTTAGACGCAACAACCGTACAACATCGTAAATCGAGTGCTTTTTCAGGTTCTCGCTGTTATCTACTAAGAACTTATGCAATCGGGCAGAATCGCCACAGCTTGCCAGCGCCGTGATGCGCTCGTGTTCTTGGACACTGCCCAGGTAGTAGCTAATATTGGCAGGTCCTTCGGGATCAATCTTCTTTAGCTCCTGAATATGTAAGTCTTCCAGAATTAGTGCAGGTAGCAGTTTAATGACCAGCTGTACGTAATTGTCAGGGAAGCAGGAAATGGGCCCAGCGTCGCCGCTGCTACTGGGACGCTGCACATTATAGTCACGCAGCGGGCCAAGGGCTCTAACAGCAATCAGGAAAAACAGCTTGGCAGTAGCGAATTCCTCCTGATCTACCATTATTGAAGCAGAATGCAAAAAAAAATCAGCAATGTCAGTAACAGAGGTGCCCAGACGCTCATCGACGCTTAGAAATGTCTGTTGTCTCAACAAGCGCTTTAGGTATATATGTAATGAGCTCGAAGAAAGACGTGCAAAGCACGCATGAATTGGTGTGACCTTTCCAGGTTCCAACTTGAGACACAGTTGGTATAGTGGAGCAAGAAGATTGCCAGGCGGCAGGTCAGCAGCTAGAACTGTGATTTTGGCCATTAAAACCCCGAATTCAGGGGCCACAGCATAAGCATCCGAAATGACAAAATCCGCAGCGGCCAAGCCCCCCAGAACCTGCGAGACATGTTCCAGATCTTGCGTATTGCTCTCATGGTCAATGAGATGGCTCTGAACAATCACCCAGCATCCACTATGGCGGCCTGGAAGCACCACAGATTCCAGCGCTTTCAGCTCCATCAGATCATTGACCTCGTCACGGATGTACTGTCGCAGCAGCTCAATCGATGCCGGGTCTTCGCTGCGAATTGTCGCCATCAGCTGCTGCACTCTATTCATGCTGGCAGCGGGTGGGGTGTGTCGGTGGGAAAGGCTGAGCCTCACCATGGCATGACACTTTTACAAAAAAGATAATGGGAGTACCAAGAAGCGGTTTAGTCACCTTCCCTTTATTCGCTTACGCTCTGCTTCATGGCCGAACAAATTGCCAAAGACGCCCGCCTGGCGGCAAACGTGCTCAAGACGCTGTCCAATGATCAGCGGACAGCAGCTCTCAAGGTCATCCATGACCATTTGCGGGACTCCAAGGACGAAATCCTGGAAGCCAACCGCCTCGACCTCCAGCTGGCGGCTGAAGCAGACTTGGCAGATTCTCTCATAAAAAGACTCGATCTCGCCAAGGGTGACAAATACGACTCCATGCTGCAAGGAATCTTGGACGTCGCTGCCCTCGAGGATCCAGTTGGAAAAGTTACCTTGTCTCGTCACCTTGACGACGGCCTCGACTTGTATCGAGTCTCATGCCCAGTTGGTGTCCTACTTATCATCTTTGAGGCTCGCCCCGAAGTGATTGCGAATATTTCTGCTTTGGCTATTAAGTCTGGTAATGCTGCTATTCTGAAGGGTGGAAAGGAGTCCCTGCACACATTCACTGCCATGTCTAAAGCTGTGCAGAGTGCATTGTCTCGTACTTCCATTTCGGCTCATGCGATTCAGCTGGTATCCTCGCGAGAACAGGTTGGCGAACTGCTCAACCAAGACAAGTATATCGATTTGGTGATTCCCAGAGGCTCTAACGAATTGGTGCGATCCATCAAGGCCAACACCAAAATCCCGGTCATGGGCCATGCCGATGGTCTGTGTGCAATCTACGTCAACAAGGACGCTGACAAAGACATGGCTGCTAGAATCATTGTCGACTCCAAGATCAACTATCCTGCAGGTTGCAACGCTGTCGAGACTGTTCTCATTGACAAAGATGCTCCTAAAGCTACCATTGCCCATATTGTCAACTCTCTCATTGACGCCGGTGTAAGCACTCGAGCTACTCAAGAAATTCAGTCTGATATTATTGGCCCATCCGAGTTTGTGGTCGATGCTGTCCCCCAAGATTTCGATACTGAATTCTTGTCGCTCACTCTAGCTATGAAGACCGTTGATGGTCTAGATGCTGCTATTGCCCACATCAATGAACATGGTTCCCACCACACGGATGCTATCATCACTAGCTCTGCCGATGTCGCTGACAAGTTCATGAAGGGCATTGACAGTGCTGGTGTCTACTGGAATGCATCCACTAGATTTGCTGATGGTTTCCGCTACGGTTTTGGTACTGAGGTTGGTGTTTCCACGAATAAGATTCACGCTCGTGGCCCGGTCGGTCTTGAGGGCCTCATGTCCTATCAATACCAGGTTAGGGGTGCTGGTCACATTGCTGGTGACTATCTCGGAGCTGGTGGTAAAAAGGAATTCCACCACGAAGATTTCAAGTCCGACTCGTCTAAATGAAGTAGCCAGAGAAGCACAAGGAACTCTTGATTCCTTGAGAAACTGGTGTCTAGGAACAAAAATGTTTGATAATTTATAGCGTTGGCATGATAGAATTGGTTCGTTTTGTATGTGTTTCAATATTGAAGAAAAAAGCAGAAAATGAATGTGTTTCAAATGAAAAAAAATGGCGCCTCGCTCACCATTAATGTTGACAAAAAATCTTATGACTATGCGCACTATATTACTATACTCTAGAGTTATCTTGCCATGTGCGGCTAGAACAAGCCAGGAGTATGGCTTTCTTCCACGGCTGGCTTCATCTCACCATACTGGCCTCGAGTCTGCGTAGTGTCGTACGCTCTAACCACTCTAGCTTGTCCACCCTCATCAGCCTGTGAGAAGGCAAAACCTCGTTGCTTTCGCATTCGCTGCACCTGTCGCACCTTTCGAATGGCCTTCTGGAACTGCTCCATTCGGGGTCGATAATCAGCGATATTGTACTTCTGAATCTCCTGTACATAGTGGTACATTTCAGGTCGATACATCCTCTTGTAGTACTTCCAAGCAAAGTCTCGCACCAAGCACATACAAGGTAGAACAACAATCATGGCCCAGAATACCAGAGAAGGATAAAGATGCGAGAGCACGCCTCTGTACTCATCAGAGACGTTCACCAAGGGTGCAATAGTGGCATATGCAGGGAAGAATCCAAGCCAGATGGCCAACGATCCCGGAATTGCAAAGAGTGCAAACTTATTCCACATACTGGTAACAAGGGCTGCTTTTCCTAAGGCAGTGACAACGCATGCAGTGTAAGTGGCCGTACCCCAAGTCCAGTGGTCCGCAATGAGACCGTTAGGAAGCACCATTCCGTAACGATATGTGTAAGTGCCACCTACATATAGCAAAATAGAATGGTAAAAGCCATTCAGCACCCATTCCCAGAAATGTCGCACGTTTAGAAAAGCGCCTCGCTGTCCCAACTGATATAGCTGAGGGTATCGGTCTAGAAGACGAGCTGATATGAACTGGTCAAAGATTCCGAGAATAAACGGAGGTAATACTGTACAAATGACATTGTAGAAAGTAATTGTCCATGACTCGTAGATGGATTGACCAGAAAAGCCATTCTGAAACACGTACCAGAATTGAGTCATATAAAGAGCAATATTCTTGTAAAAGGAGTAAAGAATTGCTCGGCTTAGTCGGTGATAACTCCATGTACCATGAACCAACAACAACTTTCTCAAATATCGGAACTGGCCAATAGAGACATCAGCACTTCGTGCTGCCTGCATTCCTTCCATACCAGAGATACCAACACCAACATGGGCAGCTTGAATCATACTCACATCGTTGGCACCATCACCAATGGCCAGCAGAAGGGATTTCAGGTGTCTCTTTACCAGTTTGACTACCAGAGCTTTCTGCAAAGGAGACACTCTGCAACAAATAACAGCCTTACACATGACGGCAAGGTCAAGGAACTGTTTCTCTAGATTTCTATCCAAAGCATACTCAAGAGATTTTCCGTCGATGATAAGTGCCATTGTATCAATTTGCTCAGTAATCGGCTGACTAGAGGCCCCTCTGATAGCATTCAACTTACTAATAATATTGGAGCTCGTATCCTCATAATTATCCTCATTGACAATCAGCAAGTTCATGTCTTCAGAGAGTAGTTTACAACTCATGCCAATGTTAATAGCAGTTTCTTGTCTATCACCTGTCAAAACCCAAATCTTAATGCCAGCATCCTGCAGGGTATGGATGGTCTCCGGAACACCTTCCTGAAGTTTATCCTCAATAGCAGTAGCACCAAGCAAAAACATGTCTCGTTCAATACGATTGGCAACTTCATCAAGTTGCTCAGATCGATTGGTCAGAGAAGTAGCTGCTTCATCATACTGTATTGCCCATTGAGCATATTCATCATCAGGAACAACTCTCATCGCAAGACACAAAGTTCTCAGACCCTCACCGGCAAACTCCTCCAAATGCGCCATAGTATCGGGTACGAAGGGGTTCTCATCCGCTAACCTCTCGAGAATAACGGTATCTGCACCCTTGCAATACAGCCTGATTTTTCCGTCTGGGCATCTGAAAAGTGCTGACATTCTCTTTCTCGTGGAGTTGAATTCGCAAATGTTTAACAGCTCATATTCGTAGTTGTTTCCTCGAATATCAACAGTGATGGATTTGGGCCGTCGGATAACAAACTTGAAATTCAGCTGACTAGCACCCTCTACCAGTGCACCTTCATCAGGAGATGCAGCCTGGTACTTTATACTGCCATTCTTTTGAACTTCAGGGATAACTGTGTGGCACGAAGCCAAGAGAGTGAAAAACTCTTGAAGGACCTGACCATACTCTGGTGCGTCCATATCATCTGATAGAGCGTTAAAGTCACGATATCCCACTTCCTTGCCATCAATTTCAACCAGCTTTCGATCTTCTGGAACTTCTTTGGAGTAGCATCGACCAGCGATTGAGCAAGCCCTGAACTCCATGATGTTTCTAGTGAGAGTTCCAGTCTTATCAGAAAAGATGTACTCAATCTGACCCAGCTCTTCAACCAACGATGAAGTTCGACATATACATGGTGTATCAGTTTCCTTGTAATACATATCCAAATCCGAACTGATCAGGTAGGCCTGATAGAACTTGATAATTTCGACGGTAACGAACAGAGAAATTGGTACCAGATTAGAGTACAAAACCCAATAGGTAAGTATATCTGAAAAGAAAAGTCCAACACGGCTGGTGCCTTCCAATTGGAGGTAGCTGAGCTGCTTGCCTTTAACGTTCAACGTGATAACGTTACCCATTGCCGATACAATGGACAAAATGATGAGAATCGAGAAAAGGAAAATGATCTGCAGATTTATCATATGCTCAACAGCGGTTCTTTTGATAGGAGCTGCAGTTGCATTTCGCATAAGCTTGGTTTCATGTCCAGTAAAGACTACGATACCGTGGATCCACGGAGTATTTCGCAGAGTTGCACCACGGAGCAAAAGCTGATCCGGACTTAGGGGTAGCTTTGTGCCATCTGACAGTTCCAGATTGGCTTCGTAAGTGTACAGGGAAGAGTTGGGCTGTTCTGACATGAGTTTGCCGTGCAGCCTGCTGAGCTCCTCGGGGGAGACAAGATGAGCCGTCTCGGCCTTTGCTTGTTTGATTTTCAGATTGGTCTCACCATCGAGGTTTGCGGTTTCGATATAGCACAGACCTTCTGGCTCTGAAGATGCAATCAGAACGATATCAGCAGGGAAAGGCTGCTCGCTAGTGACCCTGACAATATCGCCAACCTGGACTTTGACCCAGAGCTTGTCAACAAAATGCCCTGTTTCGCGAGATAGTACCTCGACGCGCGAGTTATTGACTTCCTTGTCGGCGGCCCTTCGTTTGAAATCTTCGATCAATTCTTTGATAGCAGATACCATAAGCACTACAGCCAGAGTGCCAATGGTGGTATAACGGTTTGTAGGAGACACGTTAGGGACCTGTTGGATGCAAGATGTAAACAAGAAAAACAAATTAGCGTATTTTGAGAACTGTTCAAACAGAAACTTCGGTATGAAAGTTGCGATGTTGTACTTGGTGGTGGAGATATGATTGCCTTTGAACGAGTGAGTTGTCGGAGTATTGAGTTCGACAGTTCTGGGGCCAAGAGTAGCAGGATCGACCCTACGTTTACCAATGATAGCATGAAATATGTCACGGATGTCGAAATCTCGCTTGTTGACATCATTGTCCTCGACATACCCGCCAGGGGCTGCAGCCCCTGTAGAACCAGCACCAGCACCAGCACCAGAGCCAGCGCCAGAGCCATCAGCTGCACCGGAACGCTGGCCACGTGCCCCGCGTTCAGTCAGCGGCAGGTCCATCTCACTGTACTGAGGAGCAAATCCTAGTTTTGACTTGACGTTGGTGTACATTTGGGAAAAGCGGTTGGCAGATCGTGGCTGTGATGCCTGGCTCGCCCGTCCTTGGTGATGGTGGTCATCAAGATAGTCCTGGTCATCCATCATGGAGGTATTGGCAATGATGCCACCGCCGTCATAAAACTCGTCTTCGAGTTCGTGATCGTAGCCGTAGCTGAAGGAGGTATCGACGTGGCGGATGCCGCCATGGGTGCTATTATTAACAGTCCCGCCGCCGCCATGATGGGACGACGACGAGGGCACCGTGTTGGACGGGCCATAGGGGTTGTCGTCATCATCGTCCACAAACGGATTGCGGTCATCGACTGCAGGATGGTCTATCAAACTGAACGCGCCATCGGGAGCCATTGTGGCGGTACCAGCAGGTAGATGGGAAGGGAGAAATATCTCAAACGAGGCTTCGCTTGGACTTGATACTATACGTGTCGGGTGGGATGTGGGATGAAGTCGACAAGGAGCCCATGTGATATGCGGCTGTGCAGCCAGCAGATCCAGGCTTAGCAGGGGGAAAAGCTTCTGTCTGTTGTTGGTTGGTTCGTTTTGGTTTTGATAGGGCTTAGCCCTAGCTGGGAACAGCTGAGTGCAAGTCACAGCGTCTTCCCACACACTCCCTTGAAACCACCTTGAGACTCAACTTTTTCACCTCAACACACACATCATCATCAACAATGTAAGTAGGGAACCCAAACATTGCAGGCAGCGCTTCGATCTGCTGTTATTGTCTATCGCATGAATGCATCTAACTAAATAGGACCAAGAGAACTAAGAAGGTTGGTATCACCGGAAAGTACGGTGTCCGATACGGTGCTTCCTTGCGACGACAGTGCCGAAAGCTCCTTGTCCAGCAGCACTCCCGATACGACTGCACCTTCTGCGGTAAGAAGTCTGTTAAGCGTGATGCTACCGGCATCTGGACCTGCAAGTCTTGCCGAAAGACTGTTGCTGGTGGTGCTTACACCTTGAACACCGCTGCTGCTATCACTGTTCGATCTACCATTCGACGACTGCGAGACTTGGCTGAGGCATAAGCTGCAGCTCCTGTTACCAAATTTTGACGAACGACAAACAAAAAAGATACACAGCTCTCATCAATCAAAAATATATATTCTCATATGATCTAATGGATTAGAATGTAGTGCCGCCTCGTACTTGTAAATTTTTTCTGTCAGTCAGCCTTTGACGGCCAGACCTGTCCCAGCAGACTGAAAAAACACCTCTCCCTCCGGCTGGGCTCCTTGTAAGGAACCCTTGCTTATGTAACAATCGCTTCCCGCTTATGCAAGCAGCGGCCTGCCGCCGCTACTTTGCCGCTAACAACTCTATGCGCACTGCGCTCTTTGCAACTGCTGGAACTGTGCAGTACCTTTCAAGTCAAGCACCTGGCAAGACACGCAGGCAAACGACAAACCTAGTTGAAGTCGAGCTGTGCTCATATTTATTTTATCTCTCTGCTCCTGCTTTAGAACTTTTTTTCTTGGTTTTTTTCCAGCCATTATTTATTCCCGTCGGCCACCATTTCCGCCTCCCATCAATCGGATATGGAAGACGACGGCGCAGAAGACTCCTGCTCCATCTGCTTGGAGCCCTTGAGCCACACCAGCGAGGTCGTAACGCCACTGTATGTGGCCGAACTCGAAGGATGCCAGCATATTTATCACCATGTGTGCATTCAGGCCTGGTCTGAGCGCACCAATAGTTGTCCTGCATGTCGTGCCAAGTTTTCCAAACTCACGATCCGCCAACATGTGGAGGGCCCTGTGGTCAATGAGATTCAGGTCGATGAGCGGGTGCAGCCCGCCAACGAGGACACAGTCCCACCCGAGATAAATGGCATTCCATACGAAGACCTCATTGTGTTTGAGACAGAGGGTACTTATGGAGACTGTGTTATTTGTCAAAGTGGCGATCGTGGCCATGAGCTCCTGATATGCGACGGTTGCGACAGAACCTTCCACGTTACCTGTCTGGGTTTGGGAGGTGTTCCATTTGACGACTGGTACTGTCCATCATGCGAGCTAGATTCTGAGTTTGCTAGTTATGAGGATGGTGAGCGTTCAATGCTCAGATCATTGGTCAGACCTGGTCGTAGAACTGCTGGCAGAGGCGGAAGAAGGGCCGCACGAGGTAGAAGCAGGACATCTGCTAGATCATCCACTCTGGATAGCATATTCCTGGCCAATACAAGAATGGAGGTGGCAAGAAGGCAGCAATCAGTCGGTCGCAGAGGGCCGTCGCAGCTCGGGACTGCTGCTACCCGAGCCTGGGCCGCCCGATCAGCTGGACCAAACCCATTGTTCAATCCTGTCCGGCGGGAGACTAGACCAACTACTGCTGCTCCTGAGAGGCCCCCATTACAGAGTCAGCCCATGCTTGTGCCTGAGGAAATAGAAGCGTGGAGCATGCTGGAGTTGGCCCTCAATGAAGAAGGCCCTAGTTCACAGCAAACCTCTGTCTCTGCATCTGCATCTGCATCTCCTCTACCACAACATGTTCAAGTCACATCTGCATCATCTGTACAATTTTCTACAGAAGTGTCTTCTACCAGTACTGCATCGTCGTCATCACCTGGCGCTGCAACAACTTCTTCATCTTCTGTCGTTGCTGCTCCCGAGGTGACCCCTCCTACTAAAAAGCTCAAACGACCGTCAAGATCCAGCAGAGCAGCGTTACCTCGCTCAAATGACAGCTCTCCTGTACCAATTACCATCTCGAATACCTCTCGAGCTGAGCCTTCGCCGTCTACTCCTACTATGCAGGCTCTGTTAAGCAATATTCGCTCTGGGCCCAAACCGCAGCAGTCTATTACTGCACCCATAGCGGTTGCTCTTGGTCCTATTGCTACTGCGACGCCATCAAAAGGATTGAAAGAAACAGGCACACCTGTTAATGCATCTATTCCAAATGTTAGCAAAGACGGAAGCAGCGCCAGCTCCAGTGGGTCGCCGTCACCTACCCCAGCTTCTGCCGGATCTGTGGATATTAGCTACGACAAGAAGAAGAAAGTACAAGCCATGGTAAAGGATATTCTGCGTCCCATTTATCGAGCTGGAGAGGTTAGTAAGGACCAATATACTGATGTGTGTCGCGGTGCTAGTCGCGCTCTATATGAGCTGGTCAAACAGCGAGAAGATGATGGTGAATTTGACAACTTTGACGATATTGTGTCTCAAGACATAGTCCAAAGCTACGTGAAATCGGAGCTGAAACAGGAGGCTCATCTAACAACTCGGCTTTAAGTCCTGTTTGAGAAACGTGGTGTGCCAGCAGTTTTGCCTATATTCTGTCGCACATAGTCTCGCCAGTCCGAACAAATTGTCCGAGCCCGAAACGGTAAACTTGCTACAAAAGCAAAATGCCTCAAAGACTTGAATATATATATCAGAGACGTTAGGACTACATAGAATCTGCTAGCCTATTGGAACGAATTTATTGTTATTTCTCAGTAAAAGGTAGACATGCGTGAAGAGACATATTCTGACAATGGCAGTACTCCCGCTGTTGAGCACTCTAGTTACGAATGGCCGCAGCCATCGTCCAGTAATCTGACAATAGATGGCCAGCCAAGTAGGCACCAGTCAAGAGATTACGAACCTTATCGCTATATGCACAGCTCAAAGAGTTGTTCCGCTCGTTTCCAATCTGATCCTGCGCATGTCACGGGAGGTTCCATGACAAAGGCACTGATTGGAGTGCAAGCCAGGATTGTTGATCGTTTAGCTGGAAATAAAAATCAGAGATCCCACGGCCGAAATCAAAATGAAGGGCTAATTGGGCGATTTCTTAGTAGCAGCATGCAAGGCAGTGGACATGCTGTGGATGCAAATCACTATGGGTACAGCGCTGCCCGGCAGAAACAAGTGCCCAGCCAAGAATATCACCATTGTTATCAACCAAGTTATACCAATCGGTCTGGATATAAAAATGGATGCTCTAGAGGATTTTACGTTCCCCCGCATGAAATCGGTAGCTATGACTCGAAGTATTCTGGATACGATCAGGGCTATGCCGACCAAAGGGAGAGCCAAAATGATTGGGAGAGGTGCTATAAGCCTAGAAATGATGCACAATAAATTAATTTTGATGCCCGATATAGGATGATGCAGTCATCGATCTTGGAAAGCTTTTAGTTTTTTTGGGTGACTAATCTGTAGGTCATGTGGGTCGTCCGTATACGATGGTGAAGCCGAGTCTCATGCCCGGTTCACCTATTATAGGGAAAAGGCTAGGCGCAAATTCAGTGCCAGTAGTTGGCTTCTTGTATGTAACGGGTATCGAAGGAACTTTTTTTATCTTTGGAGATCCCATATGTTGGATGTATTTGTAGCTATTAAGATAAGTTTTTGGCCATTTTCTTCAAACTGTAGGTTGAATCGTCTGACATTTACATGTTATCCATCAAACCCAAAGGTGTCTAGATAACATCATCATGGCCGATTTAACCAAAGCAAAAGTCACTAGCATAGAACCACTGGTGCGTGTAACAGATACAATTCTTATGCTCTGAACTCTTCTAACACTCCGTAGGATTCAGAATCAGCCAGATGGGTTAAGGTAAGCCAAGGGGGAGGCACTTGGAACTGTATGCACTACCTGATCAAGGCTAACACCATAGATGCAAAAGATTCACTACCAGGACCCGACTGGAAAAGGTAATGAAAAGCCCGGCCAATGAGATATAAAGTTTTCTTGTTCTAATCTCTAATTAGCTCGTGATTGGGAATTCTGTTCTCGACAGACTCGAGTCAAGGGCAGTGACTGCGACGGTAAGTGTATCATCTATGTGACAATAGGCAGCCGGGGGGGCGCAGTTGCAACAAAACAAGTTTACTAAGACGCATTTAGGTGTTGGTATTATTGCCATTCTAGACAAGCCCTCGGGAAAGGAAGTTTTGCTGCAGAAGCAGTTCCGGCCCCCTGTGGACGGTATCTGTATTGAAATCCCCGCAGGTCTACTCGATCCCAATGAAACGATTGAAACATGTGCAGAGCGTGAGCTTCTGGAGGAGACTGGGTACATTGGCAAGGCTATCTATACATCGCCTTTGATGTTCAACGACCCTGGTTTTTGCAATACGAACATGAAGCTGGTCCAGGTGGAGATTGATCTCAGCGACGAGAGGAACAAGAACCCCCAGCCCCAGCTGGAAGAAAATGAGTTCATTGATACATTTACGGTTCCACTTCTGAACCTGCCTGAGGAGCTCGAATCACTGGCCAAGCAGGGATATGTGTTGGATGCACGTATTCAGAACTTCGCCGACGGGCTCAGGATTGCCAAGCAGTTTCTGGCATAGCTTCTTGCTACAACATATATACATAAAAAATACATTCAGGGAAGTTCCCATGCCGCAAAAAGAGAGGACCCCATACAGCCACGATTAGCTCTTTTCCACAATGTTCAGTTCATCAGATCCTTCAGCGGACCAGCTGTATCGAACGTATGTAAAGATAGACAGATAGATTTACGTTTGCTTGTTTTGGCTTGGCTAGGTGTGGCATACTACCTATGAAAATACGAGAGTGTCTAGAACGTGCCTTTCTATCGGTTATATAAGCGGGACAAAAGCAGAGCCCCCTCCCCGCAATATAATAATAGGGCATATATATATGAGAGATAGCGACCGTGGTACACAACGTTATCCCATCCAACAATCAATCCGCGGGATTATCTTATCTGCCACTCTCAGCACATTATCAGCATGCTTCCTGTGCTTCTTGCAGTCATTGCCACGCGCCTGGTAATTGTTGCGGTTAGAAAAAACAAGACCAGAAGATGCAAAAAGCGCGGCCACCACGGCACTGAGCAGTGCAAGTGTCGCAAAAGCAGCCGCACAGGCTACCAGTGTGCACATGGAGCACCCGCACAACCCATACGATACGGCAATGGGCCCGTGGTATACAATAAGGCGCAGTATCAGGCGGTGGCTCCTGTCTACGAGGCTGACGACAGTCCGCCACCATACACAGCCGTTGCTGCCAGGTGAGGCTGAGCGAGCACACAGTGTGTGCTGCTTTGCTTTGCTTGGGTTGGCTTAACTCAGCCTGCGGGATCTGTGTTGGGTGTTCCGCTTGAGATTAGACAGCTGCTTGTCAGACTGCCAAAGTTGGTATTTTGATTTACACATTCTCTTTGGAGTGATAAGGCGGTATTCCGCTATTCTCACATGGACGGAATGGATAGTTTAGACCGGCAGACTTCGGTCTGTCCAGGTCAGTCCGGGCCACATGACATAGCGGCGGAGCCTCAGCTGCGATCGAGTCTGCTCTGCTCAGCTCTGCTCAGCTCAGCCCTCCCCCACCCACCCACCGACCCCAGAACTATGTTTGAACGGTGCGTGCCCCTGTATCCATCCCACCTATCCTATTCATCGCATGAGGCCCGTGTGGTCAGCAGTCTCCACAGCCCTTCGTTTGGCTGCATTCCGTCATACTTAGTTATGTTGTCTAATAGTTTGTAAATTAATTGTGTGCCCCTGTTTGAGCTGCAACTCGCGCAGCCTTGCGTCCCGAGCAATCTGCGCGCACCGGTGGAGCGGGTGCTCCTGGGCAGCAAATGTCTGGATTGCCTCTACGATATGCCTCAACCTTAGGCTAGCCGAGCCCAACGGCGAATGAGCCCCGTAGAGCACCACCAACTGAGCGGCATTATAGCCAAGGCAGAGAAGTGTATCCCTCCCCCAGGCTGTGCTATTGCGATGCTTTGCTGGCTGGCCACCTGCTAGCAAATGTGCCTGCCTACTTTGCTGTGAAACTGTCGCCATATTTCTTTTTGCGATCCGATTACGTAGCTTTACACGGACAGAGCCCCCAGCCGGCGGGCAGGGATGCAGGCGGGTGGGCTCCAGCCAAGGTCCAAGTAGCAGCTGCAGGACTACAAAATGCTTGTACATATATAAACGGGAGAGTCACCTCCCCCTCCTTCCTTTTTGTTGATTAAAACTATCAATTGAAACAATGAGCGCACGAGACTTTTACGGAGACAGCAATCAGCAGGGCGACCAGAGCCAGCGAAACGAGCAGCAGTACACCAACCAGCAGGGCCAGGGCCAAGGCGAGGGCCAGGCCCAAGGTGAGGGCGATGGTGACCGAGGACTTGGAGCCGACTTGATTGGAGGTGCTGTCGGTGCCTTTGCAGGCCACAAGATGGGCGAGAGCAGTGGCCATGGTACCTCTGGCGGCATTGGCGGTGCAATTGCTGGCGCCCTGGGCACCAAGATTCTGGGCAATGCTCTGTCTGGTCACCATAACAACAACGACCGGCCCCAACAGCAACAGCATCACGAGAGCGGTGGTTTCCTTTCTGGAGTGTTTGGCGGCGGCAACAACAACCGACACGAGAATGAAGGTTACGGAGGCGGTTATGGCGGAGGCCAGGGCGGTTACGGTGGTGGAAACGAAGGCCGACATCATGGAGGCCCTCCTCCTCCTGGTGGCCCCGGTGGCCCTGGTGGACCTGGTGGTTACGGTGGTCAGGGAGGTTATGGCGGTGGCCAGGGAGGCTACGGCGGTGGCCAGGGCGGCTATGGCGGTGGCCAGGGAGGCTATGGCGGTGGCCAGGGAGGCTACGGTGGAGGATACAACGACGGCAATCAGGGTGGTCGATGGTAAATATTAGTTAGGTAGCCACGTTCCAGAGCAAGCAAGCCGTTCCATTTTAAGTGATGGAGGTGAAATTTGGCTCGAAGCATCAACGATCCGGGCTCTGCTCTGACTTGGCCGCCCTGAACCGCACAGTATATATGTTTTTGAAAAAGTAGTTAACCATTTGACTGTCGAATCTTATAATCATGGAAAGAGTTGTACTCAACCGGCTTGCTGCTTTTTGTCGTAGTGTTTAGCTGCATGCCTTGCTTGACTGGTGAGCCGGTGGCCCCTCCTGACTACGATCTGTCCTTAACAATGATCCTCTAATTAGTCTTGTTTTCCCCTTCTGCAAAGGTGCTTGATCCACCCATCAGTTCTTTTTCTTGTTCTTTGTATCTTCTTGGCATTCTTACGGAGAGCTCGCTGAAACTCATGCTGACTGCCATTCGATCTCATCACTTCGGCGTGGGTGGTGAGCTCTCCCCCTAAGATCCATGCAGGTAGGAGTAGCCCCAGTCCGTGCGGCTGAAACGAAGTATGGGGTTCACACCTGCTTTGCCAGCTGCATATGTCATGTATATCTCGCAGACTGGCAGGAGACCGCGGAAAAACTAGGGATTCGGATGAAAAGACGTGCATCTTCGGTAAACAGTCATCGTAGTGGATTCGGGTGTTCATCACAGTGAATAGTGCATTTCTGGTGTCTGTGCCTCGAGTCATCGAGGGGAGATGCCGAGGCATTGTCTAAATTGCCGAAAAGAATAAGCCTTGGTCGGCCCACCGCCAGAGCCATGATCTGCTCCATCGCACAGTTGGTGGCAGGGCAAGCCGAAGTTTGAATGCGATTCCGTAGGCACCAAGGAGTTAGCCACATGTTCATTCAACGGCGTTAGTTTACAGGTACTGTCCTTATGCGTTCATATTGGCGGTGCTCGATTCTGGTTGGACTACTCTGAATTTTGCTCGTTTCACCCGCTTATTGGTCCAACCAAGCGACAGGCTCTCTTGCCCAAAAAATGAGTCAGGGGTGCTACCCCACGATAACCCCCCCGGAGGAGTAGTCATTTTTAATCATGGATCAACCGGAAGAATACAATAGAAAAGAGTGTGGAGAAGATACGTTCTGTAAAGCTCCCGTTTGGAGGGAGGAGATCAGGGAGATTCAAACGGAAATATTGTATATATTTTTTAACTCTATAAATGCAAAGGGTCATCACAAGTTTTACCAGCGGTCGACAACTTTAAGATTTAGTTGGCAACAGGCTGACCGAACACGGGCATCTTCTCCAGAGCAGTTCGGGCATATTCGTAGATGGTGAAGGTCACAGCCTGGCCGGGAGCCACTCGCATGATTCGAGGGGTGATACCACGGTAGAGGGCAGCGACACCCTGCTCTCGCACAAGCTGTCGAGTGATTCGGGTAAATCGACCCAGGCCAGACTCGGTGGAAACACCAGACTCTCGCTGCATTCGGGTCTTAATGGTATCAAGAGGAGCGTTCGACAGAGGACCAAGGGCACCGGAAATCAGACCAATAATGGAGGTCTGCCAACCGGGGAGCTGGGCATTGTCACCGTGGTATTCCTGGAGTCGTCGCTTCAGCTCAGAGTAGACAGTAAAGTTAACACCCTGGTTGGAGGCCTGTCGGGCGGCAGTCAACCAGATACCTCTGTAGACGGCGCTCAAACCTTCCTCTCGAGCAACAGTGTAAATGCAGTGAATAGCATTTCTGTACTTGGGGGCAGCCAGGGGATCGGCCATGGAATGGGCCTGAGCCTGAAGTCTAATCTTCACCACCTCGGTAGGAGTGACCACCAAAACAGCCTCAGTGATACCAGCACCAACACCGGCAATAAATGTTCGACCGGTAGACAGAGTAGATCCATCAGTAGGTGCCAACAAACGCTTGTACTCCTCATAAGACGTAAATCGAATGGCCATCTTGGGAGTAATACCAACCAAGACTGCACCGAGACCCTTGTACAAGCCAAACACAGTTTCCCGCTTGACAATTCTCACACCAGTGGAGATGAAACCTCGGGGCTTGACACCCTCCTCCTTAGCACGCAGCTGCATTCGAACCTTGATGGTATCCAGAGGATGGCAGACAAGAGCTTCCATCATACCAGCAGAGCCGCCGGCGATGAAATCGATAGCAGGGTTACCAGACTTCTTTTTAGTAGAGGACATTGTTGTTGTATTTTTTGGATAATTTGAACGGTGGGGTTAAGCAGAAAAGGAGCTTGTGGCAGGATGCACGATTCGGGCCTAAGGAAGGGTCAATCAGAAAACGTGGATTCTAAGCAAACAAGGAGACTAGCTGGCAAAGAGATGCGCGACGAGTCAAACAGATAAATATTTTGGGGGGGCAAGGTTTTGCAAACAAGAGGATCAAGAATCCAAGCTGGCAGAGATTTTTTGGTAAATAACTTCTAACAAAACTGGGGGCACGGGTGGTGGCCTTATTTATATATTAGTCCGAGAAAAGATACCGTTACCCCAGAATTTTTCTGATTTGTGCCGAGCTATCCCCCACTCGATAATTATTCGGATCAAGGGAGAGGTGGCCCGGTCAGCTGACCCACCACACCGAGGTAATTTCCCCAGACTATTTTCGCCCAGGACGCTTTGGCCGCGAAAAGGCGGTCACGCCTGGACGGGAAGTAGACGGAGCAGGCAGGGGGGTCTCCGAAATGAGTTCCGAAACGTCCCCGGGATCGGAAGCCTCGACGACGTCGTCAATCGCCAGGAACTGCTTGGCTTTGTTGATAGCAGCCGAGCGGTTGCTGGCGTACACCATACGCTGCTTCACCTTGGATTGGGTAGGGCAGGTGTAGATAAATATGACTCTATTGGCAGCGGTCTTGAGCAGAGTGTACTGAGGCTCGGTGGCAGAAATCAGGTCCTCCACCTGGCCCGATATCGGTCCCGATTGAGTCACTACCACCGTTTCAGACGAAATGTCTATCCCCAGCCCCAAACCGTAAGGACCCGGAGCATCGGCCAGGGCCCCAAGGGCCGCATCGACCTTGGGGTCGATCGGAAGACTGATGTTTCCGCCGCCGCCTGCTGCTGCTGCGACCGTGGGGGTCTTTGCAGAAGAAGCATAGTGAGACTTGCGGCCTCCTGTGCCCAGCATTTCGGTCGTTTCCAGCTCCCGCACATTCTGCAGAGCCTCTTCTTCCTCAGTCAGCGGTGTTTCTGCACTCTCATGCTGGAGGTGGGCCTCCCAGCCTTGGGACGACACTTCGTCGAGGTCGCTCCAAAAAATGACACTGCGGAACTGTTCGGAGCCCCCCAGCTGGCGGTGCACCGTGCTGGCAGATGAAGCGTACAGCATTTTGGACCGCACATGCGCGTGATCCGGCACAAACGAGATAAATAGAAACTCCTCCGAGTTCGAGTCTTGCTGGGTCTCCGTTCGGTACAGCACATACCGGGCCTCCTTGTTGCTCAGGTGCTCCTGCACCAGACTGAAGTCCTCGTTAAACGAGCTGGTGCCAGTGATCGTCTTGGCGGGAATGCAGGTTTCGTTGGCAATTTCGACAATGAGGGCCCGGGCCCCGGACACCTGGACTTGTTTGAATGCTTCTTTCAATTGATTGGATGCTGTGATGCCGGATTGAGTGGACATTTTGTTGTTTTGGTGGTAGTGTTGATGGTGGTGGTGGTGGTGAAATCACCCAACATCTCAAGGAGGGTCGAGCCGCTTACGTGCAGCTTAGCTGAGCGAGCAGGCATCTATCTGGAAGAAGCTCCTGCCCCCCCCTCTAGGCAAAATACGAGCAGGAGTCCAGCATTTAGTCAGCCGCTGCGTAACGTAAACAACGTAACCGCTCGGTGATAGAAATGAAGAGCATCAAATATGCCCTGAATATGTTGTGCAGAGAGTTCGCAGCACGCTGTGAATGTTGTATGAAGCCTAGCTAGTGGGCCCGATCCACATGCATGTCAAGGAAATTTACGCTACCGGTGAACATTTCAGGTCATTATTTGACTACTATCGATCCGGTATATTCGCTGCCGGGAACGATCTCAGCCAGCCGACCGGAACCAGGCATACACCCAGTAATAATATAGTACCTTCCAGCAGTGGGCTCGGACCCCCTAAGAGCTATGCCACATCTCATTCATTCCAGTCACTGAACAAGGCAGACTAGACTGGACAGGGACGGCGGACGAGCCAGCTGCGAGCCGTGTACAGGGTGACGACTGATCAGGCACCAGGCCACGCCCAACTACAATGCGCACTGCGGCACCACCACTGGCTCAGCACAAGAAAGCCAAGTCCAGTTCCAACATGCTCCAGGTGTGCCGCTTTGCAGATTCAGGTCGGCCCGCTCCGCACTGTACCTACTACCCCCGCCAGCCCGCACAATGCAATACAATTCGAAAGTAGCTGAACCCGTACTGCCAATTCAATCGTGGAGTCTGTAGCATCAGCTGTGGACCGGGCCCGCTAGCACTGCACTGGGTGAAACTGTCTGATCTGATGCACCCCTAGTGAGGTGCAGATGCCCACCAACTACTTAGCACCAAACTAACTAAACTGGACCCGGTCCAACCAGGCTGACGCACTGACAATCAAACCGACAGCAAACACTACATCGCATGCCGGAAATGCAGATACGGAAACAATGCGGTGTACCGTCTTCCGGTTTATTGGGTGCGCCCACTTGCTCGAGCTTGCCCTGTCGTCCTTGTGTGCCGCTCGCTCTTTGTGGGTGCGCGCCGGACTTGCTATTTTCTGGCTTGGCTTTGGTACTGAATTGTTTGGGTGCCCCGCCAAAGTCCCACCAAATTTCGCGAACGCGTTATTTACGTTGTCGTGGTGACCTCCGCACCCAAAACAATACCAACATCTCTAACATTCCAGGGTTTTTCTCTTTCAACCAACTCAAAAGCCCCCTCCCCCCCACCAAAAAGAGGCCTACCAAACATCACCAAAGCAATGTCGTCAGGCTCCCTGTCGACTTGCTCCTGGCGGGCAGGCACGGGCGGCGGGCTCCCGCGTGACCCGGTCTCGACGTCGACGCTTACCAGTGGCAGTCTGAGTACCGGAGCCAGCTCCAGTTCTGCGAGCCTCGCAACCTCCTCCGCCATGCACCAGCACCAACACCACAACCACCACCAGGCGCTGATGCCGCTCGAACTATCGCCGCAGTTTCCTCCTGCCATGTTCGATCAGCTCTCGTTTGCTCCTGAGAGAGACACCCCGTCGGTTATCCGCAAAAACCCTCTTACCAACTCCGCAGTAGCGGTGTCTGTTCCCCGTCTCATTGCATTGTTGACCCAGCATGACGTCCTGGACTATTCACAAATGCTGGACTTCTTCCTGTGCTACCGCGCATACCTGACCCCCGCAGACCTGCTCAACTATCTGCTGGCCCGCTTCTCATGGGCTCTACATTATCATGTGGCCTCCAACACCAGCGGCAACGAAATCGGTAGAGACGTGGCCGTCCGAACGTTTGTTGTGCTCAGGCACTGGATTCTCAACTTCTTCCCCGACGACTTTGTGCCCCGGTTCCAGCTCCGATCCCAGCTATGCATAGGGCTCAACAAACTCTATAACTGGTTCCGTCAAAATGCATCATTTCCCTCGGACACGGCCAGCTACGTCGCCATCTCCCGCATCTTCGAGCAGCTCAAGCGATCGTGGCTCAGGCTATGTGGAATGTACTGGCCCACTGACACCCCCACCCTGACCGCTACTGCGGACATCCTGGCTCTGCCCCTTAGCCCTGGCGGCGTGTTTGGAGGAACGCTCCAAATAAAGCGCTCCAATCCTCCAGAGAACCGCCGCTCCGTGCTGCTTGCATTTTATCAGGAATCCGCCAAGCCGATCCTGTCCGATGCGGATCTCAACCGATCCGACGAGCTCCAGGCTCAATTTCTCAACGACAAGGAAAACCTGCCACTCCTGAATGGCACCATTATTAATGGAGGCATCCCCTTGATGCAGTCCGTTACTGTCCATCCTGCGCCGTCAGTGCCTGCTACTCCAAATAATAACCTGCATTTGCATCAGTTTTACGTGGAATCGCCCACCAATGAGCCCCCTACAGCCCCCAACCATAGGCACGAGCATCGCGTGCATCAACCAAAACCAAAGGCCAGCTTCATGTCAAGATTCTGGAATAAAATGGGTGTCACCAGCAAGCACTCGTTTGAATCTTCTAGTAGTGCCCTATCCACACACTCTACCACAAGCATCGGCTCCAACAACCGAATCGCTGCCGAAACTGGCCACCCCTTGCCCCTGGACCTGCCCCCTGAATCGATCGATCTTTTAAGCCAGCACGTTGTGGATCAACTAGCTCACCTCCTCAAAAGTAACAGCGACGCAAAGCAACCCTTTGCCTATGCTGAAGCAGATAACCGTCGATCCTTGGTTGATTCGCTATGCATCCAGAAACAGTTGGGGCAATCTTCCGAGGAACTCAGCTTCGAGCAAGATACAACCGAGCGAAGCCTCGTTTTTGACGACCAGTCTAGCATCAATGCCATATCCACTCCAGATATTGATCGGCATGTAGCTAGTCTGCCTTCTCAAAATAGTCTTGCATCCAGCGAATTCTTCTCCAGCTCTGACTCTTCCTCTGGCGATATCGATGAGCCAGAATTTGATCTGGTTGAACCTGCTCTTCCTCAGCACTCAGAAATGTCGTTTTCTCCGTCTTTTGAATCGGTGTCTACTGTGGGAACTGTCGATACTACTGTCCCTCGCAGAGGTCTGAGACGTCAGGCTCATCTACAAAACATACACGATCATACGAAGCAGCGTGAGAATGATGGGGATGTCTTTACCGAGCCTGAATTTTCAGACGTCACTCCAAACCTTGCCGGCAGAGGGTTCTCAATTATAACTGTTGGCTCAATTGGAACTTCTTTGGACACAGGCTCGTCTGTCATGGATTTCAGCAACGATGAGGATGATAATTCTGATAATGAAGAGGCTGCTCAAAGGGATCCTTTCCCTCCAGGAGTGGATCCTGATGCTGCTGCCGAATTGGCCGCAATCCCAGACGACACCCCTGAAGATGATGCTATTCAAACTGCTTTAGACAAACTGGAAGGTATTTATACAAAGAGGCCAAAGTCTAACGGCAATATAAATGGCTTCCTCCACAATGATGCAGACAGAATATCGGCTGTGGAGAGCAGTAATGAGTTGAATGAATCAGACAGACTTCCAGACCTGCGATATGCCAACCTCTGCTCAGAAACGGACCTGCTCAAAAACGGCCACGAGAAAACTACCCAAAATAACTTATCTCAAGATCGTCTTTTGCAATCTGATTCTTTCAAGTTGTATGGTACTATTAAGCTAGCTTCATCAGAGTCTCAAAGCACCGACCTATATGATGCAGCTTTCCAATCAAGATTTAATATTTCCCAGCTTACTAGTTCAAATCAAGAATACAGCAGTGGGGAATCTTCCCCTGATATTGAGCAATATCAGGATGCTAGCGATAATCTTGATGCCATGCCTGGAACCTTGAGTGTCATGTCCAACGTTCCCGTCAACAATGCGTCTATTCGATCACTGGACTCTGAGGAAAGTATTCTGCAGAGGCATCAAGTACCCAATGAGGACAGTGATAGTAGTATTAACATCAGTGATATCAATGCTACTCTGAATGCTAATCGGGAAAATGTTGCGGATCAAACTTCGAGAACAGACAGCCCTACGAGCCCTGAATCGTCCTTCCTGCAGCAGGTGATCACTACTAGTCATGTTCCGTTTGTTCTATTCTATGATGTTGAAACTATATGCGATCAACTTGCTTTGATTGAACGGGATGCTCTAGCAGAGATAGACTGGAATGAGCTGGTAGAACTCAATTGGAATAAGCGTCTCCAGCCCGTCCAAAGCTGGCTCACCATGTTGTTGGAAAGAAAGTATACTGGCGTTGACCTTGCCATCTCACGATTCAATCTGGTTGTCAACTGGGTCAAAAGTGAAATTGTCCTGACTCGAGATATTGATATCAGAGCAGCGACTATTTCACGATTTATTCAAATGGCACAGAGAGCGCGTGAAATGCAGAACTACGCTACTATGATGCAGCTAGTTCTAGCACTCAGCTCAGACCTGATTCAGAACAAATTGAGTGAGGCGACATGGCACAGGGTTCCATTGGAGGATATCGGTACACTTCGCGAGCTAGATACCCTCATTTCACCGCTCAAGAATTTCCAGAACTTGAGGGATGAAGTTAACGGCATGGAGCCTGAGAACGGCTGCACGCCTTTTGTTGGCATATATTTGAGTGACTTGACATCAAACGAGGAAAGGCCATCCTACCTCGATAGTGGAAATGTCATCCTTAACCTAGACAAGATCCGTACTACCGCGACAATAGTTCGATCACTCTTACAATGCATCGAGTGGTCGTCCAATAACGGTCAGTACAAGCTTGACACGGATCTATTGGCCAAGTGCCTTTACATCCATTCTTTGACCCTTGAAGAAATGGATCAATGTGTAGCATATATAAATAGCATGTAGCAGGCGATTTTGTTAGCCTGCAATTTAATGAATGAATGATTTTTTAGTAGCAAACCAATGGAAATAGCAATGAGATAGAAGTTTGGGCGCAGTACCCTGCTGGTGCGATGTGATGCAATTTGTGCTTAGATACTAGGCGATGGCTCCAGCTGCTTCTCTTGTTCTTCGGTGAGTATTTTGGGTCGGTAGGCCACACAAGGAGAATAGCCCGTATACAAGACCATATTTTCCATATGATTATGCTTTCTAAAACGATTATCTTCTCTCTGAGCAGCCCAGGCATCCTTTTCATCCTCAAGATCTACACTAGGCTGTGGCAAGCTGTCTCGAGTCGGCCGGGATCGTGGGGGCTTTCTTTCAGCACCTCCTAATGACGATAACAGAGTACCGAACATGCGTTTATTTCTAGCCTTATCGTCTCTAGATCCATTTTGCGATCTGGCAGTAGACCTGTCGGAATCTATAACGTCCGTCATTGTGATTGTGTTAGGTAGGGTTTTTTTGAGATGATGTTGGTGAATATTAAACGGTCAAATCATCAGCGAGCTGTTTGGAAAGCACCCATTGCACAGCCGTGCCAAAAAAAAAATTGTGTAGAGAAATGAAAAAATAAAAATTTCAGCCTTCAACACTTTTATAACTGAATATCAACAATGTCGGATGAAATCATTTGGCAGGTTCTGAACCACCAGTTTTGTGCATTCAAATTAAAAACTACCAAGGACCAGAATTTCTGTCGAAATGAATATAATGTCAGCGGTCTGTGCAACCGGCAGTCCTGTCCTCTGGCCAACGCAAAATACGCTACGGTGAAGAGTGTCAACGGAAGGCTCTACCTATATATGAAGACTGCAGAAAGACAGCACATGCCCGCCAAATGGTGGGAAAGAATAAAGCTGTCCAAGCAGTATTCTCGCGCATTAGAACAGATTGATGAGCATCTCATTTACTGGCCTTCGTTCCTCAAGCACAAGTGTAAACAGAGGTTGACCCGGCTGACCCAGGTCGCAATCACCGAGCGAAGATTAGCATTAAAGGAAAATGAACGGCATTATACGAGCACTGCACCTAAGGTGAAGAGAAGGGAGCAGACGCGAGAAAGAAAGGCTTTGGCTGCTGCCAGGCTTGAAAAGTCTATAGAGAAGGAACTGCTGGAGCGACTCAAATCTGGTGCATATGGTGAAAAGCCTCTCAATGTCGATGAAAAGATTTGGAACAAGGTATTGAACGGAGTGGCTGAAACTGAAGGTCTACAAGAAGATGAGGAGGAGGAGGAGGAGGAGGAGGAAATGGAATCTGAGGATGAGGGTGAACTTGAATATGTCGA
Organism: Zygoascus sp. PK3305; assembly: GCA_023628935.1. Lineage (NCBI taxonomy): Eukaryota > Fungi > Ascomycota > Dipodascomycetes > Dipodascales > Trichomonascaceae > Zygoascus > Zygoascus sp. PK3305. The sequence continues at coordinate 2,461,804 of JAMAJS010000001.1, forward strand.
GGCTGAGGAGGATGAGGAGGATGATTTGGTTGAGCTGGAAGATTTGGAGAAGTGGCTCGGCAACTCCTCTGAAGAAGAAGAGGAACAGGACTCATCTGACTCAGAATCTGATGACGATGACAAAAAATCGAATAAGAAGCGTGGTAAGGACGCTAAGAAGGGTAGACGAACACGACCCAGAGTTGAAATTGAGTATGAACAAGAGACCGCCCCACGAGCTACAGAGGTTAACAAGTGGTGAAGGTAAACACTAATTCCTCTGGAAACTCTGTTTTATTTTGTACGTTTTTCAATATTTTTCGATCCAAAACCTTGATAATGTTTTTATAGTGAAAATGTATTTCATGAGCATATGCCTTCTTCATCAATACGGGATGTCAGAGCAAATCCACGGAAATTTTCCTTTAACAAATACATATAGATACAAACTAATAACGGCGAAACAAATATTTAGGCTTGGGTCTACTCCAATCTCTTCTGAACGTTCGTCTCTGCCTTTGCCGTATATTTACCAACTGCAAGGGTACCTAGCGAGGACATTGGAAGCCAGTTTTCGCCAGAGCCAGCCAGGTTTTCTAAAGACTTGGTTGGATCATCTTTGAAAGGGTCACTTCCAGGAGGGGCAACTTGGTATTCCAGCTGGAATGTTGGAGCCGGATATATTCTGAATTTGATGTCAATACCTTTAGCTCCTTCAAAGCAAGGGCTGTCAGCAGTGGTAAACCTGCATAAAAGTCTTTCCTCACTACCCTTTTTGACAGTTACAGGGCTATTAAAGCGCCAGACAATTCTCTGCTTCTCCTTATTGAAAGTTGAAGGAGGCTTGGATTGGGCAGCTAGAGCAGGTCCACCTTCGACGGGAACAGTTATTACAAGGTCCTGAAGAACAATTTGATCAATCACCGAAGAAACCTCGTCACTCAACTTATAAGTTAGCATCAGCGAACTCTGGTTAGGTTCAACTCTCCAGATTGGTGTGAAAACTACAGGGACGCCACCATAGGGGCCAGAGTACTTGAGGCCAACAGTGCCATGTCGCAAGTTGTAGAGGTTTCTGATGTCAACTTTGAAAATCATAGAGCCTGGAGTGTGAGTTCCAGTACTGAAATCACCTGGAGATACCGCTCGAACAAACTGAGGATTGGGCACAACTTTGTCCAAGCCTGCATTGACAAATCTGAGAAACACAGCACCAGACTCGACTGGGTCGCCCTGGTACCCTAGAGCAACCTCACCATTAACAGTAGGGGTAGAAATAACACCATCCTTTACCGTAGTGCTGATCAACTCAATGACCGTTCCACTCAAACCAGGACTCTGAAGCAAATCAGGGTGTCTTGCAGGAATTAAGGTGGTGGTGGACATGTGCGACTGCAATGATCGGATACTCTGAGCATCGAAGTTTGCTCCACCAGTAGAAGAAGGAACAATAGGCTGTGTAATACCAGTAGTAGCAGGGATCTGATTTACCACCGGTGCTACCTGCTGTTGAGGGAGAGCGCGAGAGACTGCAGCAGGAGATTCTGCGGCGATTTGCTCTTCCTCAGCAATGGTGCCGGGCTGAGGGTGGCCCAGCGACTGAAGCTGAGACATAAGAGGCGAAAAAGGTTTTGGGGGAACATTAGGTCCTCGAAGCTCTTCTTCGGAAGGCTCGATGTTGGTGAACAGCTTGGACTGAATATCCCTTCGGCCCCTACTGCCCCGACCGGAGATGGTGGACCTTGATCGCAAAGTAGTGGCCAGGGTAGATAAGGCAACATCATCATCCTGCTTTTCGCCTTCTTCATCGGGACTAGTATTCTCATTTCGAATGTTTACACGCAAACCTGATGAGTTGGGGTTTTGGGTTTCAGACTCTTCTCCGCTCTCTGAGAGCTGGAAGAGGTCACCGCTAGTCCTTTCGACCGGGGAAGAAGGACCGTTAGTCTTCCTTGAAGGAGGTGGAGGGGGAGCAGCTGCCCCGCCAGTGACTACCAAGGGGCCTCGTCGAATGTCATTTCGAACAGGGGCAGGAGCGGTGTTCAGCTCTGCTGGTCGAGTGTTGTGTCTAGATACAGGAGCAGGAGGACCCCGAGCATGAGCAGCGGGCGCAGAAGGATTCTCAGGAATGGTTGCGGTGGCAGGGATGTGCAATTCCTTCTTCTTCCTGCCGCCTCTAAATATTGAACCGACCTTGGACCGGAGGTGCAAGCCACTGACAGAATCACGATTGTTGGGTCTTGCTTCGCCAGTACCGGCAGTGCCGGCAGTGCCCGAGGAATACAGACTGCTGGAGTCGTCTGAGGCTTCCGTGGTGGACCTGCTGGGCAAATGAAGTCCATGGTGCTGATGCTGCTGCTGGTGAGCAGCGTTGGACGAGCCATGACGGTGAGCAGCCACTGCAGGTCTGCCAAATCCAGAGGCAGTTGCGGACTTTGAAGTGAAAAGATCGCCACCGACTGCTCGTGCAGCAAAAGAGCGAATGTCCTCAATAGGTTCGAATGTGAGCATGGAATTAAGGACTTTTTCGGACTGCTGTTGCGCAACCTGGGCCCTGTCTGACTCCAGGGTCTCATATCTGGTCAAGGAGTCCTTGAGGAAAATCAGTCTGGCCTCATCGACCTTTTCAAACTGCTCAAAGCCATACGGGGCTTGGTTTTCCCATTGGCTCCTCAGCTCGGCCAGATTAACACCGGCATTTTCCCGCTTGTTAGCCTTTGCTCGGTTGAAATGGTCCTCGGAATCATCAAGCTTATCAGCAACGGACATCAATCCTTCATGGAGCTGACGGACATCGGCCCATTGAGTGCTTCTAGACGAATACTGTCGCACCGGCTGTTCAATGTCGGTCTTAAGCTTCTGGGCAAACGCAGTGGCTGCCTGAGAGTTTTCACGCACAGCAGTGACAATTTCAGACCAGGGCTGTGCAAACGTACCCAGCACCTGTTCCTGGAACTCGGACGACTTGCTGTGTCCCAAGCTGAGTTTCTTTCGAGCCAGTTTCTCGAGGTCAAAAGCATACTGCTCTTCGACCCGGGCTCTTTCCCGCAGCCAGTCAGCAATTCCATCGTTGAGCAACTTTGCGCCATTCAATCTATCCCGCAAAATCTCTACTGCCCGCTGCGGCGGATAGTTCGGCAGCAGCGCATTGGCATAGTCGGTCCTGCTATTGGAGGTCATTCCGCTTGTCCCGGATGTCCGTTTGGAGTTTCGGTGCTGATGGAAAACATCAAAAAGCACCAGGCGGGAACCCCAAGGCAACACAAACGGGCCAAACTCACCACACCGCAGCACCTCGTTGTCCTGGTCTCTCCACAACACTAACAGCTGCAGTCAGGCAGCATTAGTCAGCTCACCAACCCGTTCAATTGCGGGGAGCGAGTCTGAGCCAATTTCAACAACACTCTTTGTTCAAAAGACAAGAAAAAAAAATTCAAAATACATTTGTATTCTACAGTATAGTATGCTTAATAATAAATACCACAAAGGACCACCATGAAGGGAAAAAAGTGCAAAGACAGGCAATGCTAATCGAGGGGTTGAAATATCACTAAATCCGCGACTGCCACTCTTCGGGCATCACTGTGTCGCCATCCGGCTCAGGCCCATAGTCGCCTTCGTATACAATGGCGCCAGCTTTGCGGGTCGCTTCGACCCACTGTAACTCTCTACAGCTCAGCAAACTGTGCGCAGAAGGCCGTTTGGCTGGATCAGGGTCCAGCATCCACTTGACAATGTTGTCCAGAGCACCAGTGTTATTCACCATGAATTTGGGGGCCCATGATGGTGCTCGGTGATGCTGATGCTGGTGTTGCTGCAGCAGACGTCTTCGGTTTTTACGAGCCGATCTCGTTTCTCGTCGATCGGCCAAACTAGATGGTGAAGTCATCAGATCCATGCTGCAGCTCTTTGCAGATGAGACGGATGTAGTACCAGTAGATGCAGAATCATCATCTTCATAAGAAGTGGAAGAGTCGTCATCGCTGCCTCCATCCACCATGCTCAAATCACCCGACGATAGTCGTCCTGCATCGGTCAAATCTCCGGACCGCAGCTTTTGCCAGTGGATACCATTGTCTGGTAGCACAATGTTAGCTGCTATCTCCAGCATCATTATGCCCAGCGAAAAGATATCTGCCGGCTTGTCATACTGTTGTTTGGTGAGCACCTCTGGTGCAATATATTCCCGATCACCTTCTCGTTCAGTGCCACGGGCAACGGGATACTTCGTCGCCATGCCATAGTCTCCAATCTTCAGAATACCCTCAAAGGTTATGAAAATGTTAGCTGGCTTGAGATCGAGATGCAAAAACCCTTGCTGGTGGATGAACTTGACGCCCATTGCCAGCTCTACAAGAATCTTCCATACTCGCCATTCGTCCAGGCGGGATACGTTGCCTCGTTCCAGCAAAAAGGTATCCAGGTTGCCATTCTCACAAAACTCTGTCATGATGTACAGGTTGCCGTTGGCTTCCCATGCATCTACAAGGTTGACAATGTGCTCCTTACCAACCAATTCGTCCTCTGTTCCTTGAGCATTAGACAAGTCCCGAAGAATCTCCACCTCCTCCATGCGTCTACTTCTTTCTTTAGGGCCTAGAAACGGATGTTTGGTCCTCTTGACTGCATACAAAGCCTCTGTCGCTCCTCCTTGATTTTCCTGCAGTACAGCATACACAATGGAAAACTCTCCACGGCCCATTAGCATGACTCTATCAAAACGTTCAGTCAGCGCCAGATCTAGTCCGTCCTGCTTACTGACCATTAGGCTGTGGTTGCCTGCAGGTCCTTTTGCAGGTGTTTTCGGCTCAGACCCGCCACTGCTGGTGGTATTGAAAGAGCCATCACAATCCGTGCTGTGTGCATCCTCCTCCTCTAGCTCGTGGTGCATTGCCACATCCAAGGTAGGAGTTCTAGGAGAAGACAGGGGGAAGTCGTTAGTTGCAGATGAAGACGAAGGGGCGTTCAGAGAATTGTCGTAGAGGTAGGATCGGGATGCATGATGGGAGGGAGTGTCCAAGGAGGTGACTGTGCTGGCATCCGACACCTGTCGCGAAGCCATTGACGGGAGAGTGAGAGCTGCAGAAGCAGCTACAGCAGAGTGCGGGGGCACGTCGTCATGCGGGTGGTCCCTAGTTGGGGTACTGGCAGAATTGAGGTTACCGAAATCAATGCTGAAGCGCAAAAGAGAGTCTCTGAGGCCCGGTCGGCTGTGTCTGCTGCCAAGAGCAGCAAATGAGTTGTTGCCAGGCGTGCTAGATGCGGTGAAGGTTGGTCTCTTCACAGGAGTATCGGGAGTCATCTTTGTGACACGGGACGAAAAGTCTGAGAACTGGATGTTCTTGCCAAATGAAGATATGATTGGGGATGACGATGTGTTAAGGGACAGCTTTGAATGATGGCCAAAGTTGACTGAAGAGTTGAAGGTGCTATTTCCCGAGGCGAACCCACTATCATGTTGGCTAGAGTGATGATCGTGGGAAAGAATGGCCGGGGCACTGGTGTTGAAGCGCGAGGGGGTGCCAGAGGAGTCATCTTGACTGAGCATTCTATTGCGCTTGGATAGCAGGCCAGCACTCATGAAGGCAGTTTGCAGAGGCTTGACCAGTTTGTAGTCAGGCGTATGCAAATCTGTGCGCTCAGTCTTGATGGACGCATTTAGTTTCTGTGCGGCAGACGACAGGCGGGGTGACGATGATGCAGGATGATGGTGTTTGACGTGGGTGGTGCCGGCGGCCGACGACGACGAATCCAAATGACGATTGATATGCTTGTTGGATGCAGGAGAGGGCGAAGGACTGGTGGTGTAAGGGTTTGCAAACTGAGAGCCTGTTGACGAACGGTTGTTGTCGGGGGAGGATGTGGACGAGAAGAGGTTTTCCATGGATTCCCGCCTGGTCAAGGGCATGGAACCACTCTGGGAGAGGCGGCGCAGGCTGCTATGATTGGCAATAGGGGTGGAGATATCGTCGAGAGGCAGTCTTGTGCGCGAAAACATGGACTTTGAAGGCACTGGGTCGTGGATCTGGCCGAACGGGAGCGGCCGTTTGAGCGAGCCGTGCAGGAACGACTCCTCCGACATGCCCAGACTGGAGTTTGTGCGGTGGTGATGAAAAGGGCGGCGGTTGGACACCGACGACGATGACGACGTGTCGCGGCTGCTTCCCAGCAAAGGCGTCGAATGTGAAGGCGATAAGGTGGCCGTTTGCAGAGCTGACTGCTGCTTGGGGGCAAATGGCGGCTGCTTGGTCTCGATGGGAGAGCCCATGGATGCCTCGTCCAGGTTGAGCACGCCAGAGTAGCGCTTGACGGCTTTGAGGCTCCGTGGACGCGTTGACGACGTCTGCTTGGAGGCCGCCGATGCGCTGCTGCTAGTGGTGGACGATGCAGCAGCACCTGGCTTGCTTGGAGTTGACGATGCACTGACGCTGTGCAAGTCAAACTGGTCGGAGGTGGTCGTGTCCTGGTCGTCCATCAGGCAGTCCTCTGAGCGCTCAACGTAGCGGTGTTTCTGGAAATCCAGTACCATCGTGACGGAGGATGCGATGCCTTTTGCCTGTGGTGTCGGGTTTGGCAAGACAGGAGGTGGGGCTTCCGGGGGCACCGGGCGGGTTGGGGTGTTGTTCAAAGGTGCGAGCGCGTTTTCTTGGGTCGGTGTTTGGTGATGGAGAGTTACGCGTTGGGATGAAAAGGTGGGTTTTCGGCCACATGCACGCAGGTGCAAGGGTCTTTGGGTGGGTGGCTTTGTCGGCGGGCCAAACGCGGTACCGGGGGCCGAGCCAGCAAGAGGGATTGATTGCAAAAAAACAGGTACGACCGGCCGAACAGTTTTGTTGTTTGTGTGCGCCAGTGTGGCATGCTTTTGTTTATATTTGATGGGCCAATTATGTGTCTGTCTGTCTGTTTATTGAGCTAGGCTAGGTTATGTTTATATTGGATGCGTAATTGAACTGAGCTAGCTGGCTTTGTTGTTTGTATATACCAATGGATAGTGTAGCAAGCTGTGTAGGCTAGTATGGTTGCAATATTTGGTTCGTATTAGGTAGCAAGTGTATGCGATGAGCTGCGCAAAGTGGGAGAGCCAGCAGCAACAGAAAAAAAACCACATCAAAAGGTAGCACTGGATCGGGGCATATAATCAATATTAATAGTAATATTAAGAAAAATGGGAACGCGACCCGACCGACCGACCGATCGACACTGGGCTGGCACTTTGTTGCTGGTACGGAATGACGGCTGATGTCAGTGATCAGTAGTTTGGCCCTGTCCGTTGCGCTACGCATGCGTTGGGTTGGGTTGGGTTGGGTTTCCCGTAGGGATCCCGCCGGCACGGTCCCGTGATGCGCTCCGCAATTTCAGTCAGTTCACCTCGACTGAGCGAGCGGGATTGCTTGTCTGGTACCACCGCGGCTCTTGTGTGCCGAACAGGAAGAAAAAAAAATTGCTCCAGCACGACCTGTCGAGTTTCTCTCTTCACTGCTGCTTGCCCTGTGCGCACAAAAGCGGTTGTACCCCTCTCCCTCGCTGCCTTCCCCTTATTCCTTTTTTTCGCTATCCTGCCAACTGCGACCATCCCACCCCGTCCGTGCTCGTTTCGTTCCACCCACAACTGCTTTGACTGGAAGTTTCCCCCCCCTTCAAACTCCACCCAAACTCTTCCACCACCCATCCTTCAGCGGCTGCTGCTCCAACGTACCTTTCACACCACGCCTACAAAAACGCAACTCACGCAACGGCGGCGCAACAGAACCGAACGAAGCCAAACAGCGCAACCACAGGCGTCTGAACCATCGTCCCTCCCCGACTGTAACATGCCGACCGACGGGGAAAAGCCCCCGGAGCGCTACAAGGACGGGTTCAACCCGTACTTTGCCAGTGCCTCGTCTGACACTGGCCTGTCGTCCGACTCGGACGCTAACATGACCGACGCCACGTCCGACCTGCGCAGCAGCACCAACAACGAGACCTTCAAACAGCAACCATCAAAGCTGCCTTCGGTTCCTGCATCCAAAACGGCCTCTGCAGCTACGGTGTCTGCCGCCGGCACCACCACGTCCTCGTCATCTACCAGCACCGCTGTTACGTCGACCTCGTCGGCCCCAAATTCCATTTCCAAGCGCCCCGCTTCCAAAAACACCAGCAGCAACATGACGGTAGAGGCCGAGACTGTGCCTGCGGTACCTACTGTGGCAGTAGCTGCTACCGACTCAAATACTGTGGTCGGTGCTGCTGCTGCTGCTGCTGCTGCTCATGCTGCCGCTGCCGCGCTGCTGGCAGACGAGAGTGTGGATCCCGACATGACCATAGCTGGCTCAAGCATATACCCCCAGCCACAAACCACCGACTCCGCCGCCGCCGACGAAACCCACTCTATGGCAGGGTTTGGAGGAGACTCGTTTTTCCCCGACACTGTCCTCGTCAGTGACGATAATAATAATGCATTCTTCCCGGAGGAGGCTTTGCCGTCTGGCATGCAGACCCCGCTGGGTGTCGGCCCCCAAAACGCTGCTGCTCTGCTGGCAGCATCTTCTGCAGGTCTCAAAATGAAGAAAAGCGTGGACAACGTGCCTACAGTCAGTGGCCAGGGTGGAGTCAATGCTACCAATCCCAACAATACAGTTAAGAGGCACAAGAAGAAGAAGAGCTCCAGAGCCCCTGGAGGTAGCGGCGGCACAAAGGCCGAGATATTTGCTGCCAGAATTGCTCGCGCTGTCGACGAGGTGGACTCGTCAGACTCAGATGAAACATTTGTATACGATTCGAATCCTCATACTGATTCTAATAACCCGTCGTCCGGCACTGCTGGTGCTGTCATGGCCAATGCCGGCACCATGCCTCGACCGCGGTTTCAAAATAGAAACATGTCTGCATCTTCTCTTTCTTTGGCCGAAGGAGCTCTTATTGCTGCAAGTAACCAACAGCATCTACAACAACAGGGCCAACAGGGCCAACAAGGCCAACAGGGCCAACAGGGTCAGTACTCTGTTGGTAGCGCTGCTGCCTCTAGTTCGGCTGCATCCACCCCCATTGTTACTACACCACCCCTGATTCCAGGACTAGCCCGCCGAGGAAGCTCTCACCAATTCCAACAACAGAGGAACATGCATTATCCTTTATCCTCAACCGAAAGCGATTTGGATTCGGCCACTCTACCAGCACCCAGGCTCTTGCAGCACAAGTCATCTGCCAGCTCGCCATTCCGAAAGCCCCCTTCCTCCCCCAGACCAGGCCTCACGCCAGGTCCGAGTGCCAATCAGGTCCCACTCCATCCACCTGCATTTTCTCAGGCCCAGCAGCAGCAGCAGCAGCAGCCTTCTCAGCCTCAATCTCAGCCCCAGCTCCAGCTCCAGCAACAAAACAATGGCCGCAACTCTCTGAAGCATTCAAGCGTTAAATCCTCCAGCCAGCTACCTCTGCCAAACCTTCGTGGTAAGCCGTCACGAATGTTTGCAGTGGCAGCAGCTAACAACAGTAACACCAGCAATAGCACGAGCAAGAACTCCCGCAGGTGGAGAAACCCAGCCAGTGTTGCCGGATACATGGAGGAGGAGGAAGACGACGATGAAGCCGAAGGAGATATTGATGACGACGACTACTTAGAGGTTACGGAGTCTACTCCTCTGCGACATGCGTTGCACAATTCGCAGCTCAATGGGGCCGGTGGAACGTCTGGTGCTGGTCCGGCTTATGGGGGCACTGCGAACGGCGGTGGAGTGCCCAATGGACGTAAGCTGCGTCTTGCCCGCAAGAACGGAGGGATAATAGTGTATTCACCACACAATTACCAACAGCAGCGTGCAACTATGGGCTCACGATATTATTACGTTCGAATGATGTTGTGGATTACGTTTTTGCTGGTGTTTGTGGTTGGATTTGGATTCACTCTGGGCTTCTTGTATGCCACCTCCAAGCCTCTCCAGGATGTCAAGTTCACTAGAGTATTTGACGTATTGGCTAGCGACGATGAGCTTGCATTTGAACTTGTAATTGAGACAACAAACCCTGGCCTTTTGGCAGTGTCGATTGAAAAGGCCGATCTGGATGTGTTTGCCAAGTCACCATATGTGGAGGACCCAGATAGTAAGGACAGCTGGTTTGGTGGCGGTGGTGGCTCAGATAGTGAGCATACCATGAAGCTTGGCAATATCCAGACGTTTGATGTGCCAGTTATTTTTGAGGGCAGCTTTTTCAACCGGCGGGCCAGCAAAGCCGTGGGTGACGTGAGGCTGTTGCACCCCGGATTGAACAGCACCATTGAAGACGATGGCGAGGAAGAAGACTGGGGAGGCAAAAAGCCGAAGCACAGTAATGGAGATACTGGAGATGACAATGATAAGGATGCCGGTCAAAAGCGGTGGTCTCGTGTAAGTGTGCATCCGTTTGATCTGACTGTGCGGGGTGTGCTTCGGTACGAGCTGTTTATGGGCCGATGGAAATCGGTGAGCGTTGCCAAAACCTTGCGGGTAGACCCGAACAAGGCAGGCGAAGGCTCAATTGTAAATATATCACAAGAAGAAGTCTAAGAGATTCACCACCTTCCTGGTTGTTTTTTTTTGTTTGGCTTTTATCCTTTTATTTCCCCCCCATTACCTTTTAAATGATTTAAATGTCTATTATTTATCTAAATCTATATATATTTAATTTAAGAAAACAACATTTTCCAAGACAGTACCATAAGAGTGGTTACACAATCTATTTGTTAGCCTTCTCAAAGTAGTCGGAAGCCTTGGAGGTGTCAATGGTGGCATCACCCTTGTGCCAGTTGGCAGGGCAGACCTCACCGTGCTCGTCAGTGAACTGGAAAGCATCGAGCAGTCGCAGGGTCTCGTCAACAGATCGTCCGACAGGAGTGTCGTTAATGGTGATCTGTCGGAGGTTACCCTTGGGGTCGATGATGAAGATGCCTCGGAAGTCAATTCCCTCACCGTCAATCAACACATCATAGTCCTGGGACAGAGAGTGGTTGAGATCGGCAATCAGAGGAATCTTGACGGAGCCCAGACCACCAGCCTTTCGGGGCTGGTTGTTCCAGGCGAGCCAGGTGAACTCAGAGTCAGTGGAGGCAAACAGGACCTCAGCATCTCGCTCCTTGAACTTATCAGCAGCGTCGGCATAGGCAATGATCTCAGTGGGGCACACAAAGGTGAAAGCCAGGGGGATAAAGGCCAAAACGACCCACTTGCCCTTGTACTGCTCGAGGGAGATTTCCTCAAAGACACCGTCAACGACGGCAGTCTTCTTGAAGGCGGGAGCGGGCTGTCGAATCTTCAAAGTCATTTTGTGGTTTTGGGGTCAATTGCAAGCTAATTGATGGGTTGAGGGGTACTATCTGCCAACGGGTGGAAGTGCTTTATATATGCGTATCAGTCGCGGGCCACAGAATGGTCCAGAACCCTCCAATTTTACTAAGCCCGTGGGTTACCCGGGGGGCCGGACCCCTATGCGCGACATTAAACGGTCCACCCACAGCGCCGCTGATAATAAGGAGCGGCTAAACCGTCCGCACACACACCAAACCCAAATCGCTGGGCTGACGTGCGTGCTCCATACAATGGCCACACCCGTTAGCTGCCGTACCTCTATTCTAATGGCGCACGCACAATTAATAACGTTGAAGCGGTCTAGACGCCTTTTTACATAGACCTGGATTATAATAGACATTAAAAGAGGACGGACAACAGCTCCCTCCCAATCAAAACTGGCCCCGCCTATCTGACTCAATTGCCATTATAGGCCCAGCCCTGATACTGTCAGGGCCTAGCCTAGCCCTTGCTTGGGTTCCATCCAGCTCCTGCTCTTCACTGCGGTGCGGGCACTTCCGGTCAGAGCCGACACGCTCTCGTCATACTTAGATCTCATGTCCTTCTCACCACCTCGCCTCGCCTCACATTAGTGGCGACTGACGCACGACAGCCTGCCTAGCCCACCTTGGTCTCTGCTGCTGCGCGCTGCGCTGCTGCCAAAAGCCAGCCAGCCAGCCCCAGGAGCACACACCACCCCACTTATCATTTGGAGCACCCCACTACTATGGTTTTGCTTGGTTTTGGCTGGAGCGAGTGAGCGGGCCCATTCTGGCTGGGTCCCCGGACTTACCCTACGCAAATGTCCCAACCATGCGCCAGGTTCGCATTTTTGCGGCCAGCGTCAAGTTTTGCGAACAACATCATCTGTCACCACCTCGCAAGCAAGCCCAGCCCAGCCCAGCCCGTTTCCATCCATCGAGCATTCTCTGCTGCAGCATTCATCACGTAATCGCATCACTCATCGCATCTGCATTGCTTTGCCACGCAGGCCATGGCGTATCGAGAATACGGGTACAAGGAGGAGGAGGGCCATTGGCTCACCTCGCTGTACTGGCAGCAGCAATTGCAGCTGGCCCAGCTTTCACGCCAAATCAACTCGCCTCACAGCTACGCCCGATCTGCCGCTGTTTCTTCAAGATCTGCCAACAGTTCGCAGGTGCCCATAACGGTGGCCGATTTGGCTGCCCAGCTGGCCCAGCATCAACAACAATCACAGTCGTCACAGGGCCTGTCCAATGGCGGCACCTCCAATGGCGGGCCCCAAACCCCAGGAAAGCCTGGTTCGGCTTCATCGAACCAGATGAATCCTCAGGTGAAAAAGGACCAGCTGGAAGAGGAAAAGCAACGGCGTATCAACGAAGACATTAAGAAGCAGTTTTGGACCGCTATCGATCTGTCCGGCCAGGGCCTTATCAAGCTGACCCCCAAGCTGTTCAACTACACCTTTCTGCAGAAGCTTTACTTGAACCACAACAAGCTTGTCCAGGTTCCTGCTGCCATATCCAAATTGACTCAGCTCAAGGTCCTCGATCTCTCTGACAATATGCTCATAGAATTGCCGGTCGAATTGGGTATGATGTACTCCCTGCGATATCTGTTTCTGTTTGACAACCGGCTCACCAGCCTTCCTTACGAATTTGGCTTTCTTTTCCAGCTTGAAACACTGGGAATCGAAGGAAATCCCATCAATGAACATACTCGAGAGATTATGGGTAAACAGGGCACCAAAGGAGTCATTATCGATCTTCGAGAACGTGCTCCGGTCACCGTGCAGAGCCCACCAAGAAAATGGCTCGAGTTTGCTAATGATAACAAGATTAATGATGCTACGAAGGATGAGAGTAGTCCTGCTACCAGTGAGAAGAGAAACCCCAACAAGTTCTCCCTCATGAGCTACAATACTTTGTGTGACAATCTTGCCAGCCCCCAGTTATATGCATATACGCCCTCTTGGGCTCTGGGTTGGAAACATCGAAGAGAGCTCATCACACAAGAGCTGCTTAGCATCGATAGCGATATCATTTGTCTGCAGGAAGTGGACCAAAATGCGTTTGATGATTGGGCAGCAGCTCTCAAGGAACGAGACTATGTGGGCTTGTTTTGGCCCAAGAGTAGGGCTCGTACAATGGACTCAGAGGAGCGTAAAAAAGTCGATGGTTGTGCAATCTACTACAAGGCTGACAAGTTCCGACTGATTGAGCGATGCCCCGTGGAGTACAATACTCTTGCATTGCGAAAAGACGACTTCAAGAAGACTGATGATATTTACAACAGAGTCATGAACAAGGACAACGTAGCTTTGATCACCGTGCTGGAGCGAATCACAACTCCTGAGGACGAGGAACCACTAGAAGGTCCGGCGTTATTTATTGTGGCAACCACACATTTGCTGTGGAACCCTGCTTTCAGCGACGTCAAGGTGGTGCAGGTTGCCCTCTTGTTGGAAGAGCTTGAGCGAGTTGCCGAAAAATACGGTTCCAACACCACCCGAGAGGGCTCCAAGTTCCCCGACATCACCGATGCCAAGAAGATTCCCATGATTGTGGCCGGAGACTTCAATTCCACGCCAACCAGCGGTGTGTACCAGCTGTTTGCGCAGGGCAAGTGCCAGCCAAATCATAAGGACATGAACTCAAGAACCTACGGCAAGTATACCGAGGAGGGCATGTCGCACCAGCTATCTCTGCGATCGGCGTTTGCCGACATTGGCGAACTGCCGTTTACAAACTTCACCCCGAACTTTGTCCAGCCCATTGATCACATGTGGTATAGCACCCCGACCCTGCAGGTAACGAGTGTTCTGGGAGGTATCGATCCCGAATATGTTAAGCACTTTGTGGGTTTCCCCAATGCTCACCATCCGTCTGACCACATACCGATTGCTGCCAAGTTTGCGTTCAAGAAGATTAAGGAGCAGCGAGATCGCCCTCCACCCCCTAATTTTGGCACCAGCAGCAATAGCAATAAGCGCTAAGAGCTAGACCTGAAATTATGTGTGTGTGTGCATGTGTATGTGTGTGGATGCCCTTGTCTGAATGTATGTTCTGTAGTATATATAGAGATGTATGAGATTTAATGTCTTACCTTTTACCTGAGTCGTTGTCCGTGCGACATGGCGAGCAGTAGGCGGTCGGTGGTGCTTGGATCCCTCAAACGGGTAACCGCCTGCAGCATGTTCGTGCGGCCTTACTAGCAAGTATTTAGCGCATCGTTGAAAAACAAAACTAAATAAAGGGGTGCTGCAGGCAGGAATATTCCCAAGAGACCCGCACAAGAGCTTCTTTCCCTTGTCATCATGTTCCGGTCGGTGATATTGGCCCTTGCTGGCACTTTTGCTCTGCGAACCTGCGCAGCAGCAGCTGCCCCACCGCTTACACCCGGTGGCCAGCCCGAGACCGCAGCTGCACTGGCCCTGACGTCACATGTTGAGGGCGAACAGCCCGTGGAATCATGTACGGTGACCAACCCGCTCACTGGCAATTTCTTTGATCTTCGTCCTCTCAAGCGCGAAGAGGACTGGTGGAAAGTCAGGGGCTATGACTTCCCCTTTAACTTTACAATGTCGATTTGCACGGCAATTAACAATACGGAGGTGCTGGATCTTGCTACTTCGGCATATTATACTGACCAGGACGGTAGCCTGGTGTCACTGGGAAAACCGTCCGAGGAGGTTTATTTCCGAGGGAAAAATCTCATACTAGAGTATAAGGATGGTGCACAGTGTACTGCTGCAGACGGGTCGCCGACACCGTTCAAAATGTCCTCGACGTTGGTGTTCAAATGCGACAGAGACGTTCGCGCAGTGCAGAAACAGGCCTACATCTCCTACGTAGCCTCGCAGAACAATTGCTCCTTCTTTTTCAATGTCTATACACCCCATGCATGCCCACAGGTTAACAAGAATACCACAATGTCACCGCTTGCCATTTTTTTGATTATGGGAGGTGTTGCTGGGCTGGTGTACTTTTTTGGATTCTTGTTTTACAAGCCAGCTCTCATGGCCAACGGCATTGCTACCTTGACACGGCGCAAGTCTAACAAGTCCTATAGACGACCTCACAGTGAGCTTCCCACTTCGATGAAGCAGTAGAGCCCTTTTGCATGAGCTATTTTAAGCTTTTCCCTACCTCATGTTCTCGACGAGAATTCTTTACCTCTATTCATACCCTTGCATTTCGAACCGTTTGAGAACAACAAATGGCCACTTCAACTCTGTCTAGCAGGCACCTCCCTCCCGCACACTGTTTTAAGTCACACTTTTATTGAGCATATCTGCGGACATTCAGTTTTCAGTTATATGCATTTGCAAAACGACATTCTAGTGACACAAAATATTGCGATATATTATCAAATAATTAGTTTACATGTACACATGGTATTCATATATTTACTCCTGACAGCCCCACATGCTGAGACAGAAACTCGTCCCAGCTCTTTGTGGTGAATAAGCCGTTTGCACTTCCTGGGGAAGCATTTCTGTCCATTACACTATCGACTCCAAGGGAGTCAAAACTGGTATCCGGCGGAGGTGCGACGAGATCATCAGCGGCTAGCCCAACGCTACTGCTCTCAGGTACAATACCTCCACTTGAAGTGGGGGCTGCAAATCCACCTGTTTCCACTTGTCCTGTCTGGTCAGACATCATATAAGGAGGAAGAAACCGACCAAATACTTGTGTCTCAAACTGGTCAATCATACCAGGAATATATAGATTGGTATCAAAGTCTCCAACATTCTCTTCCTTGGTGGCATTAAAATCTCCACCAGTAATAGATGGCGTAAAGCTATCATCAAAGCTAACTGAGCCCGTACCAGGATTAATGCCTCCATTGTTCAGAATCGACTGTGGCGAGGGAATATTAGACTTAGTACCCTCGGCCAACACAGATCGATAAGCAGGATCTATAGCCATCATATTATTGCTATCATGATTGATAATACCATTCTTGGTTTCAGGGGCTTTGCCATTGTAGTCAGCCGCCTCCGGCAGGCTTGTACTAGCAAGTCTCTTGTCTCCCTTGGATATATTTGCAGTCGACTTGTTGAGCTGATCAAACATGACGTTGAGAATATCATAAGTTCTCTTTGCAGAGGCAGAGCTCTCTTTGAATTGCATCAAAGCATTCTTTCCCATTTCAGCATCCAGGCGAATAGCATAAGTATCCTGTTCTGTGGCATTTTCGTGTATGTAGTACACCAACGAGGACACAGAAAAGAATATCGTATAAATGGAGTACCAGTAGGCACCATGCAGCATGCTTTTGGTCACCAGATCGTTGGCCAAATACATGACTCGTCGAGCCACATTGATACACTTTCGCGCATATAACTTTGGCTTTTCATCACCAGTATGAATGCTAAATCGCGGCGAGCAATAGTGAATGAATGGCCGGTACAGTACAATCTGAACATAGCAGTAAGCAACAGAAAGTAGCCTATTAGCTTTCATGTATTCAGGTGCAACATTAGCCCCAGGTTTGAGCTGTGCAGGTAGGGCTTCGTGCCATGATAATATCTCAGCCTCCATTGCTTCAATCTTGCCGTTAGCAATATCATGCACGTGGTTCGCTCCAGCTTCAGGACGGATGGGATAGATATTTTTCATGATGCGATGCAATATTTCCATCAGCTTGGTGTGAGAGTTCGATATGCCAACTGAAGACAGCTTGCCTTCTTTTTGGGGGAAGTAGCCGTCCTCAGTAATGTTCTCGTCGTCGAGTTCAACAGGCATTTCCTGGTCGAACTCCTCTTCATCAATAGTTCTAGGCAAACCGAGCATGGCATTTACATAAATGTCCATTTTTCTGATGGTCCAAAATAGCCGCTTTCGAGTTTCTAGTTCCACAGGATTAAAGTTTCGGGCTACCTTTCTGTGAAGGCCGGCTCGAAGAGCCGATCTGAGGGCAATGCCAATGTAGGAATAGCAAGTACTGAGGCGGGCTGAACACTGAAGAAACATAATCATCATTACCACAGATTTGATGGCATAGAGGTCGCGGGCATCAGTAATATCCAGCAGTCGCCTCGCAGCAACAAAGTACTTGTAGCCCTCGGAGGCATCGCTAAAGCCCAGATTATCAGTCTGGTCAGAGGTAAATAGAATACCTACAGCCATAACCGAGTAAAGAAGGGGTAAGATCCGGTACTCACGATCGGTATAGTCTTCAGGATCGACATCGTACAGCAGGTCGACATCTCTTATGAATTGTGGACGATGATAAAATCGAAAAAGAACACAAGCATTGGACCAGACTGCCTCAAAGAGTTCCACTGCGACTCGTTTGGGTGGTAGTACGATTTTTATTTCCGCAGGATCATCAATTGATGACGGGGACGCAAATATATTGTGCTCGACTCGATCGGTGCCGCCATAGCCGGACGACGAACTCGAGCTTAGAGCACCGGAAGGGGACCGCTGATGACTTCTAGCCAGAGCCAACTTGGAGACAAGTGCGCCAGAAGGGACCGTGGTGGAGTCTCCTCTGGATCCCGGGTTGGCAGCCGCTTGCTCGAGGGTAGCGTTGAGGTCAAAGTTGGGGGAGTAGATATTTGTGCCAGGCAGCAGAGCCTCAAGTAAAGATTCAGCATGCTTTAACTTGGCTTCGAGACGGTTTGCATCACTCGTCTTTCGTCGGAAGGACGGCTTGTCGTATGTACATTCTGAAAAGACGAATTAGTGCTCCAGCTACTTTGGTTTGCAGAAAACTTTTTGACAGGTTCACACAATGTTGCACTCGCCAACACACACAAGTGGTGAGCAAAATGCATGCGAGCCAAGAAAAATAAGAACGAGGGAGAAAAGGGTGCAAACAACATACCATAGCTGTAGACAGTGCAATGTATGCAAGGCTGCTGTCCATCACATTTGACCTTCTTCTTACGGCCTTTTCGGTGTTAGCCAGTGTTGTTTGTCGTCGCTTCAGCCAATCTGCGATGCGTCCGTCACACAGCCGAGTTCGGTGTTCACAAAGGAGTGGGAGGGACGGCTGCTAGCCGTCCAGCCAGTGGCAGAGTAAAATGCTCATCGCACGGCAGCATATGACTATATAAATACTTACACTCGTCGCAGGCACGGGTGACCCGCTTACGTTTTCGAGAGCTTTCGTCGATTTGCACTTCCATGACGACAACCAACGTTGGTTTGGAGAGGGGGGAGGGTGAAGAGTGTCAAAATGTTGGTCGCAGCAAAATGGTAAATGGAGAAGTTGGGTCTTGGAGGAATATCACTGATAATGGGCAATTTTTTTTTTTAGTAGGGTGGGTGGGCACGGCCGGCTAGAGGCTTGACTGCTGCTGTTAAAACCCGTTAACTCCAGCAAGCAGAACACAAACGAGCAGGATGAGCGTCTACGATATCCAGAAGACGTAGATGCTCTGGAGCGGAATTTTTTTTTGCCTTCCGTACATTGCGCGGGGCCTGTTTGAGTGAGTTAAGCGCGCCTCGTATTACCGCACTCTTATCTAAGCTCAGATCAGCGAACAGTACAAGCCAAAAGCTTCTGAGCCACACAACCCACTCGGACAAGATAATGGTGTGAAAACGCAATTAAGGTGACACAGCGAGACAAAGTGGGCATGTGGAGAAACGAGACATATGACACTGGAAGAACGGACTTGATGCTTGGATAACGGCAAGTAACCAGACAGACAGTGCATCAGAAGAAAACAGCCCGGACATCCAAGCTCCGCATGGGTAGATCGTCTGCAAAAGCGGGTTAGCACAGCGTGCACAGCGGGACTTTCGCGGAGCCGCGCAGTGCTGGGCTGAAGCCAGCAGGTGCTGCTAGCCCAGCGGGCCAGCTCTTTAGCTGGGTTACTGTAGCAACCAACTATCAACAAATTTGTTTACTCCAAACTCAAGACGGGCAATAAAACTTTGTTGCTCACTCATCAGCAGTTCAACGACCCGGTGATTTGATTCCCCCCTAGCATAGCTTTGCCCCGACGAAGAGCTCGCGGGCACTCGGGTATTATATTTGTTCAGTAATAAGTGAGCCATCCGCTTGTACGACCGCTCTCTCCAACCCTATCTGCGCGGGCTTGCTTTTCTCGACACCCGAAGCAAACCTCGATTCTCACCGACCGAATCCGCCTTCACCGCAGACTGGTCGACCTTTCCTGCACACCAGCACTGCAGCTGGATTAACAACAGAAAGCCCTGCCGATTAACTGTAAAGACAGAGCGAGCGGGTTTTTTTCTTATATTTTTTATATTATTTTTCTGTGCGCCTGTCTGCCATCTGCGCTTGCTCCTGGACCCATCGACCAAGGAAACAAGGAAAATACCAGCGATCCCGTCACTTCCGCCTTACCTGAATCCTCCTATTTCTGCGTCATGTCTGGAAACGCAAAGCGCTACAGAGATACTTCGGTATCGATAGAAAAGAGACGAAAAGTCGAGGAAGACTCGTCGTTTGACGATCTGGCTGGCGACGATGATGTCAACATTGTCATCGCCAACCTAGCTCTACCTGACAGCAAGATACAAGTCGCTGTGAACCATGCCAACCACGCTTCCAACACCGAAGTGCAGGCATATGCCAAGCTTGCAGGTCCCACATGGACCTACTATGTGCAGTCGCTTAGTGTGGTGATTGGACGAACCAGCGGCCCTACCGAGGACGATATCCAGATTGACCTTAGCCCGTCTAAAGTTGTCAGCAGACGACATGCATCTATCCAATATAATCTACAGGGTCGCTTCTGGGAGATGTCTATTCTGGGCCGAAATGGCGTTCGAGTCGACAGAGTTGCCCACAAGGAAGGCTCGCTTCGACTGTACTCTGGTAATATTCTCGACATTGGCGGAGTGCAAATGATGTTTGTTCTGCCTGATGTCAAGCCCCAGGTCGCTCCTAATATGCGACATGCCATTCTGAGCCACAAGGCTACTGGTGGTGTTTCACCAGGCGGTAGGAAGAAGCATATGGGCCATTCTAAGAATGCATCTACTTCCACAGCATACAATGACGAAGACGGCAACCAGCTGACTTCTCTCGCCACAGCAGCGGCCGCGGCAGCTACATCTACACAAGCAGCTGCTCCATTCGACTCCAATGTCGGAGGGGCTATTCCTGCTGCAGCCCCGCCTACGTCCAATATGCCATACCCCAAAGGGGTGGCCATCATCACTCGACCCCAGGTCCGCGGAGTTAACCAGGGTTCTCAGTACATATTCGACCAGGACCTGTCTTCCGATGACGCAAAGGATATCAAACCGCCTTACAGTTATGCAACTATGATAACACAAGCCATTATGTCTACAGAGGAAATGATGATGTCCCTGTCGGATATTTACGACTGGATCGCATCCAAGTATTCTTTCTATAGACACTCACGTTCAGGCTGGCAGAACTCTATTCGACATAATCTTTCGCTCAACAAGGCGTTTGAGAAGGTCCCCCGAAAGGCTAATGAGCCTGGCAAAGGCATGAAATGGCAGATCACTCCCCAATTCAAGGAGGAGTTTATCAAGAAAGCGTCATGTGGCAGGCTCATCAAGGGCAGAACCAGCACGCTGCAACAGCGATTGCGCGACTCTCCAATGAAGCAACAGCAGAAGCAATATGAACATGTATTGCGACCTACTAAGAAGGCATCGCCAACAAAGAGTCCCGAGCAACAGCAGGTGCCTGTTGTCACTGGGTTTGCCTCACCAACAGCTGCTCCAACCATGATGGTCAATAATCTGTCAGCCATTCCTCCAACAGCTGCAGCACCACTACCACCAGCAGCCGGACTAGCAGAGACTGCCAAGTCTGCCGCAGACAATGATACTGATGACGATGATAATATGGCCACAGTGACTGCCCCAGTTGGAGTACCATCCTACAATGCTGCTACGACTAATGTTCCCCGGCTAGGATATGCGACCCCCAAGAAGAGCCAGCTCTCCTACGACCAGCGCTACAGCGACACTTATGGGCTCACCGGCTCACCATCTCCGCCCAACAGTAGATATCTGGGTGTCAGTCAACTGGAAGCTTATACGCCTGACCGGGGCTCTTCCAGAACCAACTCCGTTGCTGGCCCTGGCGAAAATGGCCCGGTTTCTCCTACGAATAAAACTAGTGCAGAAATGAAGCAGCAACAGCAGCAACAACGGCAGCAACAGCAGCAGCAGCAGCAGCAGCAGCAACAGCAACTCGAT
This sequence comes from Zygoascus sp. PK3305, assembly GCA_023628935.1. Taxonomy (NCBI): domain Eukaryota; kingdom Fungi; phylum Ascomycota; class Dipodascomycetes; order Dipodascales; family Trichomonascaceae; genus Zygoascus; species Zygoascus sp. PK3305. The sequence continues at coordinate 2,483,237 of JAMAJS010000001.1, forward strand.
ATGAAAATCACGGAGACGCCCAAGGCTAGTGGTGAAAATGGCTCGAGGAGTAATAGCCTCAACGGAGGCAAGCCGACCCTGGTTGGGGTACCGCCATCATCGATTAAAGCGACACCGGGCCCGACCACGCGGTTACAATTGGCACCGCCTTCTGCTACGCAGCAGCTGCCGTCATCTTTCATGCCTGTAAGCTCACCAGCACCGTTCTGGAAGCTGATGCAGTTGTCATCTACGCCAGTCAGAGCTGGCGACATGAGCCCCACCAAGTTCTCGTCGCCGCCTGCTCGGGATGAACGACAGGGATCGGACGACGTCCTGGGTGATCTACATGATGTGGACCTTACCCGAGGGTTCCGCCAAATCGGCAACTGGCGAGGCGACTCAGCATCAACCGGAGAAAGAACCCCTGAGCAGCTCAAGGGCTAAAGCAACACTGCTGTGCGTGCCCAACCCGAACTAGAGCTCTAAAGGGGTGAAGAGAGACCGGCATATTTATTTTACTATTTAGAAAGAAATAAATGCAAAGGGACTTGCCAAAACAGTGAATAAATAGTAGGTGGTTTCGTGCGTTACTTTATAATGCAGAGATCAGGCGCAGCGCTTGCTTATAATAATAGTCATATAAAATCGCATTAGAATGAATGAAAATGTGCATCTGTAAGGGGGGACATGTGTCTGTGACATGGGGATGTGTTCTTGCATCGTCAGTCAGTCTAGCCAGAAAACAAAGTTGGGCGGAACTGGGGTTGCAAGAGTGTGGCTTCGGAAAGTTTCAACTGATGATACAGCAACGGGAGCCTGCGGCCTGATCGGCTTGGCCATCGGTCCCACGGCGAAAACCATGTCGCTGGGCCTTGGCTGGCTTGGACGTGCTGGCCAGTTCAAACGATGCAGGTTTGACCGACATGTGCACCACATTGCGTGGGGAGTCCGACATTATTTTACAATCTATAGGAGTTGGGGGTTGGTTAGTTTTACCGGTTGGCATAGCTGAAGCGTCGAACTGACGGGAACTTGACAAGGGGGAAAGGGCTGTATACAAACAAAAAACGAAAGACGCCCCGCCCCTGAGAAGAAAACATCAAAAGCAAAATCAAGAACAAAACATACCTTCGACGGTCTGAGTATCTTCCAGCACCTTTCCGTAGTGAATGAGGCGGATGTTGGCAGCAGCGACCGGTGCAGTGCCCCACTCGTCTTTCCACGATGTAAACAAGGCGGTCTTGAGCACTCCGATCAAAATGGCACCGGGGTCGGCCACGGCCACCTCGTGCTCGGTGATGAAGGCCGTATCCAGCTTCAGTGGTACTCGCAGCCCGGTGACCAGCAGCAGTGTCAGCTGTATGGTCGCCGGCTCTGCTTCTTTGGATGGCTCCGACATGGCCACTAGGGTAAGTGAGGTGAGGAGAGGAGAGATGGTGCGGTGCGACAAAAACCATCCATGGGGCTCAAGTCCGCACCAGCACCGCACCTGACAGTCAGTAGCAGCTGGGAACCTCGACGCACCGCAACGAAGGAAATAAAAGCAGGGGACTGGGGCCGGGGACAATGGCAACCAACGGAGGACAAATTCCGATACAGTTTCACCTTGACACTGTCGAGTAAAGACAGACAGGACTCAGCAACGGTTTGCTCAGATCACATAGCACAACTCCACCATGAGCCAGATTGAGCGCAGGATATATACTACCACCAGGGTGTTTTTTTTTCTTATATATTTTATATCTGTACATAGTCTATTTGTATTGTACAGTCTACGATGGTACTTGCTTGCCTCCGAGCAGAGGTTGGACCAGCACCAGCATCAGCAAACGGCATGCAGCCATAGCTTAACTCACTTTCCATTTTGTCAGTCGTTAGTGCTTGCCATCTTTCTTGCTGTGTGTGTGTGTGTGTGCGCTCGCTTTGTGCGGGTGTGCTACATTATGCCGCCTGGTTGGCGTGCTCAGAACTGCGGTGGGTGTGACTGTTGTTGAACCCAAACACACTGCCGGATTGGGACACGCACTCATGCTATACACACTCACATTTTTTCTTTCAATCCCATCCTTCTCTTCCACACACACCCACCCATCCACAATGGACTCTTTCGAATCTACTATTGTCATCGACGGCAAGGGCCACCTCCTTGGACGACTCGCCAGCACTGTCGCTAAGCAGCTGCTTAACGGCCAGAAGGTTGTTGTTGTGCGATGCGAGGCTCTGAACATCTCTGGAGAGTTTTTCCGATCCAAGCTAAAGTACCACGCCTATCTGCGAAAGGGAACCCGATACAATAAGACCCACGGTCCTTTCCATTTCCGAGCTCCTTCCCGAATTTTCTACAAGGCCATTCGAGGTATGATCTCCCATAAGACTGCCCGAGGCAAGGCTGCTCTCGAGCGACTAAAGGTCTTTGAGGGTGTCCCCCCTCCTTACGACAAGTCCAAGCGTGTGGTTGTCCCCCAGGCTCTGCGAGTTTTGCGACTCAAGCCCGGCCGAAAGTTCACCACCGTTGGACAGCTCTCCACTGCTGTCGGCTGGAAGTACGAGGATGTTGTTGCTCGACTTGAGGAGCGACGAAAGGTCAAGTCTGCTGCCTACTATGCCAAGAAGGTTGCTCAGCAGAAGAAGATTGCTGCTGCTACTGCTTCAGTCGAGTCCTCTGCTGCTGCCAAGCAGCTCAAGACCTTGGGCTACTAAGTGCTTGCATGCATAGCCTAGTAACGACATCAAAAATCATCCCCGGGGCTTGCGACGTAAAAAATGGTAATATAATGCTTCTGCTACTACTACTTACACAAAGTTTCAAACAAACCAGGAGAATCTATCTGTACGCTTGTTTATAACGCAAATCTCTATCAATCTAACCTACCCTATCCTTTGAACAGTTGTGCTGTTTTGCTTTGCGCCGCCCTACTCGTCTCTGGTGCTGCTGGTGCTGCTATGCAACTCTCTAATCTTTTTGGCCCTCCCCAATGCTGCCTGCTTAGTTAAGCACCACCCACCTGGGATGCCGGTGAAGCGCGCCATTTTCACTTTTGGCTTGCTTCGGCAGCGCAGCCAACAAACTCCAACACGCATTCTGTCCCAATCAGTCATTTGACAAAGCGAGCCGGGTGACGAGCCCTCGTAAACACCCACTGTATTCTTCCATCCTCCGTACCGTATAACACGCACACACGCCCCCTCGAGACCCTCAAAGCTGCGTTTGACGGTGCTCTATTTCTGCAACAGATTCCAACCAACCTCGCTTGGAACCCGTTTACGCTTGTGACGTGACGCACTTTATTTTTTTTCTTTCCTTTTTTAATTTCCTGCGCTGGTGCTCGCACCCATCCCCACATTTTCGGTAGTTGACATTCTGAAAGCGTGTGAAATTTCACTTAGACCCAGCGCTGAACAGCCCCCCTCTCAACCCAACATTGCCGAGGACCTGAAGAATGAGTGCACTTTCAATCGCTCTGAACGACAGAAAGTCGTCTATTGTCGATGAGAGAGGCAGCGACGAATCGCCAGCTCGTTCGGTTGTCACGGTGCCCAAAACCAGCACCACTGACACGATGGACTTGGGCCTCAGCCCTCCTACCCGCTCTGCCGCCGGCCTGCTCAACAGACAGCGCACCGGCTCCACGTCGTCCAGCAGTAACGCACCGACCACGGGCTCGCGCAGAGTGTCGCCGTCGGGTCCTGCTCAGACGCAGCGCTACTCGCTTTCCGGCGACCTGGTTGCTACACCACCGTCGTCGCTGGACAACCATCTCCTGTCTTCCCCTAAGCAACTGCCTCTGCACGTGCCCCTGCGCACTGGCTACTCCAGCTCATCTACGGTAGGTTCCCCCTACCCTGCTGCACATTCGTCGCACAGAGGCTCGCCTGCAGCATCTGGCCCTGGGCCGATTAGCACAGATAGGCGCAGATATTCAAACTCGTCCGCCCAGGGTGGCTTTGCAAAGGGCTCTCCCAGTGCGCTGTCGCTCCTGTCCACGGCCCCGTCGGTGCCTTCCTCGCTGCACGACTCGTATGGTAGCAGCAGGCCGGCGGCGGCTGCGTCTGGCGGGCCCTTAAATGCAAACTCTCCTCTGGCTTTGGCTGCTGCTGCCCAGGTCACTCCGGATAAGCTGTCGAGGCTGTTGCTCACACAGGGTCCGCTGGCTATCCGGCACATTACGTCACACCTGGCCCTGAACATTACCGGATTTGCCGATCTCTCTTCCTCAAAACAACGTCGGCTCATCATTGCAGTACTAGATTCTGGTGACCCTGTGAATAATGTCGTTTTTGAGAAAATTTCGTGGGGAAGGTGGGCTGCTCGGAAAGTGGATCATAAGCTGCTGTCCAAGGAAGCTCGCCGACAGAGTATCACTTCGGGATTGTACAGTGCCAGGCCCCCCATTTCTCCCGTCCTCAAGCCTCAAGACGGATTGAAGGCTGCCCCAGGAAGCAGCTTCTCTCGCCGAGAGTCGTACAACACCAATATCCGAAGCGGGTTGTCGTCTTGGGCCGTCGATGATGTGGATCTTGCCGATGATGACATGATGTTCCACAATTCCACAGACAAACATCGGGGAAGCGCTAGGAGAAGAGATCATTCTGGCCGAGTCTTCGAAGATGATATCGATGATGTGGCCATTGTGTCTGATGATGATGACGAGGACGATGAAGAGGAAGATGATAGCGATGATTTTGCCCTATCGTCCGTCCCCGGATCCTTCTCTCGGCGCTCGCAAGTTCCTGCTGCACCTGCACACAAAGATTCATTAGTGGGCGCTCGAAAGCATGGCGGAGGAGACACTGACGAAGAAGACTGGCAATCTGTTGGAGCTGAAGGACTCAGAGGAAACCCCATTCCGATTGGAAAACGTGAGCAGGAAGCAATCGATGCTTTGGTGCAGCTGCGTTCGATCTAGGAGACGAGACATGAGCAAAGGACATACATGCTGGTGGTGGATCACTCTCTTGTGACTCGATTTTATTTCATTGGCTATTCTTATCACCGTCTGATCAAGAAACATACTCTAATGTCTACCTAGGCTGCTGTTGACTCCCTGTAGAAGCTTTGCAGTGCCCGCCGCATCGCTCGTGAAGGCTACTAGTGTAAGGCACAAGGAGATGCAGCACATATACCCACGCACAATCGCTCGCACACAAATGTTTTTTGCTTTTCTTTTACATATTTTCACGATCATATCAATTTTTTTTAATGGGGGAGAGGAATATTCTTTTTTTTTTTTCCTGGCTGCATAAATTTGTGTTCAACACACCAGCAAGGCTTGCTGTAGTAGTACGGAACAGGACCATCAACCAAACCTGGTGGGCCATTGACGCTTGCACGATGCATAGGCAATTAAGAAAATATTGCTCCTCGGCACAAGGTGGTTAGGAGATAGCGAGCCGTGATATTTGCATATGTCAAAAGCACATTCGCTAGATCAGAGATTCGTTCATCTTTCATTTTTGATGGATAGCCGTTGCTGGAAAGTGTAGGTATATAGTTGTAGTACAGTATTACGTTCTATGACCGCTAGTATAGCTAGCTACAGTACAGTGTTACCGACAGAGGCAGTGGCTAAGTTACCGACAGAGGCAGTCTTGCAGTCTTCAGATGGTGCAGCAGAGGGCATGAGAAATTCTTGGTCAATCAGTTTTAGGTTAATAGCGTCTTTTTATTTTTAAACCCGGATATAGATACGACACATATATTCATTTATAGCATTATATCACGATGATATGAGACTTTTTGGCATGGTTCATGTTCAGTTTATGAGTAACTTGCATTGGAGATCATGAAATTTAGGCACCCAGGGCAGGGAAGTTCTTGTCATTGGCGACCAGGGACACCTTGGGTCGCTCGGCTCGAGGACCCTTGGATCGGTTAGGGTTCTGGAGCTGCTGGGGTCGGCCAGATCGTCGAGTGTCTCGGGGAGCAGACTCACGCTCACGCTTGGGGGGAGCAAAGTTGACGTCGGTTTCAATGAAAACCTTCTCCTTTCGCTCCTTCTTTCGCAGGGTCTTGGACTTGGAAGCGGCAAAGAGGTCCTCTTCGGGCTGGACAAGCTCCTTGGCATTGGACCACTTGGAGTCGTCAGCACCCTCGTTGGCCTCTCGTCGGGAGTTGTGGGTGTTGAGACCGGCAGTCTTGGTGGAGAGCTCGGCAAGGTACTCCTCCAGAGTCTTGGAGTTGTCCTCCTCGGGCTCCTCGACAACGGCATTAGCGTCCTCAGTGGCATCAGCAGCCTCCTCAGCAGAGGCAATGTTCTTGGCAGCCTTCTCATCGGCCTGCTGGGTCTTGTCAGAGCCCCAGGACTTGTTGACCTGCTTCTGGGCATCGGATCGGCCAGACTTGGCTCGGTCGTGAGGCTTGGCGGCACCGGTTTTTCGGCCCTTGGCGGGAGCAGACTCGTCCTCAGTAGACTTGGTTCGGTTGACGTTTCGACCAGTGTCCTTGTTTCGGAAAGCACCCTCATTGCCAGTAGGCTTCTTTCGGTTGGGGTTGGCTCGAGCAGGGTCGGCCTTGGCGGGAGCCTGGTCAACCTTCTTGGAGGAGGTGGAGGTCTTGGTCTTGGGAATCACGACCGGGGTGGTGGATTCACCGTCATCACCAAGGATGTCAAAGGGGTTCTAAAACATGGGGTTAGCGGTCTAGAAATTCGACAGTGGAGATGCTGCGGGCCATCGTACAGGTACGTGCGTTGCAAGGCGGGGGGGAGGTGGATGGAACAAAGTCACTTTGGAGTCCTGTGGCCACCAAGCGTCACAGCCACGCCCGGGCCTCCGGGTTGCATCATTTACGCCGCTGCGCCTGGATAGCGCATCACGTGCTCCGCATTGGCTCAAACATACCTTCGAAACAACAGACATGGAGAACCGTGGAGTTGCTAATGGATGGGAGTGGAGGAGAAAAGTTTGCTTCTGATGTGAAAAGTTTGGGTGGTTTCCCTGTACATTTCAGCACACAGGTCCCAACTGAACTGGCGAATCTCCCACCCACACCACACAGCAAACCAGCCCAGCACGCTCATGGGCTTTTGCTTGGCCGGCCACCAAAAACATAACGTTGTGCAACTTCCAGATATTTCCACGCGGCTGTGCATGATTAATCAGCGGCGTCACCCCACAGCCTCTGCAATCGCATCACTAAAAGTTATATAATGGATTTCGCCCTTCTGACAAGTTCACACACACTTTGTAATAATCTGGCATATATAAAGGAGCCTCTCTTCCACCACCAACCCACAAGAAAAAACAACACACCACCCCATTTTCTAGAATTATCATTCTGACTCCTCACTCGCATAATATCGCTATGACCACTAAAGATCAGGGCCTCATGGATGTCGGCGTTCACTGCTTTGCGTGTGGCCGTCTGGACTTCCTCCCGTTCAAGTGTTTTGGCTGCTCCCAGAGCTTTTGCGGCGAACACCGCAAGGAGCACCAATGCGATGCCCCCGCTGCCAAAGGCACTCAGCATGGCAAGGCTACTGCAGGTAGCAAGTCTGGTACTTCTGTACCGTCGCTGTCTTCTGGCCGAACCAGCCCTCAGCGGTGTCCCCGTGCTGAGGTGACTCGACAGTGCCTGCTCAAGTCCAAGGAGCCCACTGGCTCTGCAGCCGCTTTGGCCAAGCTCAAGCAGCTCTTCCCTTCGGCTAATAAGCCGCGGGCGCCTAAGGTCCTGTCTCCCATGCTGGAAATCAAGAAGAATGCCGTAGGTGATGACAAAATCCCCGCACAGGACCGGGTCTACTTTTATCTGCATCGGCCCGCCACTGATACCCGAGCGGAACTCGTCAAGCCCGTCTTTTACAGTCGCAACCTGATTGCTGGCAAGCTTCTGGACGTTGCTTGCGAGGCTCTGGATGTCTCCACCAAGGATAAGTTTGCTGCTGGGGGCCGGGTCGGACTGTATGTTGACAGCGATGCTATCAAGCCTTCGCTCAAGCTCGGCCAGGTGGCCAAACTCCGCGGAGTTGCCCCAGCCACTATCACGGTTAAAGCGGCAGTTTAAATCTACGGCTTCCCCGCTTGAGCCCTGCATCGATAGAATTGTATTGTAGCATTTTAGTTTATTTATTGTATTTATTAGCGCAACTGCGGGCTACTAGAGTCCTCAGTTTGAATAGTATGTGCCTTGCCTTCACCCACCCCCAGCATACCCTTACACCAACACCCTTGACTTGAGTAGCACGTACCCCATGTTTATGGCCTGATATGAACGGTCTCGGTCACAATAGCGTAAACTGGTGGGGTACACCTTCCATTGTTCTTTTTTTTTAGTGCTGACCCTTTGCCGCCTAGTGCTGATGCTGGCTGCCGATCCTAGGTGGCTGCTGCTGGATGTGTGTACTGCCCATGACTCTGGGTGACTCCGTTGCATAATCACACAGCCGAACGTACGCCAAACGTACCGCAAGCAGCAGGACCTCTCTCCTCCGCCATTTTACTAATCCACCCTCATCGCCGAGCAAAAGAATTCTTGCGAGAAATCAAAGGGAGACCATATCCCCTGTAAAACAAAGACAAGAAAAGAAAAAAAAGAACCCATGATCCGTTCTACCATACCCTATGAAAATCATAATCGTTAAAAATAAATACTGTCAAAACCCATCCCATGGACTTCTGCCCTACTGTGCTCTATTCTTTCACGCTGACCCATTCAACTCCAGAAGTCAAATAGTCCACATATCTGCGCAGAGATTCAAGGCTCCAGTCTTCCAGAACAGCCGAGTGCAATATGGTTCGGCACTTTCCCGCTTCCCTCACGTCCGTAACATCCTGCACAGTGAAATGATCCGATCCCCGGATACTCACGGCAAGCCCAGGTGTTCGGCTCACAAACTCCCGCAGGGCCGCAGGGCGCACGCTTTCATTATGGCTAAGAGAAATTAGCTTGAGGCTGGTGGCCTGCCAAGTCTCCAGAAACGCAGTCATGCCCTCGTGGCTGACCCGCATGACTGCGTCCAGCCGCAGTTCTTCTAGCTGCGGTCCATATTTGGACATGCGGATGGCTTCTAGTCCCGCATCTTCAATGCTGGTATATGAAAGATCAAGCTTGCGTAGCTGCACCATGTCTCCAAACATAAACAGAGTTTCAGAGCCCACCAGAGTCTGTCTCAAGCACAGCTCCTGCAAACAGTCCGACAGTGACCCAATCAGCCCGCCAATTCTGATACAGTGCTGCGACAGCGGTATGCCGCTGATTTCTAGTCGCCTCATACTCGTGCTGTTCAGCCCGCTAGTACATAGTGCTTGTACCCATGCTTCTGGGGCTTCGGCCTCTTGCTGTACATGGCGCCGGCTGCTGGTTACCTTGAGGGACTCGGCCTGGAGCAGTCTGGTAAACAGTCCCTCGCGGTTAAACACACGACCCTCCAGATCCGACAAATCAATATCCAACGATCTCCATAAACTTTTTTCTCCCGCAATTCGTGACCACTATAGCCCAAAAAAGGCGCTGTTAGCATAAAACGGGTACTTGCCTATTTGCTCGTAATTAGCACCGCCAGCGCCGCAGCTTATCAAACACTCACCTGGTGGTTCACCCGACAGCAGCTAGCTAGGTCGCCAGGGCTCAGGAGACTGAAAACCTCTATCAAAAGCTCTTCTGGCAGAGTCGCGATGCCTTTGACAGAGCTGCTCATTTGGGGAGGGGGGTATTAGATGTAAGAGGAGAAAGGAAGCCAAGGTGGGGTGGTGTAGTAAACAAGAATAATGGGAGATTGGAATGCGGGATGATAAACAACTGTGCCGATGCTTCTACCGGCGACGGAACGGGTTCGCGCACAATGCTATGTACAGCCCCTTGCAACTTAACTGAAAAATCATATGGATCATTTCCTCTCATATAGAAAGACGTTTGATTGATAATGACGAATGAAGAAGTCTGCATGCTGGTGCTGCGCCGACTGTTGCAAAGGATGAGCGGGAAGATTGGATGCGCCGCACTCTCTCAATCCGGTAGGGATCTGCTGCAAATATCGCGGGTGTATCGTCAATAGCTGGGGAGCCCGGTATCTGAAACTACACTACTGCTATACCGAGCAATGGACGGAAATGGGATCAAATGAATGTGCCCATATACTCAGAAAACGAGCATCACGAACAGGGCCGTCAAAGCCATAATTTCTCTGCCGTTTTCAATAGCTGAAGGCTCATGGCAGGTAGGTTGGTGTGCTGTTGGTATCTCATCTTGCGCATACCTAATAAACCTGATACACGGTGTCGGAAAAAAGCCACTCGGACTTGACAAAATAATAAAAGTAAAAAAAAGAACATTATAGCCAATTTTTAGATTGATAGCTGAAAGCAGTTGCTAGCGAGATTTGGATCATCTCCAGATCATCTGTGACAGCCTTTCTTGTCCATATTTGCCGCGCAGCCTAAATGGTACGGCAGGCTTTTATCACCCACGTTTGTAGTTTCAATCTGAGACTCTTCCAGTTTTGCTAGGAGGGGAGCTGTTTCTAGAGATGATCGGTGCCGGATGAGACCATCACTCTAATGGCAAGCTACAGTGTGCTCTGTAAGATGAAACATGGGTTTCCGGCGAAAGAGTAATTTTGTAGTGTGTAGGGACTCTAAAAGTGTGTAGCAGACAGGAGTCTTTCAAGCTTATCCTAATTTTAAGGGTCTAGATCAGACAGGCTGTGATACGAGATACTGCCCATAGGTACAGCCTTCTGAATACAGTACTAATAGCATCCTTGTTGAACTTTCCAAATTAAATCCGTGCCTTCAAAATACATATATATTAGCTCTTTCCAGTTGAACGGATCTTTTCGTTTCAGCACCTAATTTGTACTTTAAAATGGATATGGATACGGACAAATCAGAGTGCTTCGCTATAGAAGACAGCAACAGTCAGCAAACAGGCCTCAGAGTTCTCTCCATTTTTGTCATTTTAGTCGGAGGAACCCTTGGAGCTTCGATTCCGATCATTAGCAAGAAAATACAAGCGAATAAATCCAATACTATACCTGGCAGGGGTACCAGATTTGTAAACCGGTTTTTCCTCGCTGCCAAGTATTTTGGCTCAGGTGTCATATTGGCTACTGCAATGATTCATTTACTATGTTTTCTGCAAATGAATCGCTTAGCTCTGAGTGCCTAGACGACTCCTGGAGAGAGTATCCTTATGCCTTTGGAATAAGCTTGTTTGTCATCTACTTGACACTCATGGTTGAGCTAATTTCGCATAGAGGAACAGGCGAGAAAGCAAGCAAGAAAGCCAGCCAAAAAGCCAGCCAGGATTTCGACGAAAATCCGTTTTCAGACAAGGCAGCCGTGTTTCCGGAATCAAAACTCAGAGATTATGATACCTTCACTCTAAGCTCCATTGTTCCCCCTTCTTCTATTAGCTTGGTAGATCACGAGAAGATGAGACCTTCTACCACCGTGCGAGCGGCCGACAGAGAATCCCATGGTGGCAGCGAGGCAAATAAAAAGCTTTCAAATCAAATGGCATCAATTTTATTTTTAGAGTTTGGAATAATTTTCCACTCTGTATTTGTCGGTATTACGCTGGCCGTATCTGGCGCGTCTGAGTTCACCACCTTGTTCATTGTTTTGGTATTTCACCAAACGTTCGAAGGCTTAGGATTGGGCACTAGAGTTGCTTCTATCGACTGGCCCAAGGAGAAAGCCTGGCTCGAATGGATGCTGGCTATTGCATTTGGTCTCACGTCTCCTATCTCAATATGTATTGGTTTGGCTATTCGACAGCTGTATGCTGTCAACTCGCCTACAGCTCTCATCACTCAGGGCATTTTCGACTCGATTAGTTCTGGCATTTTAATTTACACTGGGCTCGTTGAGCTAGTCGCCAATGAATTTCTGCATAAGGAAGAAATGGTTCAGGCTGGTACTGGCCAACTGATCTACTGCTACACTTCAATGGTGTTTGGAGCATTTTGCATGGGCCTACTAGGAGCCTGGGCTTAGGTTTACGGGGCCACATTACTCATCCAATATTACATTACAGCAGCAAATTACTATATTACTACTATTATCATATCGTCACACCTGTATCTGCATAGCACTATGACAAACAGCTTTCGGCCGGTCCCTATGACCGTAAATGTGTTTGCCAAAATTACTCTCATTATATCAGGGCTATCGCTGGATTTCGGACTACTCCAGCAGCCTGTCGTTAACGTCTCTCAAGCCCTCTCCCTCAAAGTCTCTCCTTTGATAGGTGCGTCGGGATGGAATATTCTTTGACATGTAGAAAGATGCAAGATTATTCCTTTACCTCGTTAGATCCCAAGACATTGTTTAGCCACGCCTGGTTGATCTTCTCGAAACCTGGAGAGCCCTTTTCATCGGGAGACCGTAGCAACAGAACGTTGGGGTTGGGGTCCTTTTGATCCTTGATAACACTGCCCTCGACAAGAAAGTTTCCTAGCCACTTGTGGGGGACAACAGCCAGCTTGGACAGCACAGCAGGATGCCATTGGACCATGTGGGTCAGGGAAGCCTCGATGGCTCCGTATTGGCTCTCGGCATTTTCAATGAAGCCGTGGTAATTTCTATGCAGAGGATCCATCCAGTAATCCATGAGTACACGACCGTACATATCATCATTAGACACGAGGAAGGACTGGGTAGACAGTCCTCTGTCATTCTGGGTCAAGATGAAGCGAATATTAGAGGCACTAACACGCTTGTAGGTGTGGACAATTGATTCAGGAGGAATGATAGGTACGTCACGCAGCATCTTCTTGTCAAGATGAGCGGGAACCAGCAGCTCGTCCTGGATATCGTAGTTGATATTTTTGATAATGGCATCTTGATCGATCCACCAAATCCACTTTGCATTGGGGAAGGCATACATGGCTTCTCTGATTAAGAAGATCTTTGCAAACTCAGCGCGCTGGAACCGGTTGGAGTCGTTGGGGCCAACCACGCTGTTTCCCTGGAAATCTTTCATGTACCGTATGTACAAGCCGTGGCCATGCTTCTTGGCAAACTCGAGCCGGTTATCAAGCACACGCTGTAGATACTGGGGGGTGAATCCAGCATCACTAATGAAGCCAGAGACAATGATTACCTGGGGCGTTTCGGCTCCTTTGTACTTATAGCCGTGCTTAGCACTGTTTACCTTCTTGCCGTCCTCCAGCGTGACGCTCTGCATCAGCTTGTATTCTGAATACTTGGCCAAGTCGGGGTAAATATAAGGACTAGTGACAGTGCTCTGCACTGTGGTACCGTCGCTGACGGTGAAGTTGGAATCGCCGCTGCCGAACAGGGCGCCCAGTGACGTGACGATGCCAATCAGCACAATAGCTGCCATCACCAGCGCAAAATAAATGTACACCTTGGGGCCCTCCTGAAGCTGGTCAATGAAGCCTTCCAGGGTCTCCAGGAAGCCCTGGCTCCGGTTCTTCTTGCGAGCGTGGAACTTCTCGTCGACCTGTGGAAGTGCAGAATGCATCGTTCGCTCGCTCAAAGTGGTGGAAGGTTGGACGTTGTTGGCAGGAAGGTTGTGTTTTTTTTCCATGCTGAGGACCACCCAAAGGGGCACCGAACCAAAAACGGCATGCAACTCAAATCAAACTGAAATCAGTCAAAATTAGTGGAACGTTTTATTTTTTCAATAGGCACATTAGTAAAATAATTTGTACAGGGCTAGCTATTTGACCTGGTTATACAGCTCCCCTTGAGAGAAAGTTCTATCACGTCTGTTCAGCTTGGTTTAGACAGAAGTGAGCGAGTGCAGGGTACAGATAATCCTTCCAGTGGTGTACCTGAGCAGCCTGGAGATTGTAGAGAAATTCCGAGCGCAACTATATCGAAACAAGCCCAGCCAGATTTGTATAGGAGCGGTAGGTAGCAGATGTGCACATGAAGAGAATGGTGGAGAGCCACTCTCGCTCTATCGTGGGCCCATGCGGTAGTTTGCTAGCCGGTTATGCTAGTGGTTTATGTGATCTAAATAATGTTCCTACTAGTTACTGAACCAACCTTATCAGACAAGAAGCTTGTGAATGGCTCACTGCTGATGCTGAAACTTTTAATGCGAAGAGCTAGCGCTGTGCACAGGTATGCAAATCTTGGACAATTTTGCATGTCTCTTCAATTTGGATTACTTCTCCCCGGAACGTGCCCATTTTCCGGCTATACTGTGCCTAATACCCTCTGTCTTCCAATCCACCGACTCTATCTCATACTAAAACATCTTCAATTGTTATAAATATATGTTACAATGCCCTTTCATTCCCGTGTCATATAAAAAGTAAATGTCAGGCTTAAGCCTCCTTCATTTCGGCATCTTCTGTACTCTGCTTCTTTTCTTCAGAAGATTCGGACGACTCATGAACCGGCTCGGCCACGGCCTGAGGTTCTTTAGGAGGCTCTTCGCTTGTGCTGGCTGGAGCTTCAATTGGCTTTTCAGATTCCGTGTTGGACTCGCTAGATACAGGTGCAGAAGAGTCCACTGCAGGTTTAACTGACTCAGCAGTTGGTTCCTGCTCAGTAGCAGGAACAGCAGCAGGAGCAGAGGCTGCTGGCTCAGCAGCAGGAGTCTCCTCATCAGCATCGTAATCGCTATCCTCCTCCACTTTTCTCTGGGGAGCCTCTACTGGTTCGGGCACTTCGACCTTAGGCTTAGGAACCACTGGGGTAGCAGGGGTAGAGCTTTCCGCCCCTTCTGCAGAGCCACCAGATGCACCGTTCAGCTCAACAGCCGCTCTTTTGCTAGCACTACCACTGTTCTTTCGACTTTCTTCGTCAATAGTTCGCTTCAGAGAATTCTCTTCTTCCACAACAGCTGGAGATGCCGCTGCTACTGCCGCAGCTGCAGGGGCCTGACCAGGAGTCGTGGCAGGGACCGCAGCAGGTGGGGCCGTGGCCACAACAGGTGTCTTGGGACGAGCAGTCTCCACAGCAGGAGTAGACGACTCACTGCTAGGTTTCGGAGGAGGCACAATAGTTGAAGGAAGAGATTCCGCAGGAGGGGCGCTGGTAGGCTTAGGAGAACTATTGTGATTAATGGGAGGGATAGTAACTCCATTCGCAGGCTTGTTATTAAGTTGGTTTGGTGAAGGCAAGTTCTGATGTGAGAAAATAGGTGGGGCTGCAGCCTGTGCCGGTTGTTGCTGAGGCACAGGGAGCACAGATACCTGGGATGGCGGTTGAGCACCAGGAGCAGCTTGCCCTTGCGGCGGAGCCACCAGTTGGTGCACACTGGGTGCACTGGTAGCAGTGATCGGAGCCTTCGGGGCAGGCAGAGATAGCTGATGTTGCTGCTGCTGCGGTGCCTGCGGTGGAAGTTGCTGCTGCGGCTGGGCAGACTGCTGTTGAGGAGGAGGAGGAGGAGGAGCTTGAGGTTGCTGCTGCTGACGGTAGTTTTGAGTAAGAGGTGGGGGAGGCAGATGCTGTGAATGGGGGGGAGCAACTGCATTGGCATTTTCTTGCTGTTGCAGCTGCTGAACTGGCGGCTGCAACTGGGTCTGAGCAGGAGGCTGCTGTTGAGGAGGTTGTCGCTGCTGCTGATTCCAGATAGCACTGGGCGGGCCCTGTTGATAGGCTTGAGGGTTGACATCCTGAGGTCTAGGAGGCACCATGGCATGTCCTTGAGGGGCGCTACCGTTCTGGTTAGCTCTGAGCTGTTCTAGACGAGCCTGGATGTGAGTATTATGGGGGTCGAGTTCAGCGGCCCGCTGGTAGGCATCCAGAGCATCTGAAATTTGATTGTTGCAAGACTCATACAAAGTGCCAAGGTCGTACCAAACCTCCGAAATACAGGGATTGAGTCGAATGGCTCGAGAGTAAGCATCCAACGCGTCTCTGTACTGATTGATTTGATAGTACAAAACACCAATGGAGCACCAAAAGTTAGGATTCGAGCCATCTCTGTAAACAGCTTGCTGATACGACTCATAGGCCTTATTGTACTTCTGAAGAGACATGTAACACCGTCCCAGCAGATACCAAGACTGTGCGTCCTGGGGATCTGCCTCGAGGGATTTGGTAAGGTATCCAATGGCTCTGTCCTGGTTCTCAAAAGAGGACGACTGCTCATGGTAAAGCCATCCAAGCTGCTGGAGAACTTTCGCATGATTAGGATTCTCCTTGAGAACAGTCTGGTAGGCTTCGAGAGCAAGATCAAATTCGCCCTTTTGTTCATGGACATGGCCAATCTGGAACCAAATGTCGATTGTAGTCAGAGGCTTAGGGGGGCTGAGTAGAATATATCGGAAGCAATCAAAAGACTGCTGGTACTTGCCCTGCTGTTTGTATATGATTCCGAGTCTGAAATATATTTCGTTTGCCTTTTCAAAGTTGGGATCCATATCCATGACCTGGCTAAAAGCCTCCTCGGCATACTCAAGGGATCCATAACGGTCATAAAGAATACCAATGCCATACCATAGCTTGGGATCCTTGGGATCTCTAAGATGATACAGAGCCTGCTGATAGGCCTGGTACGCCTTTTGCAGATCATCCATCATCAGGTAGCAGTGTCCTAGGGAGCCCCACGTGACACCTGAATCAGGCGAGTAGCTGAGAATGTTCTGATAGTACTCGATGGCCTTTGCAAAGTTCTCCTTGGATCGATAGAGGTTGGCCATTGCAGTCATGGCAGGAATGGAGTATGGTGAGTATTTCAATGCAGAGTCATAAGCGGCGATGGCTTTTTCGGTTTCGTCGAGTAGCTCGGCATAGCTGCCAACAGTAAGCCACGTATCGCTGGTAGCGAGCTGTAGCTGTTGGTACTGAGTGATGGGCTGCTGCTGCTGTCCGTCCTGTGGCGGTTGGCCCTGGTTTGGCGGCGCCTGCTGCTGCTGGTGCTGCTGTTGCTGGTGCTGTTGCACGCTGTTCGGCATGACGAGCTGTGCCTGGGGCGAAGGCTGCAGAGATGATCCATTGGGTATCTGACCATTTTGGTGATGTCGACTGACCATTGGAGGTGGTGGAGGAGGAGCGGTCCCCAGCTGTGACATGTTCAAATGGTTGTTGAGACTGAGATATCGCGGGTCGGAGGTAAAAAATGGCAAGAACAAGAGAAAACAGGCGTTGGGTGTAATAGTATTTATTTGGCCCTCCCCGGAAAAAGCAACGTGTATGACAACACACAGAAAGCGGAAGGGTGTGATGTTGGTAGAGGAAAAAGCAACGATACCCATATTCACCACAAGAGTCCTTTTTTTTCCCTCTAAAAGCAACGTTGGAAAAGGGGGGGAGGGTGAAGAAGGCTCAACCCAACGCGACGACAGACACGGGATACCCACCAACAATCGGCATAACCGCACATTACGGGAGCTTGTCAGCAAACGGCTTTCAAAGCCGGGGGGGGGGGGGAGAGAAGAAAAAGGGGACGGCTTTTCTAGTGGTAGCTTATTAGGACTGACTGGATATATAGCATTTAGACACACTTGCGTGTATTTATAGGGATTTTAAAATTTATTATTAAATATCGGCCATCGTCACTTTTGTATATACTGGACATTTTACTCGACCGGACTGGTTCTGGTTCTAGTTCTGGTTCTGGTTCTGGTATAGCCTGGTGGAGACAGAGGGCTACGTGGTTGGTGGGCTGGCTGGCTGGCTGCCCGGGGCCTGACCGACGGTTGTGCCATATATCCACCCTACTTGTTCTTGGTGGTGAAGTATATTCGCCACACGCAGGCCAGAGGTCCAAGGGCCCAAAGTGCTCAGTACCGCAAGATTGTTGTTAGCTGGTATGGCCCAACCGTCTTTTTTCCCAAAGGTAAAGTCGAGCATCAGCAAAAAGCAAACTCTGGGGAGAAAAGTAAGCAAGGCGACAATTTTTCAGCAAAAGCAACGACGGACCCGACCAGAAAGAAAGAAAAACTCGTAGAGCGCCAGCCAGCCAGCCAGACTGGCGCTGCCCCTACGGTGATCAGCAGAAGTGCGAAAAGAAACAAAAAAAGCAAACGTTGTAACGACCCGACCAAGGAAGACGAGAAGCGCAGACAGACGCAGCGCAGCACAAGAAGAAGAGAGCTTCTTCTGCAAGCGGTAGTGAAAAGAGCATGCATGGCCTGGCCTGGCCAGGCCCGGTTCGCTGTAGCCTAACCTATCAAACCAGTTGGCTGCCATTGCTCAAAAGGGATAGTGGAAACCTTTCTCGTTTTCTTCATTCTTTTGCTGTATTTTCACTATTATCAATCTAACAATCAGTCAAACAGTCAGCCAGTAACTACGTTACACCATGGGCCAACCAGCCCCTTCGTACGTAGCCGAACGACCGACCGACTGGACCTGGCTGGGAAGGGGGGAAGGGGAGCACCAGCAGCAGAGAGGGGCGCCGCCAATGTCCTCCTGACTAGAGATGCTGCTACTAGGTACCAGTGCTGCTGCCAGCTACTTTTTTCCTGGCCTTCCCTGTTCTGTACGTTTTTGCCTTGACGTTGCCTGTCTGGGCTGGCTGGCTGGCTGGCTTGCCGTCTCCCCAGCAGCAGTCCCTCGTCTCGCCTCGCGGCGGGAAAAAATAATCGTAGCTTTGCACCGAAACACTGATCAATTGGCCGGCAGACCCGTATATCAAAAATAAAAATTTAAGCAGTGCGTAACTTTTTTTAACCACGCAACTCAACTGGCTCCAATACTCTCACTCTTTCGCTCCTCAGTCACTCACTCACCCCCTCGGCCATCTCGGCTTCTTCCGCTGCCCCGCAGCGAGAATTCCCGTCTCGCTGTACCGGCTGTAACGGGAAGCAAGCATAGCGGCACCATGGTGCAGTGTAATGTAGTACAATAGTTTTTATTTTGTCCTTCTCTATTGACATTTCCTTCGTAGAGCGCTGGTGAAGTTGGGGCTCATGGTCAACAGTGATGCTTATATATACGGGTGCGCTCCCTCTGACAAATGACAATCCCCCCTTCTGCAGTCGGTCCCTGGGCTATTGGTGCGTCTGTATGCGCCCCCATCTATAGAGTAAAATTTGAATGATTCCAGCCAGTAGTTGAATTAGACTTTCCCTGCCGAAGGAGGTGTGTGCCTGTTGGCCTCTCTTCCTTGAGCGGCGTTCCACGCGATGATGATCTCACCAACGCTCCAAATCGGGTGGTGTATTTTTTGGCTCCCAACATTTAGCTGGTAAAACGGCGTTGATCGCTCGCTGGGGGGTCACAGCCAGCCCGCTCAATCTCGCTCTGCAGTAGCGTAGGCAGCCGTATGGTGAGTTAGTCTAGCACCAAAACCAAGAAAAAATAAAAGAAAAAAGAAGCTATTTCGGTATACCGTCAGCTTCTGCTTACACACGATTGTGGTCCACAGAGGCACGAAGCATTGTTTCTACTTTGAGAAAAACCAACCAACGTATATAAACCAAAAAAAAAAAAACATTTTCATTTCAAGCCATGAATTAGTGTTATTGTTCTTGTTCTTGTTTTTGCTATTGTAATTATTATTATTATTATTATTATTTCTACTGTAACTACTGCTTCCATTCAGTTCTCACTCATCGAGCCATTTGGGGTCGATGGGAGACACGCATCGTGCGTAGCTTTTGGTCGTATATACATAGTCTAAATACATAATGGCTTCTACCCGCGCTCCGAACATCATGCTGCTTGGGTGGATGCTCAACGTCTGACCTCCTCCACCAATTGTTTTATATCTGCGGTCCGGCAGGCCCAATGCAACGTTCCACCGATATCCCTCCATGAAGCATCGGATAATCTCTTCAGGGCCAACGAACCCGCTGGGGCCGTCGTCATCATCATCATTGTCTGCGGCACTGCCACTGGTTGTTGCCCAGGGAACAATGCTGGTCAGATACCGGGCCAGTTGCTGACGAGCCAGAATCACATTCTTCATAGCTCGAGAGTTGACTCCTACTGATTTGCACCATGCCTTTCTTGCTTTGGCAGGTACCTCCTGGTGCTGCTGGTACATATCTGCAAGCATCAACAGGTCCCCATATTGAGTTCCGCGTGGGAAACGCTGGGCCTTGTTAGCATTAACCTCATCGCGATCATTGGGACGGGGGTTTACCAAAAGATCTTCAACCGACAGACAAGCCGCGATATCCAGCACTGTGCCCACAAGCTGTCTCGATCCAGGATTAGCTTTGGTACCTGCCGCCTTGATTAGAATGGCTGCCAAATGTGGGGAAATGGGGAGCAGAGCCATTTGCTTGCCAACTTTAGTGATGGCTCCGTTGTCATCTAGAGCCCCCAGACTGTACAGTTGGTACAGCGACGAGGTTGTTGCCTGCATAGATGGCGCTTCTAGCCAAGGAAATTCAAGTACATTATCCACACCAACATTCTTCAGCATCAGTACAGTAGAAGCCACATCGCACCGGACAATTTCAGGCTCGGTTTGTGCCGTCAGCTGCTTCAAGTATGTATCTTCAGTGTACAGCCTGTAGCATTTACCACCAGGTCCCTCTCGTCCAGCACGACCCATCCGCTGTTGAGCACTGGCTTGTGAAATAGCAGACACTAGTAATGTGTCAAGACCAAGAGCAGGCTTCCACACCCGAATCTTGCGTAGACCAGAGTCAATGACGTATCTGACACCGGGAATCGTCACCGATGTCTCAGCAATATTGGTAGAGAAAATGACCTTTCTCTGCGAACGGCTGCTATTGGGGACATTCCCGATACGCAGAAATGCCTTTTGCTGCAGGTTATTAGGTAGTGAAGCGTATAGGGGAAGGGGCACCAGCAACGGAGCCTGCTTAGGGAGATGCTGCGCAATCGACTCAATTCGATCAACACACCGATCAATCTCATCTTGTCCAGCCAAGAAGCATAGGATATCACCGCCACTAGGCTCCGAGAGATTGACCTGGCAGACCGCCTGTATCATGCCATCAACAACGTCTTCTAAGCTGTCTTTCAGAAACAGGCGCTCCACAGGGAATTTTTTACCTTCAACGTAAATGATCTCGGCATTGTCAAAGAATGCACTGAACTTTTCTGCATCCAATGTTGCAGACATGATAATAATGCGTAAATCTGGTCGGGCTCCTTTATGCAGTGTTTTCAGCAGACCCATGAGGATATCGGTCAGGACTGTTCGTTCGTGGGCCTCGTCTAATATTACAGTTGTGTATCTCGAGAGCTTATTGTCCAACATAAACTCTCGCATGAGCATACCGTCGGTTAGGTACTTAATATGGGTATCGTGGGGGTTGGATTTGTTTTGGAACCGAACGCTATAACCGACTTTCCCGCCCACAGCCACGCCCATTTCTTCGCTTACTCGTGTAGCTAGGTTGATTGCAGCTACTCGCCGGGGCTGAGTGATGGCTATACGTTCTTTTTGGCCATGCGCATAGATAAGCTGGGGCAACTGTGTAGATTTACCACTACCAGTTTCACCCAGAAGCACAGTGATTGGATTGGCAAATACATGCTCAATCACCTTTTGCCTTGACTTGTAGATGGGAAGGCCCTGGCGTTCTTTGAGCAATTGAGCAGCATGTTCTCGAAGTGATCGGGGAGTAGACGAAATCTTTGGCCGGTCTTCCTCGTCTGAGTCGTAAAAGTACACATCGTTGGCTTTCTTCTGTTTGGATCCGTCTCTTTTTGGCTTACCTGCAAGCCATGTTTTAGTTACGGACTCTGAGGAGAGTTCGAAGGGATCAATCTTTTGAGTATGCGACTTGCCGCCGTTAGGCACATCGGCAACAGCTGCAGTTGAACCAGACTTGATCGGCAACGGAGGCTCTATATCAGTAGAATCCGAGCCGCTCTCAGGAGATTCTGGCGCACTACTACTAGTCCGACCGAAGCGAGCATCACTCTCCGACAGAAGCGCTCCGCCAGACTCGAGATCATGGAGCCTGTCAATATTGAGGGGCCCTAGGATCGATTCTTTAGCGGCCGGCTGCTCCAAATGCCGATGGAGGCTCTGCAGACCTGGCGACTTTTTGATGCTGCTTCTTTTATCCACCACTTTCTTGGCCGGTGGGCTGTCATCGCCAAACTTTGTATGCAGCTTCGGGGGCATCGTGTGTTGATAAACCCTGGAGCCGAATGTCCGCTTGGGGTGGTGCTTGTTGAGAGAGACCTGAAAAAAAAATTTGGCGGTGAGTGAGGCTGTAGCTATCGTGGGAACCTCACCTTACCGCATTGCGGATATCCAGCGAGGTGCAATCAATTAGAATGCCAGTGCCGCTATGGCAGACATCTATCGCCAGAACACCAACAACACAACAACTGGATATAGAATGAGCTAATTTCTTGCAGTCAGACATCACATTTGAGTGTGCAAATGCGAGTTGGAAAGACCAGCACGTTGGTGGGCGTGCTGTTTGTGACGGGCCCAGCCCACTGAATGACGTGCAATAGGCTGGGTTGAGCTGAGAAAAAGCACTGCACGCATGAAAGACGCTAATTGGCATCCCAGCCAGCAGTGGTTCTGGGGTGTTGGTTTCACAGCCCCCTTAACACTGGCCAGGCGAGAGCTAGAACCCCTGCGAACAGGCTTCGTATAATAGGGCTTGAGTGGTGAGTCTAATTTTAGCACAGCGAGATAAGATGCAGCGCATGAACTGGAGGGCTCTGGGCTACTTTTGGTAGGGATCTCCGCGCAATCACATGGCTAAGCCTACCTATTCCCGAGTATGGCGAAGCATTCGATCTGAAACCCCTCCAAGCGTAGCTGGCTTGCGTTATTTGCACAAACCAATATTCATCTCAAACTTACGCGCTAGCTTTCTTCTACTTTCTCTTTCGCTTCTGCCGTTTTGCGCTCTGCCATTATACTTTCCTCTCAAAGCCCTGCAACCAAATCGCCCTCCTGCCCCACTGAACGTTTGACGAGCAGCGCGGCACATCACAGCGAGATATAGTTGGTGCTCTCTATTTCTGCTAATATCGCCGGCAACAAACCTCCCTTCTTCTGTTTTTGCGCATTGCCGTGCCTCACTTTGCCGGCGCCCTTTCGCTTTTCTTGCTCTGCTGTCGCCCGTTTTGACCTTGTCGGCGTTGCGCGTTATCGTGAGCCACTTGCTTTATTTGGGGGTTACCGCTTTCAACTCTTAGCTTCTTTCACACCCAACCCGTTTTCATACAAAACCCCACGCTTGCAACTAAACCTCCAGCACCCCCTTTTTCACCTACCAGAGGATAGCCCTGGGGTTTTGAGCTGTGCCACCACCGTTTTCTACTTTACTTGCCAATTTGGTCTATTTCTGTTCATTTTTTTTTTGTTGCTGATATTCGTGGTGTGCGCTTCGCTTGTGCAGACGGCTGATATCCAGAAATGCCTAACAAAGCGGCCACTATTCTTAGTGTGATACTGCTGGTCGCATTCGGCCTGGAACTCGTGGCAATCTTATCAGTGCCAGTCACCAAGAAGATCACTCTCTGTAACTACAAGGACTATGAGTTTGGCGTCTTTGGTTACTGTAACACCAAAACTAATACCTGTTCTTCAGCCAGAATAGGTTATCCTACCGATGCGGGCATCGAACTGCCATCCTCAGCCAGATCGTCCCTGTCCAAGCTACTGATTGTTCATGTAGTAGCAGCGGGCCTGACTTTCGTGCTTTTCATCAGTGCCTTATTGGCGCATGTGCTTTCAAGTTCTACTGGTTTTCTGCTGGCTATGCTTGTTCTAGCGCTGCCTACCTTTCTCATTAGCCTCTTGGCCTTTTTGGTTGACATCCTGCTGTTTGTCAGCCATTTGAACTGGGCTGGCTGGATAGTCCTCGTCTCGACGGTTCTCATTGCTTTCTCGGGTGTTATTCTTTGTCTCATGAGACGTACCCTTTCGTCTCAACGGGCTATGAAGAGGAGGCTCGATGAGAACTCGGAGCTTCAGAACCTCGGATCATTCAACGATTCACCGTTTGGAGTTCCTGGTACATTTTCTGCTTCAGGTAAAGACGCAGAGTTTACTGAGCTCAAATACGAAACATCGGCTGGTGCAACCTCGGAAGATCGGGTCCCGTTGCGCTCTGCGAATACCAGGGATGGCACTGATCTTTCGTTTGATGATAACAACGCAAACACTACGGTGGATTCTCTAGGACAGTTCCAGAACAACGATGCATCTGTTCTTGCACCCCGTGAATATCGCGGATATCAACCTTCGCAGGCTGGAGATGACTTCTCTGGCCGTTCTGCTCGAGGAGGCAATGGCTATCGACCAGTTGCTAGCGAGGGCCCTTACACTGGCAGACAGCCTGGCCCTCAAGGTGTCCCTCGCCCACCTCTGCATCAGCAGGGAAGCAACAGCTTTGGCACAGCTAATGCTGGCGCATACGCTACAGATTCGCCTATTGCTGGACAATATATGCCTGGTCTGGAGAATGAACGAGCCGAAGGATACGGCCCCAAGGTTGTTCCCATTCCCAGAATCAGACCCGAAACCCCTCCTACTGGCCCTTCAAGTGGTCTAATCGGCGGTGCCATGGGTACTGCCATGGGTACTGCAATTTCAAGTGCTCCCAGACCACAGCAGCAGCAGAGACGGCCCAGTGGTCCTCGGGCGCCTAGAAACGAATTTTCGGTGGATACTGAATACGTCCCGCCGCGCGATGCATGGCAGAACTCGGACCAAGCACCAGCTGCTAGTGGACCCATTGACTTCTCTGCAGGAGCATACTCTGGGGCCCCTAGCTCAGGCGCGCCCGCAGTTGGATATGCGGTTGGCGATACAGCTTCATCTCCACCGGCTGCTCCTGCTAGCTTCTCTCCCCCTCCTGCTTCATCACCCGACAATAGCCGCCAGAATTTGCGCAATTACTTTGTTGATGATGCTCCTGAGGCCCCTGAGCATTCTACTCAGCAGGTCTACAATAGAAGCGGCCAGGGCACTGCTTATGCTGCGGCACCGGCTGACTATATGCACTCGTCACCTTCTCGATCGCAGCCTCAGCCCGACTATGCTCCTCCATCTTCTCGTACTCAGTACGGTGATGACCGGTCGGAAACATCTTCTTTCTACAGCATGAACCCGCCGGGCTCATCTCCAGCTCCCCGATACAACCAATCGTCGCCTCTGAATACACAGCGCGGCTACGCACCACTACCAGTAGCAACGGCTGCGCCGGTGAAGAATCGCTCCGACGGAGTGCTGGAGAGCAACCCCGACTTCCAGCTGGCGGTGAAAAAGCGACCTGGAGCAAAGAAACCTGCTCCTCCGCGGGCAACAGATGGACCGTACGGATTCAGTTAAATGCCTCCTCCCGCTTGACTTTTATGAGATATGAAATGAAATTTTATTAAATATATACGTTTGGATAGTTGTAACGGAATCTGCTTTTTTGTTTTCACACCAAAGTAGGCCAGACCGCTGGCTGATCTCCTCTGCTTCATGCAGGACGTACACCAAGGGCTACCTTCCACAATAGGCAGCCATATACATTTTTGCCTGGTGGTCCTGTCGTGCGCGAAAAAAATTGGGCTCACGCAGGAGGTGCTGGGATTTACCCGCGCGCATCAGGCCAGCGTTTGGGTATTGCCTAATTAGCGCGCTCTCAAACCCAATGGCTGGGCGGGTATTTTCCTTTTGCACTCTTAAGGACTACTTTTTACCAAACCTCACCTAAACCCAGCAATTTATACAGCGCTGGAAATATTCACCAGAGTCGACCGACTGTTCACCCTTCATTCGTTTTTTTTTCTTCCAAACACCAGTCTCAACCACGACCACTGCTATCATATCTGAGTGCCATGAAAGCGCCCACGTTGGTAACTGGTGGCATCGTCCGCTGCCAGTCTAAGCTTGTGGTTTCTCAACCTCGACGTGGGTATGCAGATGCCGTTGATCTGCCGGTTGACTTGGCCAGCGACGTTCCGAAAAAGAGAAGACGTGGCCTGGAAGATGTCCACCCTTTCCGCGGTATCGAGGAGTACGGCTTGTTTCACAGTCTGTTTTTCAGCACTTCTAGTAAAACTGTTTACAGGAAAAAGGGTGACGGTGCTACTTCTGATTCCACGGCTTTTGTTCAGCAGATTAAGCGTCTGCGAGAGATTGAGGAGCATAGAGTGTCCAAACGACACCATTCTAGCACACAGACGTCTTCTGCCGTCCCGCTGTCTTTTATCGGTAACCAGATCAATCAAAACTTCTCCAAGTGGAATGTACAGCAGTCTCGATTTAGCCAGCCGTTGGCTGGCAGTGTCTTGGCCCCCGAAAGCATAGAACGAATTATTTCACTCATGAAGGACTCTAACACTCGAACTCTCACCTCATTAGATATTGACAACTGGCTCAAGATGAATATCATATTTTCGGAGTCCATACATGTTGTCCAGCAGCTGCTACAGCAGTCCATTGACGAGATGATCAAGCATTCTACTGTATCCAGTCTTCCGGTAGTAACTATCTTCCTGCGGAAACTATGGGTCAATGGATTCGAAGGAGTCAAATGTGATACTGTTACTGCCAAGAATCAGATCGTTAAGGTTTTCTCGAGGGCCCTGGAACTGCTTCCTCCTGGTGGCTCTGATGCCTCCTCCACTGCATTACAAGCATACAAGAAATTTTTCGAAGAATTCTTGGCGATATATGACTGGAAAGGAGTGGATGAACTCAAAGACTGGTGGTTCCGGCTCGTGGCCCAGTCTGGCCCTATTGAAATGGCCGATGATCTCATGTATGAGTACTTTGTCAAACAACATAAGCTCCCTTCCCGAGAAGCTACCGATTTATTTATTCAGGCATTAACTCGACGTATCGACGCCGAACGTGTGTCTTTTCCCGGCACTGAACAGGAGTTCATTGCAAGCATCAAGAATGATCTTGCGGCCTACCGTTCTCTGCTAGTTTCTAGCCAGGTCACACCTTCTGTGATCGAGTTCTTGCTCATGTGGACTACCAATTTGGATGAGGTCTACAGTGTGCTCGAGACAGCTACCCACAGCGAACATGCTGACTGGATTATGGCTACTTGCCAGGTGCCTATTCTGCAGCATGTAGTGCGCTGCTCTCTAAATGCTGACAAGAAGGGCCATGAAACTCCTGCAGTGGCAGACCCCACCTACTTTGTTCCCATACATGCCAAAGCCATGGCTCATATGTTTGGATCCCTTAACAGGTTCAGCAAGTTTTCTAGTGGAATCACTGCTGAGGCTCTTGATGAGTGTTTGGTTCTTTCCGCTAAGCATGGAAACTCTGCTGGCATGTACCGCGCAATTTCCATGAGATTGGCCCTAGATGAAAATGCCGTCATACCCCCAGAAATCATTAGCCAAGTTTTTGATCAGTTCCCCATTGCAAGTGGCGCAATGACCAAGGAGCCCAAAAAGAACGAATCTCTTTGGATTGTCAATGGTACTGTTGTCAGTGATCCCAAGCGTGATCAGGTCATCCTTTATCATTTAAGAACTATGATTGATTTGACAGCAGACGAGGCTGCATATCAGAAGTACATTGGAGCTCTTGGCCGCTGTGGCCGTCCAGACCGCCTTTACTGGGAATGGGAGGAATTCACCAAGACGTTCACTGATACTTGGGTAGAACATCAGGATTTGGTCCTGGAGTTTTTGTCTGCTCACAAGGCTGCGAGCTCTGTTGAGGCCGGGGCCAAGATTCTTAATGAGATTATGGACATTTCTGCAACAGAGCGAGGCTACTTACCGGCAGTTAGTGTGATAAAACATGCGTTTAGGTATGAGGCTCTCCCGCTTCCTTCAGCCGTTAAGGAAGTGACTCTTGCTTTGACCCAGAACTCAAAGGTGTCTAAGAGATGGCTTGGAAGCGACGTAGAGTCGATTTTCGAAGAAGTTGCTAGTGTTTTACCTCAGAGTAACCAAGTTGCATTTACTATCAATGCTGTCAGAGATGGTGGAGATATTCAAGACTCCATCAACTCACTACAGGGAATACTAAATGGGCACTTGCACTAAGAACACCTAAAGTTCAACTGTAAATAGAATTTTTTTTTCCGTTTTTTGTTCAAGAAATAAATATACAAATACATTTCTAGACTTTATACGTTGGGGCATGGTAAATTATATAATATAAATAATGCAAGAAAGAAGCATCCTATACAAAAGATGCATAAGGAGGGACACAATTAAGCAAGTCAGCTCAGCCTAGAATGAGTCGTTGTAGAAGTCTAGAGCTACCATCAGCACCTTCCGCAGCACCATCTCCAGGTATGACGGGTCTAGAATCTTCAGGTTTACTATCAGCTGGAGCATCATTTGATGGCGGGGGCGGTGACGACGAAGAAGAATGCCTTTTCGGTTTAACGATAAGAATGATGATCAATGCAACAATAATTAGCACCAAAAGCAATATGACTTTACACTTTTGTGTTCGTTTCTGGTAATGGGTAGCTTTGATAAGCTCTTTGTCGGCCTGCTGGACATTGGTATACATAGTTTCGACATTGTAGTCGATCCTGTCAAGTAGGGTGCCCTGGTCAATGACCATCGTCTGTAAGTCCTTGAATATGTCAGCGAGCTCCAGAATGCCCTGGGCAATCTTAGTGATTTCGTGCTCACGCTGGCGCAGAGTTGCATCCTCAGAAGTAGCCAGCATAGAGGACTGCTGGAGAGTGGATTCAGCCGATTGGATATCCAGATCCTCTTCCTGCTGCTGCACAGAGCTATAGGGATTGGAAGAAGCCTTCTGCGAGTCAATTGAAGGAAAGGAGTCATTTCTGAGAGCCTTGAGATAGGCAGATTGCATTTTCCGGAACTGGGAGGACGACTCCTGGACTTTAGTAGCCAGAGCAATCTTCATGTTCGAGGACATTTTGATCTCAGCAGGATCGGTTTCGTTCTTGGTTAGGCTTTCCAGCTGCTTGACGTATCCCTGGGCCTTATGGAGGTTGCTGGTGATGTCAAAGGTGAGCTGCTCGATCTGCTCCTCATCTTCTCGACGATCGTCAAAGCCAGGCAACATGTTGCGCTTGTGGAAAGTGTCGAGCACCTTGCACTTCTTTCGGACTTCTGTAAGGACCTCCTCCACCTGGTCGGAAATATCGACCCAGGATGGAGGCAGGTTGTCCATTTCAATGGCAAAATCGCCTGCCGACGGAATGGAACTGGCACCAGATCCCATCAGCCCCTGTTGCTCTTCGGGGAAGTCGTATTCATCGGCTGTCAGCACGCCCGAGCCCAAATTGGGCTGGGGGTTGTGTGGATAGCTCTGCCGATACGACAGGTACAGGTTTGTTCTGTCGCGAAACATACCACTGGAAGCTATTTTAATCGTCGCGGGGCTGCCTGATGATGAGATGATGGCAAGATGGGTGGGTGCTGGCGAATTTTGTATGGTGTGGTGCAAACCCAAACGACTGCGGGTGTAGCAGGTTTGGTTGACGGGCGCTCCCCCAGAAATACAGTTACCCGCCGCACCGACTTGCTGCAGGGCCAAGCCGGTTACTAAAATGTTGCAGCAAGACTTTGAACAACTTTTTTTTTCTTTTCATCACCACTAGGGACAGCAAACAGGGCCAGAGTAGTACCATATTCCTTTGTAGACAATGACTGAGCTCACTCATTCTTCCATTCAGGACGGTTGGTTCCGAGAAATCTCCGACACCATGTGGCCTGGCCAGGCCATGGCCCTGCGATGCAAGCAGATTCTGCACGTGGAGAAGTCCAAGTATCAGGATGTAGGTAGAACCAACCAACACTGAACTGCACAACCCCGGCGATTTTTCTAACTGTACATAGGTCCTTGTGTTCGAGAGCACTGACTACGGCAATGTTCTTGTTCTGGACGGCGTCATCCAGGCCACCGAGCGGGATGAGTTTGCCTACCAGGAGATGATCACCCATTTGGCCATGAACTCTCACCCTGATCCCAAGAAGGTTCTGGTCATTGGCGGTGGTGACGGCGGTGTGCTGCGAGAGATTGTCAAGCACTCCTGTGTTGAAGAAGCCTGGCTCTGTGACATTGACGAGTCCGTTATCAAGGCCTCCAAGAAGTACCTGCCTTCTATGGCTGTTGGATTCCAGCATCCCAAGGTCAAGGTCCACATTGGCGATGGTTTTGAGTTCCTCAAGAAGTACCAGAACACCTTTGATGTTATCATCACCGACTCCTCTGACCCCGAGGGACCTGCCGAGACCCTGTTCCAGAAGCCCTACTTTGAGCTGTTGAAGAGCGCCCTGACCGACAAGGGTGTCATCACCACTCAGGCTGAGAACATTTGGCTCCACATGCCCATCATCAAGGACCTCAAGACAGCTTGCAAGGAGGTGTTCCCTGTTGCTGAATATGCTTACACCACCATCCCTACCTATCCTTCTGGCCAGATCGGTTTCATGGTCTGCTCCAAGGACAAGGATGCCAAGGTGGCTGTTCCTCTGCGGTCCTGGCCCAAGGACGAGGAAGAGAAGCTCAACCGATACTACAACAAGGCTATCCACGAGGCTTCTTTTGTTCTGCCTACCTGGGCCCACGTTGCTCTGAATCAGTAAGAAGACTGCTACAGGATCTGATCTGCCAGACTCAGAAGCAGTTACTTTTCTTTATTTTTTAGTGTATGCTTTAGTTGGCTGTAAATATAATCTGGCTTGATCTTGTTCACTCACTCTTATTCACTCCCCCCCCATTACTTTTCCCCACAAGCAAATGCTCGATATTTTTCACATCAGCAAAAAGCCCACCAGCAAAAAATCACCACCGAAAATAAAAATATAAAAAATTGGGCCTTTTGCAGTTGCACATCACACACACATCATGTCCCTCATATTGCCGGGCGAGAACCCCGAAAATATAATACTGCACGACGGAGATCTTGCATTCGGCCCCAATATTTATCAATCTCCTGTGGATCATCCTCGTTCGCTGGCTGCAGGTATCCTTGACTCCAAGACAAAGCACTCCAAGTCCAAAGGCGACACCACCGTGGTATACATCGACACAAACACAAAGAGATATGTCCCCTCTTTACGGGATCATGTTATTGGCGTAGTTATCGGAAAGGCTTCCAATGGATATCGAGTCTTGCTGCAGGACAACTCTCCTCCAGTTTTCCTCGATGCTTTTGCATTTGAAAATGCTACCAAAAAGAACAGGCCCAATCTTCCAAACGGAACGCTTATTTATGCAAGAGTCTCTCTGGCTGATCCCGATATCGAGGCAAATATAGAGTGCTTTGATAGTGCTTCGGGCAAATCTGCTGGTTTTGGCGAGCTCAAGGACGGCTATGTCGTGACCGTCTCTCTAGGGTACGCGAGGGAGCTTCTCAAGGGTACACATCCTATTCTCTCTGCTATCGGCGAGAAAACTCCTTACGAGATTGCCATTGGTGTTAACGGAAAAGTGTGGGTAAATGCTCCTGATACTTTAGCTATTTGGAGGGCCGCAGAGGCTGTTTCTAGGGCTCAGACAGTGGCTTTGCATGACGTTGACTCTCTTATCAAGGAGATATTTAATAATAAATAAGTGGTACATATGCATAAATGATTAGCGATTCGTAACAATCAACAAATATGGATTTCTAAATAGCCCCGGTATTAAGCCATGTCTCATATTGTGCAGCTACTGCTTTAGTGTCTGCGCTCTGAAAGAAGTCCTCTTCTCCACTAGCAAATCGCTGTTCTGGGGCTGCCTTTTCAAAATAGTTCTTGTAAAAATCGTAACTGACATTAGAGATACTCTCAGTTCCAACTATTCTCTTGGGCAGGCTGAAAAAATCTTCATATGTCTTTTCTTCGGTCTCATCTACCGATTTCTCAAACCCACCACTAACATACTCTTTGTAGAGAGAGTTAGTACTATCATCGACATCTGGTTCAATCAAGCTAGTGATTCGCTTTTCAAAGGTCAACGCATCAGCCAGGGAATTTGTCAAGCTTTTGATATCTGCCGACTCCTCCAGAGGCATGGGCAGGGGCTTGTCCTCCTCTTCCTCTAAAATAGCCAGATCACTAAGTCTAGAATAAGACGACTTTCCACCACTGAAAACACGATCACTAAGAAGTTTAGGAATACCTGCCGAGTTCTGATAGAGCATAGAAGCTCGCTTTATAGCGGCTCGTCTAATTGAACTGTCCCCCGCACCAACAGCCGATCCGGGTCTACCATTAACCCCATCGGACCTAGCACGCCTTCGCTCAGAAATGGTAGAAGTAGATCCATTATTATTCTTATGTTGACGGTGTCTATCTGGCCGAATATGATGAGTCTCGATCCTCTTTCGTGGTGTGAATGGACCACTACTACCAATCTGCTCTGGAGACATTGTCTCCGGCAAATAACGTAGTGTCGAGTTCATGTTATAAGCGAACGTCAGATGGAACGAAGTAAGTTGGCGTGGTCGATAGCACTCATTCCAGTAGTTGTCGTAGAATCCTCTGTACGGCAGTAAAGGTTCGTCTTCATATTCGTCCATTTCTTCGACCTCTTTCAATCTATCGTGAAGTGACTTTAAGTTGTAGGGTATCCACCATTTTTGATAGGAACGACCATATTTGTAAGGGCCATACAGAGAATTGTGCAAAAAGTGATCAGATGGTAGCTCCCACAGAGATGGCCGACCTGATTCCCACACATAGTTGCCTAGGAACAGATTGATGGCCTCTTGTCTCTGAGAATCAACAAAGGAATTAGAGTAAAATCGCCTAATAGATTCAATCATATCACGGGAGTGCGACGTCCACTGATTGATCTTTCGATAAGTTTCCATAGTGTTCACCAGATGAGAACCACCATACTGGAGAGCGATAGTGTCACCATGGTCATGAAACATCTCCGTTAACAGATTTACTGCATCTGAGTCGTACTCAATGTTGAGATCGTCCCCAATTAAACCTAGAGCATGCAATTGATGTGCCAGAGCCTTTTTGGCAATGACAAACTGTGCAGCATTAGTTCTATCGAGACAATCAATACAGTTAGACCTGCAGATACCGTCTTGAATTTCCATTCCTAGAAGATTTTTCTTATTGTGGAATATTCCAGTCTTCTTCAAAGTATCTTCTGCATACTTTTCAAGAAAGTCGATTACTTCTTGGTCTCTTCCTTTAGCAGCCCTGCTCATATCCCATGCTGTATAATCAAGTTTGGTCTTCTCTGGCAGGAACTGGTTTAGATAGTTTATGCAGTTTTCAAATTCAGCACCCAAAATCATTTCTCTAGGTGTTCTTTCCTTCATTTTGATCAGATTCAGAATCAAGATGGGATTGCCATACCTTGAAAACATATCATCAAAATGCAATGCAGCAGCACTGTAAAAGGGATCAACTGCGTTTAGGCCAATTGGAGGTTTTGGAGTCATATTTGACGAGTCCTGGGACCAATATAAAGGAATGCTTCCTCTATGCTGGACATATGAGGTGTATCGAGGGCTATTAAAAATGCCATCCCTATTATCATGAAATGAGGTGGTCATATGATCCGTAACAATTTGTTCTGTTTCCACCTCGTTGGCTACATTGCCTTGGTCATTAACTCCTCTCTTAAGGAAACGAGCTCCGGCAAAGTAATGTGATCTTCTAGCGATGATAGTAACAAGAACGCTTCGCCCAAAGTCGGTAATTTTAGCTTGATCCACAAACCCATGGATAGTCGGCCGAAACCAATCAAACACCGCATTACCAGACTTTTCAGCATAGATAGGATTGTCCAAGACAGGGCGAAGGAGGAAATGGTTCCAGACAAACATCTCATGATATTCGCCAGCCACATCGTCTGCCCGCTCAAGGAGCCCCATAGCTCGCTCCTTTTCTCGAATGATGTTATGCTGAAGCGTATGGGTAATGTCATATGTATTGCTGAAATAAAAGGTTTTCGACAGATCCAAAGATTGGAAAATTGATAGTAGCCTGGCTTCCTCCGATCGCCTGTCGGGCTTCTTATAATCTCGGCTATGAATCAGTGGAATCATATCAGTTCCATCAATGTGAAAGACATAATGTCCTCCAATAAGAGCCACAACTGATCTCTTTGTAATGAATACCATAAAATAGCCTTCTGTGAATCTGATGAATCCTAACAGACCCCATGCGGTCAAACGTTTGGTGAACCCGCCTCCAGGGTTAGCCTCTTCTAGTTCTTGCAGGGTGTTCATGATTTCAGCTCTAGTATACCGCTGCTTGCTATCACAGACAACTAACTGATCTTTAGGCACGGTCAAGTCTATTTCGAGCATCCTGAACCTTGATTCGCGAGCATTTGATCCCACAATGTACATTTTCTTCCGCGTTTCGTAAAGAGTGAACTTGGTCATCAAGAAGGATGGAACAGCAACAGGGCTCAAAGGCTCTGCATCTTCCTGATCCATGTCAGCTTCTACATCTCCGGTCAGCTCTTCTGCCACTTCAATGGGTTCGCTGGGCTCCTCAGAAGGCTGCACCACATGGTATTGAGATGTGACGCTTCCACCTGCGACCTGATTGATAGAGTGATTTGCAGCGTCCATGCGAATTTCATGCTCGGATTTGAAATCAGTACTGCCCAAGCTTTCGGTATCCGCCAAAATTTCATCCGGATGATGCTCTGCAGATGAAGATATCGGCATCATCTTGTACCAAGGGTGCGCACAGCTACGGTTGGTGATAGTGGAAGGTGGAGAGCCGCACAGTGGCATGTAAATAACCAAAACCTGGAGTAAAAGCCTATTATTGTTAAAATCACGGTCCACACGACTACCAATATAGTGCATAAATTTTAATTATTGAGATAAAGATAAAATGCTATAAATAAAACACACCTTCTTGGATACCAAAATGTTTAATAAATAAAATTATCTCAGGTTATAGACACCTCGTGTCATGTAGCTGTCTGGGGATGCGGACAGCCTTCTTTCCGGATTGGATCTCAGCTCATCATACAGGTAGCCTGACATTTGGCCCGTTTGCCTGTTAAGGGTTAAAAAGTATTTTGCAAATGACTCTTGCTCGATATGGGCTCGAGGCGTCGGTCCGTCCGTCTCTTGCGGGAAGAGCCACCATCTCATTATGACGAATCTGTCGAGCCAGCCTCGCAGAGACTCCTCTTCAAATGCACTATTAATGAAATCTTCAAAAGTTAAATCTGCAAAGGGCTCCAGTCTGTGCCATAGCTTTGCATCTTTATGTACACTTGGGGAATCTCTGTATAGGAAGAGGTTGTTGACATTGAAATCAATGATGCGACCTTCAAACGTGAAGCCTTTAGTCTCAGAGCTGTCCTGTTCGCATAAGCTATCGCTGAGATTCATGACTCCGGTGATGGATCCAGCCTGGAAATCCACCCAGTTTACATGTATCGATACTGCGTTGGTGTCCTGGTTCAGATGGTTCGAAGACCGAGACGGCATAACGATAGGCGATTGTGATCCAGAGAGATGGACTCCGGGTAGAAGCCATGAGCAGGGCTCTACGGAGAGATTGGAAAAAGTCTTGCTAACCAATTCCATCAGACGACTAATGTCGACAGATATGCGGGGGAATGCCCTGCCGAGAGGAGAGTGGGGCTGGGCCGCGACAGGGGGATTTCGAGCAGCTCTAAGATTGGACATGGCTTCTTCAGCGGCTCCAATTTCCTCAAAGTGAGTGGGTCCGCTGCTAACCAGTGGCCAGTGTCGCCGCCTTCGCACCCCGCGCGGGTCCGTGTCCTGGTCATCTCTACCAAGACCATCTCCAAAATCGTCCAAAACATGTCCCATTGCTTGTTCACGACCAGTCCCTCCAATGCCACGATTGACAAATAGGCTGGGACGGTCCCCGACTCTTATGCGCATAGACTCTATTTGCAGCGGCGAGTACCGGTCATCTGGACCGTGCGCAAACTCGGGCGAGGAATGCTGGTGGACGCTGCTGCTGCTGCTGTTGTTTTGAGGACTACCTGCTAGAAATGCCACTCTGTCTCTTCTAATCGAGTGAAGTACCTGCTCCAAGCCGTGGACGCTGGTGTCGGGCTCGCTGGTGCGCGTACTGTTCTGATCCTCAGGCATGCCATCGCCTCTTTGTACCGGTGGTAAAATCGGTCTCATTTAGAAGATAGCAGCACACTGCAAACGCAAGCCGCAAACCACAAAAGGTACAAAGAAAGTTGCCAGCTACAAGCTGAAAAGAGACAGGCTGGTGTAGCAAGGAATGCTCCAACGCGTTTGGCTGGCCCAGACGAGGTATGATGTAGTTTAAATACCCAGTGCGGATGGTGAACCGGTGTGTGTGAGGATGAACACGACCACGAGCCGCATTAAGGAACATGCCGGAGGTATCAGCGGGAAGGACACCAACCGTGGACGAGATCTCTGGATGCACAGCACGCTGATTTCCGGGGAATGAATATTCTCAGAAAAAATAGCCAGTATCTTGTCCTGCAGCAGAGCGAACGGCTGCTGGAAGCTAGGACAGTCGAGGTGCCAGCGCAGCGAAGCCAAAGTGGTTGACTGTGTGGATTGACTGTGTGGATTGACTGTGTGGATTGACTCAGACTCAGAACAAGGATCCGTCGATATTATGAGACAGGCACGACAATGTTCTCAGAATAGTCTCAAGCGGGAAATACAAAAGAATATATGGGACCACCTTGCTCATTGTCTTGCTGACATTCTCGGCGCACAAGCTGCATTGACGGTTTCTAGCCTACTGGCTGGTCCCCCGCCGTCCCCGAGACGCCGACAAGCAATGGCTTGCTTCCACGTCTTGTTTATCAGGATATGACATACATCAATCCGATCATTTCAATTGATCTAGCTAAGCAATGAGTTTTCGAGCCTTGGCCATCTCAACGTTATACCTGCTGAGCTGACGAATGGTGGTGGGTATCGTCTAGCTACCCCGTAATCGAATGTGTGTGAGTGGAGTGGAGCTAGCACTAGGAACTGCAACTGCCGCACCACGAAATCGGACTCTACTGAAAAATTTCAGTGCGCAAACTTGCACAACTACAAACAACGCTAGTCCCGGAACGCTACCGATCTGATCTCAGTTCACGACTGTGTTCACAGTGTACCACTCTATTTTCTACCAGCATCCTGTGCGTGAATCCAGAGGGTCATCTTTGTAATAATTTATTTGGCTGTGCTGAACTGAGTTGAGCCGTAAGTGAGGATACATCTATTTCAGACGTTCGATAGCCTCTCTTCCAACCAGATTACGGCAAAAAACCAAAAAAAAAAAAAACAGACCAGCAACATCGAGTTGACCAATCGACAACACAAACCCATCAAAGGTACAAATAATCAGAAATGGCCTTGTCTTCTTTTGTTGAGAGAAACAAGACTGCTCTCATTGTTGCCACCGCAGTCATCGCTGCTGGCTCCGGTGTGGGCCTCTATTATGCTTTGAACGGCTCCAGCGCCGAAGCTGCTAAGCCCGACGCTTCGTCTGCTTCCAAGAAGAAGAAGAAGAATAAAAAGAAGAACAAGCATGCCGGTGACAGCGCTGGCAAGTCAACCAGCCCCGGCGGCTTCCCTCTGACGAGAGATTCTGCCGATGCCCCTGAGTATCCAGTCATCGAGGACTTTGCCCAGGTGGCCTCCCTCAGCAAGGAGGTGAAGAAGGAGCTTTCCTTATTGTTCAAGTCTGCTGGAAACCATGCCTTTGGCGCCAAGTCTTACGAGAAGGCAATTGAGTTCTACTCCAACGCCATCAAGTGTGACGACTCTGACCCCATCTTCTACTCCAACCGAGCCGCCTGCTACAATGCTCTGCAGGACTACGACAAGGTTATTGAAGACACCACCAAGGCTTTGGAGATCAAAAGCGACTATATCAAGTGCTTTTCCCGACGTGCCGTTGCCTACGAAAAGCTTGAAAAATACTCCGATGCTTGCTTGGACTTCACCTCTTCTTGCATTTTGTCCAACTTTGAGGACAAGAATCTCAACTCTGCTGTTGACCGAGTTCTGAAGCTGAATTCCGAGAAGCTGCTCAAGGAGAAGTATGCCAACCAGCCTAAGAAGCTGCCTTCTGCCACGTTTATCTCTTCTTTCCTGCACTCTTTCCGAAAGCGAACTTTCCCCACTTCTGTCATTGAAGCTGCCCCTGGTTCTGGAAACTACAAGATCAAGCTGGCCGTCGATGCCCTTGAGCAGGAAACTCAGGAATCCTATGAACAAGCCCTTGGTCTGTTCAATGAGGCTGTTGAGGAAAATGCAGAGGACAAAGCCCTGGCCCTCGAGTATCGAGGAACTTTGCGATTCTTGATGGATGATGCTGAAGCTGCTGAGAAGGACCTTTTGGAGTCTATTGCTCTGAAGCCTAGCCCCCAGGCCCACATCGTTCTGAGCTCTATCCATATGGAACAGGGCCAGATCAATTCTGCCAACATTGACTTCCAGAATGCTTTGGAGCTCGACCCTGAATCCCCTGATGCCTACTACCACCGAGCCCAGGTTGCTTTCCTGACTGCTGATTTTAATGCCGCTGTCCAGGACTACAAGAAGTCTTTGTCTTTGGACGATGACTTCATTTTCACCCACATTCAGCTTGCCGTTACTCAGTACCGAATGGAGAGTGTCAGCACCGCACTGGCCTCCTTCAAGAAGCTGATTGCTACGCACCCCGAGTCATCTGATGCGCACAACTACTATGGTGAGATTCTGCTTGACCAGGGTAATGTTGGCGATGCTATTAAGGAGTTTGATATTGCGATTGAGCTGGAGAAGACTAAGAAGGTTGGTAGCATCAATGTTTTACCTCTGATCAATAAGGCACTTGCTAGCTACCAGGGTCTGAACGACATGAGTGGTTGCGAGAAGCTGTGCCGACAGGCATATGCTCTGGACCCCAACAGCGACATTGTTCTGAGTACTTTGGCACAGGTTTGCTTGCAGCAGAACAAAATTGAGGATGCCTACGATTTCTTCCTGAAGAGCGTGGACATTGCCAGAACCGATGCTGAGCGAATCCAGGCCCTGAGCTATGCTGAAGCTGCTCGAACCCAGTTGCGTTTGATCAAGGAGCGACCCGCATTGAAGGACCGTCTGGTTGCTCTTGCAGCTGCCGGCACTCGACCGGGAATGTAGATGTATATAGATATATTATGAGTATATATGTATGGAAATCAACCCATGCCAGAGGAAGAGGCCACAGAACTGAGGGGGGAGGGTCTTCATCCTGACGAATGGAGCAGCACTCCTTTTGTAATCTTTTTTAGATTACAAGGAAAACCGCTCATAGGGGTTTGTCCCCCACTGCTAGGCGTGGTATTGATCTCCGAATTCCGAGCTGGTACCGAAGGGAGCCCGAAACCCCACGGTGGGGTCCACTATTAAAAAGTCTCGATGGGCAGCGGCGGGAGTTTACCGAGCTCCCCACATTTCTAATCCGTGGAGACCACACCTTCTTGACTTGCTCTACAAATATGCTTTTCTCATATTGCAGAACCGGTGCTATCAAATTTTCTGCTTCTACCTGTTCCCGATACCTGTCGCGATCGGCCATGTCTTCCCGAAACTACAGCACTGGCGGCTCCTATGAGTACATTGTGGTGTCCAAGCCCACAGTTGGAGTCCGGCTCGTGCAGCTGAACCGACCCAAGGCTCTGAATGCACTGTTCACCCCGCTCATCAAGGAGCTCAACCATGCTCTGGAAGAAGCCGACCAGGACGACGAGATTGGCGCTATCGTTATTACTGGCAGTGAAAAGGCATTTGCTGCTGGTGCTGACATCAAGGAGATGAAGGATCAGACCTTTGCTGAGGTTTATGGCAAGAACTTCATCGAGAACTGGAGCCACCAGACCCGAATCCGAAAACCCATTATTGCTGCCGTCAATGGCTATGCTGTAAGTACTAATCTATCATCTGCTCAAGCAAATTGGAATTCTGTGAAAGCAGCACTTGTGCAAAGCACTAGTTTTGCTAGCCAATGGCTACGAGATACCAGCACTGCTCATGGTTGGCTGCTGGAGTTACCATTGCTGTGGCCCGCTACACTGACCCATTCACGTCAACAATCTTACTAACCATACATAGCTCGGCGGAGGATGCGAACTCGCAATGATGGCTGATATCATCTACGCTGGTACTAAGGCTGTTTTTGGCCAGCCGGAGATCAAGCTGGGTATCATCCCTGGTGCCGGAGGATCCCAGCGATTGCCTCGGCTCATTGGCAAATCCCGAGCTACTGAGCTTATCTTGACTGGCCGAAACTTCAGTGCTCAGGAAGCATTGGAATGGGGAATGGTCTCCAAGCTGTATGAGCCTGACCAGCTTGTGAACGAGGCTGTCAAGACTGCTGCTGAGATTGCTGGCTTCTCTCCTCTGGCTGTCAAGGCAGCTAAGGAGGTCATCAATGAGGGCTACCAGGTTGGCCTCGAACAGGGCGTCAAGTACGAAAGACGAGTCTTCCATGGCCTTTTTGGCTCGGAGGACCAGAAGGAAGGCATGTCTGCTTTTGCTGAAAAGCGTAAGCCCAATTTCACTGGCAAGTAAGGTAAGCGACTCAGTCTGTACGAGTGCATTGGCATGCTCGCTTTTTGAAAACTGGGCAGCATGCCCAAATAGCTGCGAATAAACTCAATTATTTCCAAAATGCTCTATTATCGGACTATTTACGTATTCTACCCAAAAAGCCTCCAATTATTCTAATATTACTCGTTGGCATTTCGGTGTGGCTTTCCACTCCAACCTATGCCCGCGATGTTCTCTACAACCCATCGTCATCATTCTCCCACCATCATTTAACACTGCACCATGGAGCCGTATCCAGCAGAGTATCTGTTCCACATATCGCCTCTGCTTCACATCAGCGGTTTAGGGGAAGGGCAGATCGTAAAATCTGTGCAGGATAACCCTTTGTATATAAATAGCGAGGTGTTACTGCAGTCCAAGCAGGCTACCATCGACTCCCCCATCGCCAGCGATCTCCGCGCTAGATTCCAGGCCAAGTCACGACCAGACACCATTTGGGAGCCGCTGGCTGCCAAAGCTTCTAAGAGACAAGTAAATCATCTTTTGCATATTCAATTCACTAGTAGGGTACGTTAGAGCTCTCTTTTTCAACATGCTTGGTTTCATATCATCCACGATCTCAATGCGCTAACATACTTTCTTGCAGACATTCAAATACCCTCCCATAAAGGAGCGGAAAGTAGACTCTCAGAGCAATACCGAGTCCAGTACGTACAAGGATGGATCTAGTGCGTCAATTCTATCTCCGAGAAACCCGAAGTCGGAGTTGTACCCTGACGGCATACTCAGCATTCACTGGCTCCAAAAGTATCTACATCTGCTTCCTGCTCTGGTTCTAGTCTTTTACGAGCTTCGAAATGAAGACGAGAACGATAGCGAAGTGACTGAAGAAATCATTTTGCTCAGAACCGAGTTAGCTAAGCGCAATGTCAAGCTCGCTGTGGTTTTTATAACTGCTCAGAACTCTCCCGAGTCGGAGCAAATGATCTCTGACCGTATCTATAATCTTAGACGTGCTACAGGTCTGCAACCTCGAACAGGATTGTTCCAGCTCCCTCAGAATGCTGATGATAAAGAAAAAGAAGCTCTGGTAGAGTCTTTGTGTCAGCTGGCATATTCCAAAGCACTTGAGCTGTACACTACCATCGCCAAAAACATCCGCAAGACAAGAGGAAGAAGCCATGTTTTGTCAAGCTCTTCAGCTTCTGAAAGTCTATCCAAACTGCCTCTCTCGTCAGCAGGTTGGGAGGCCCGGTATAATTTCAAGCTGGCTGTGCTGGCTGAACTGCGCCAGGATCTCGATTTCTCTCTTAACTGCTACGAGACTGCATATGACTCTATCTTGGAGCTATTTGAAACAATTTCGCCGACTTCAGAGGACAACGTTCTACCATGGACACAGGCTCGTCAATTGTTGGATGTCGTGGCGTACAAGATTGTCAGACTCTGCCTGTACCAACATCAGGCTAATGCCGCGTTCCGAAAATTTGATATTCACATTAGTAGCGCCACTGGAATAATTGAGCAGAAAGGATTATCCAGAGAATCTTATCAGCATGTAAACTGGCTCGCGCAGCAGTACAAGCTGCTGTCTGATTTGGTCAATGCGTCGGAGGATACACTTATTCCCCGTGAAGCTTCGGTAGCTCCAGCGCCTGATGACCATTCACCAGGCGTAAGACTACCAAGAAGTGGCTTTTTAAGTCTAGAAGCCGTCGAATTAATTCAAGGGTTGAGTAAATTGCCTAAAAGTGCCGACTCGTACATGAACTTTGAAATTGACTATGATAAAGAAGTGAGCGACTTGCTTGCTGCTGCGGTAAAGGATTTTTCTCTTGGCGCACCTCAAAAGAGAATGATCTGCTATACTCATTATCAACTGGGAGAAACGTTTCTAAGTAAAAAGGATTACGCTCATGCACTGAAGAATTTCAAGCTAGCTGTTGAAATGTATCGGAAGGAGGGATGGACTAGCTTGCTGACATTACTGCTAGACCGTATTGAAGAATGTGCCAAGCAAGTATCTAGCACTGAAGATATCTATGATTCTCAGATAGAGAGGGCTATTGCATTGCATGAACCTCTGGCAGGTATTAGTAAAGTCAGAGATGAGGTTTTCGAACTGGCGGGGATTTCGGGTGATCTCTTTGAATATGGATTTGCTTTTGAAGCAAAAGAATGCTTCTCTGGCATAGATGCTGCTTCCCAGTTGTACCTGAAGCCTCGTGCTGAAACAGGTACTGTTAGCTTGAGCAGTATCAAGCTTGAGTTTGATGGTGCTCCAACTATCACGCTCCATCATGCTGATAGTGATGACCACACTTCCAGCTTTTTTGATCTTAAGGACACTGACAAAGCTGACCTTAGGTTTGAAGCCGGAAATTTCAAAGTATTTCAATTTCACCATCATCCTGATCAGCTTGGCGATATCACATTGTTGTTAATCAGTGGTGTTGTTCAAACTGCTGCATTTAAGGGCCCAATTGAATTTAGGGCCCTGTCGCCTTTACACCAAGACCAATCTGTACCATGGTTTTTTGCCAATAAGACCAAATTCCAGCGCCGCCAGCGCCTGGTCCCTGGAACTGTTACCGTTCTTCCAAGACCATCTCGGCTGGAGATTTCACAGGATGCAACTGGATCGGTAGCACCGGGAGAGAATGTTGCTATCAATGTTGATGTGAAAAATAATGAAAATGAAGAGATCGTCGTATCGCTAGACGCTGTGATAACTACTGCCGATGGTAACACAGTTGAGAACAAGTGGAATTGTGCCAACAGCGATTTGCACCTTGGTGTCGCTCAATCTTCTACCTACACTCTCTGTCTGCAAGTACCGGAGAATATCACTTCAGCCCAGCCTCTAACATTTGAACTATTGGCCTCTTATAGCCTTGTTTCCGAAAGGGAAACTATAATTAAGGATGCTACTTCTCACTTTATTTCTGTCAGTCGACCATTCAGAGTTGATTTTGATGTGGCAGCTCTTGCACATCCTGGTCGATGGCACAATATGTTTGTTCCTGATGAGCACATGAATGTCACACCGTCAATTCAGAAGAGATGGGATCTGAATGCGTCGGTACTTTTTATTGGTGACGGCGAGGTTGAAATTCTTGGTGCCGATATTGAGGTTGCGGCAGATGAGACTGCTGAGTGTCGGCTAGTTAGCAGTTCTTCTCAAACCAACAAGCAAGCACTTAAGCACAACGACAGGTACAAGACTGAGTTTGTACTGGACTGCAGTAGAAAAGGCACGAAGGAGCTGCGAACTATTAATGCTGAAGCACGGCTGAATGTGAAGTGGAAGCGTGTCACATCTGGAGACGGTGTAGTCAATGTGCTGAAATCATCAGCAGTTCGACTGACACTGCCACTGTACGAACCGCGAGTAATTGTAGACATGGATCGAGTGTCTGGGTCGACGATCTCATCAGGTATGGACTCGATTAAACTGACGTACTATATTGAAAACGCTACGAGCCACATATTGACATACTCGGTGTCGATGGCCAGCAGCCAAGCATTTGCATTTGAGGGTCCGAAACTTCTGTCTATTCGTCTTTTGCCGTATAGCAGGCGACAGCTGCAGTATGTTCTTATACCGCGGGAAACCAATATATCAGCTGTTTTGCCACAGCTGAAGGTTCACGATACTTACTACAAACGAACGTTGATGGTCACACCCGCGAACCGGGAAATACGGCAGGACAGAACAGAGTTGTATATCAATGTATAGGACCAATTTGTGACGGCATTATTTTAATAACTTCATCTTCTGCATATATATTATTGTTACCTTTTTTTTTCCAT
The DNA here is from genome assembly GCA_023628935.1 of Zygoascus sp. PK3305. NCBI lineage: Eukaryota > Fungi > Ascomycota > Dipodascomycetes > Dipodascales > Trichomonascaceae > Zygoascus > Zygoascus sp. PK3305. Next base: position 2,527,216 of record JAMAJS010000001.1, read on the forward strand.
ATAAAAATCCAATTCTGATAAAAGATAACTAACGGACCCCTCGGAGTAACTTTGTTACGGAGCGGAGATATAAAAACTCAGGTAGGTGTGCACGGTTCTCCACCATACACATGTTCCTCTGTGTAGTGGGCCGAACTGGAATTGCCTTTTGACTTCATACAACAAGCCTTTTTTTAACATTTTCTCAACAACAACTACAACAACAATGGGTGTCACTGTCCAATCTCTTTCTCCTGGTAAGTATCGGGCTGATGTAACACGAGCTCAATTGAATCCTGATGGCGAATTTTTGTTATTAACTGCTTTGATAGGCGATGGCCAGAATTTCCCCAAGCCTGGTGATAATGTGACCATGCACTATGTAGGCACTCTCGAGTCTGGCAAGAAGTTCGACTCTTCCCGAGATAGAGGCCGACCTTTCCAGACCAGAATTGGTGTTGGTCAGGTCATCCGGGGCTGGGATGAGGGTGTTCCTCAGCTGTCTGTTGGCGAGAAGGCTTTGCTGACCATCACTGGAGACTACGCCTATGGCGAGCGAGGCTTCCCTGGTCTGATTCCTCCTAATGCTACTTTGGTATTTGAAGTTGAACTTCTGAAGATTAACTGAAGCAGTTAGGTTAGAAACACTTAGTATAATAAATTGATGAGCTGCTTAATGTTTTACTGGTCGTACTACTGTTTGCTGATGATCGCTGACGTCGGATAAAGATGGTCTGAGCTGATTAATAGGCGATGGCCATGAAAAGCATGACATGATTAAAAGTACATTTAACCTTAATAATAAATAAGATGCGCAAAATGGCTTTTACTACTTGCGCCTGGAAGACCGACGGGGTCCAGAAGTGTCTTCCTTAGGCGGTTCGGCTTGCGCATTGGAGCTATTTCGCTTATGCTGCTGCTGTTGTTGCTGTTGCTGCTGCTGTTGCTGCTGCTGCTGCTGATTCTGCTGTGGCTGTTGCTGGGCCCCTCGAGATCTGGCAGCTCGGCGCTGCGAGGCCCGGGGCGTAGCATCTTCTTTCTCGCTCTGTTCAGCCTGTTCCTCTTCGGCAGCAGGCTTCTTCTCTTCCTTGGGTTTGACAGGTTTTGCAGATCGGGTGGCTCGCCGAGTCTTTCTGGATGGCTGTTTCTGGTCAGTATCTGAGTCCTCGCTCTTGACATCAACGCTCTGCGACCGGACCCTTTTCCTGACGGATGGAGTCACCGAGGCCACTGCCTGTGGGGTATGTACGGGGGTTTCCTCGTCCTCCGGTCCCTCTTCTTCGGCCTCAGGCTCTTCTGAGGCTCTGATCTCATGCGCAGACTCATCGTCCGTTTCCTCTTCAGCCTCCTTGTTTCCCTCAGAATCAGACGCTTCTGCTTCCGTGGCTTTGCCTTTTTCCTCTACAATCTGCCAGTATTCATCCAGTGGTGGCCGGAACTCTTGGAATCGCTCCTGTGGCTCCTCTGAGTCTTCGTTTGGATCAGCAGCAGGTTCCTCGTCCTCCTCACCGCCCTCCTCGAGCTCCTCAAGTAGATCCGTATTATCTATCTCTTCTAAACCTTTCATATCATACAGATCCGCCAGTTTATCCCAAATCTGCTTTACGGAGATGTTTTTTTCACTACGTTCAATGAACGGGCTGTTAACCATCGAGTGGATGGTGAGCATGCGGAAGTGCTTGTGCGCCCCGACCGGCTTAACACGACACAAGCTTTTGAACAGCATTGTTTCCTGCTCAACCGACCAGCTCGCAGAATCAGACACCATCTTTTTGCTTGTACAGGCAGTGCTGAGAGTAGGGGGATTGTTGTTTGGTGGTGGTGATGGTGGAGGTTGGTGGTGATGGTGGTTGTTGTTGTTGACGTACATCTAGGTACACCACAGAGGCCTCGCACCGCAGACCCGGCAGCTGCTGGGTGAAATTTCAAATTTTGCAACAAGCTGAAATTTCACTAACCCACTCCACATCACGAAGAAAAATGCCAAAGAGACAGTATATGCTCAACTCTCTCTCGCGAAAGAGAATTAGAGCGTCATGGAACAAGTACAATTTGTACAACATGGCGACCTGGCGAAAGACTCTGCGACGAGGCACTTTATACCAGCAGAAGTTCTCTGCCAAGCAGGAGTCCAGATCGTACCATGGTGAACATTTGACGGAAACCCAGTTCAGAAATATCTTCCGTGGACAGCTCAACGGTGTCAACCCCTTGCAAAGCACACGTTCACAAGGCGGGGAGCCTGAAGCTGCTCAGGCCGAAGTCCCCTGGGCTATGCAGACGTATGTGGCCCTGGAACGACGACTCGATACCGCACTTTTCAGAGCCATGTTCGCTTCGTCGGTCAGACAGGCTTCTCAGTTTATTATTCGAGGCGCTGTCAAAGTGAACGATGTCAAGATCAAGCAGCCTGGTTTTTCGCTGAAGCCTGGCGATGTCATTTCTGTCAATCCAGACTATGTACTTACTGCTCTGGGCCGAAAGAAGCCCAGCGTTAAGGAGTCGGTTGAAATTGTAAATAGATCCATCACCCGCTACAACCGATACCTGACCAATGCCAAAAAGAATCCTGAGCTGGTGTGGAAACTCCGTCAGAGGCACAGAAGCCGACACCCTGCATTTGCTTCCAAGACTGCTGCCAAGCAGGCTGCTCGGAACCGGGCCTGGAACTCTAAGATCCAGAAAGAAATGAACACCGAGATCGATAGCCTTACCCCTGCCACAGTCCTCGAAAACATTCTCAAGAATGAGGGCTACTTCGAAGCGCACGGAACTCTTCCTTTCAATGTTGGGTTGAAGCGAAGCATCACTGTGCTAGGAATGGTCACAGGCAAGAAGGCTCAGGCCCCTGCTGCTGAAGTTGAAGCTAAGGCGCAGGAAACCGAGTCTGAGGATGCTAAAGCCGCAGAAGTAAAGGTTAGCACTGAACAATCTCCAGTGGATACCCAGCCTGAGATTGTTGAGACCAAAGAGGCAGCTAAGGCTGATGACGCGGTCACTCCTGTTGTGGACTCGGAACGTGTATCCAGTCTTGTTCAAAAGTACTTTTCTAAGGAAGAAGATGGGCCTGGTAATAAGTCCGATGTCAAAAAGATTCTTTCTGATATCGTGAAGGAGCAGCAAGAAGATGTGCGTAAGACCTACACCAAGCAGCTCAGAGACAAGGGCTCTGCTGAGGCATATGATGCTACCTGGGTGGAGCGACTTCCCGAACCCATTGCATTGGTTGATGCTGCAGCTGCTGAAGAAGATGTTAGCTCTGTTCTTCCGGTCAAGCTGCCGTACACCACTGGTAAGCTGTATGGCTTGGCAGACCCTTCAAAGGGTTATTTCACTCCTTGGGCTCCTCGACAATTCCTGGCTCCCTTTGCAATCCTACCCCACCACCTGGAGATTTCCTTCAAGACATGCCATGCCGTCTATTTGCGGGACCCCGTTGCCCGTCCTGGACAGTCTGAACTGATTTCTCCCTTCCCTCTTGATATGCATGAACGAGCACATATGTTTTACGATAACAGAAAGAGGAAGTTTTAAAAAGGCATTGGTCTACGACAATGGAGGTTGGAATCTTTGTAAATATGTAATAATCAACTGTATTTAGATTGACCCTTCTAAGCGTGCTGCACAAATGACGAGGTAACCTTGCCGGAGGCGTCAAACTTGTGAACAATCTGCTCAGGGAGAGGCAGCTCAATGTAGTCACCCTCCTGGCCACCAGATCGGGGAATATTCACGTTAATAGAAGAAGTCTGAGCAGTATAAACGTCAGCGTTCAAGGAACCCTCGCTCAGGTAAATCTGGGAGTTCTCCGTCTGGTCCAGAGAAATGGTCGATACGACACCAGTAACCTGAATACCAACACCCGAGGATTTGATAACACTGACACCAGCTACTAGGTTCTCTATAAGAACGCCGATCTTCTTGCATTCATTGACAGAGACAGCATTACCCTTTCCCTTCAACTGAATAGTACAGTTAGTGCATCGATCAATAAATACGCCGTGGTCAATTTCGAGATCAAACACAAGGTCATGCTCGTCTTCAAAGTTCTCAATGAGCCACTTGCCATCAACAAACTCCTTCTTGGGCACTCTCTTCTTGGGAGCAGCGGTGGAGAGTTGAGCAGGCTTTTTCGGAGGAGCGGGCACCTTTTTGGCAGGCACTTTAGGAGCTTCCTTTCGCAGCTCGGGATTTTTGTGGGTCATTTGGCTCTTATCGACCTTCTTCAGTCCTGCAGTGACTTGTTCGCCCTTACTAAGGTCCTGGAAAAGAGCAGTCATGCCTCCAGCAGACTTCTGAGCTCCGGCAGAAGGCTCGTCAGCCTTGAAAATGTCAGCCGGAGGAAGAGGCGGAGGCGGAGGAGGGGGAGCAGGTCCACCGGCAGGAGCAGCAGGAGGAACAGAAGTAGAGGCGGTGGCAGTAGCAACGTCCTTCAGGGCCTGGTCTAGAGTAGTTCCAGAGGGATTCCATGCAACACCCTTGGCATGGTGCTTCTTGACGTAGTCCACCAGCCCGGAGAACAGCTTCAGATAGATCTTGACCCACTCAACCTGCCTCTTGTCGGTGTCTTTGAACTCCTTGAGGACTCGATTGGAGTAGAACTGGGCAGAATCTCTGAAATTGATAATGTAGTCCACCGGGTCATCGACGCCGATCCAGCCCAAAGCAGGGACACCTTCAGCCACTGTAGCCAAATTGTTGATGACTTTGGAAGATCGGTTAGATTCTCGAAGGGAGATGATAGACTCAGCCTGCTTGGAGATTTTCTTGTACTGGTCTTGGAAAGCCACGTCGTCGAGAGAGGGTCGGGTAGCCTTGGTGGCTGCTTTGAGGAAGTTTTCCTGAATCTCGAAAGCGTCGACCAAATGAGCCAGCTGCTGCCCTAGCAGCTCATCAATTGCACTGGAAGATTCAGCCAATTCCTTGAGAGGGCCCGTAATGAGCTTGTTAAAATCGGAAATGATAGGCTGGCCGCCAGCCACAGCCGGCTCAGGCGCCGCAACAGCAGCAGCAGCAGCAGCAGCACCACTAGCAGCAGTAGCAACAGGAGTAGCAGGAGTCGTCAGAGTAGCCTGGGATGCAGAAGCTTGGGGAATATTGCCCTTGGCGGAAGAAGTCTCGCCGGCGGCCTTGCTGGCAGCATTCACAAACGCATCTTGGTGATACATAGTCAGATCCTCCAGACGGGAAGTTGCAGCTTCGAGCCTGCCAATTGGTTAGACAACAGAGCTCCAAGAGGGCCGAATAGTGTTGTAGGAAACTTACCGCTTCATTAGCGTGAGCATATTATAGCCCTGAATGGGCGATGCTTCTGACATTTTGGGGTAGGTGGTGTGCTGTTCGAGAGGGACACTCGTGGGTGGTGAGTGGGTGGCTTGGTTGGGCGGAACGGCTAGCACAAGGCCCACGGCTGGAGGATCAAAAATCTGCCTATCATGGTGGCTCGCTCGCTCGCTCGACAGCACCCACGCACGCACGCATCGCAACCACAAACCTGCGCAACGCTCGTTCCCGTAACGCCATGCCTGTCGAAGAAAAAACACCCCTGCCAGTTCAGAAGGTCTACCCGGTGCGGGACGTGCCGCTTGCTACTTCTGTCGAGGAGACGTCTGGAGGATGGCAGCAAGGACTGCCTATCGCGATTGATCTGGGCACCGACCAGACCAAGGTAGGCTACGCCAACGAATCTGGCCCCAGTCATGTCTTTTCGTCTCTGAGCGTCAAATATCGTGACAGGAAAATCAATCGTACTTATTTATTATGCGGCAATGATGTTTTTGTCGACCCGTCTGCCAGACTCCAAGCTCGTTCTCCCTTTGACGGCTCTTTGGTGTCCAACTGGGAAATTGCAGAAAACCTCCTCGATTACAGCTTTGCCAAAATATCCGTCGAGTCTCAGAATGGCGTCGACAACCCTATTGTGATGACTGAGGTTCCTGGTGTTACCGCCAGCCAGCGTCGTGCCATGAATGAGCTGCTGTTCGAGGGGTATCGGGCTCCTAAAGTGGCCTATGGAATTGACTCCCTCTTCTCATTTTACCACAATAGGCCCACCAGCAAGAATGGCCTGGTGGTCTCGTCAGGAAACGAAGCAACACATATAATCCCAATTATAAATGGCAGAGGCGTTTTGTCACTTGCCAAGAGAGTCAATTGGGGTGGCCGTCAGTCAGCAAACTATCTCCAGTCTCTTCTGGCCCTCAAGTATCCTCTTTTCCCTACTAAGTTAACGCAATCACAGTCTACTTTCTTGGTTCGAGATCATAGCTACGTCTCTCTAGACTACTCGGAGGAGGTCAATCGGTTTCTGGACTGGAAAGGTCTAGAAAATCGAGAACGGGTTGTTGAGGTGCCTTTCACCCCCACAGTTATCCAGGAAAAGTCTCAGGAAGAATTGGACGCACTAGCAGAGCGACGCAAAGAGTCCGGAAGGCGGCTCCAGGAGCAGGCTGCCAAGAAGAGACTTGAGAAGCTCATTCAGCGGGAAAATGACCTTGAGTACTACAAAAACGTCACAGCCCAAATTTCAACTGCCACCAAAAAGGACACAAAGAGAATTCTGGAACGAGAGGGATTCCGAGACGAAGCAATGCTACAAAAGACTATGAACGAGCTGGAAAGGGCCATTAAGCATGCCAGAAAGCAAGACGTTGGTGATGACGATAGTGAGGACGAACCACCATCGTTCCCGTTGGTGGAAATCCCTGACGATCAGCTCGATGAAGAAGGTGTGAAAGAGAAGAGGAAGCAGCGTCTCCTCAAGGCCAACTATGATGCAAGAATGAGAGCTAAAGAAGAAAAGCAGCTGGAAAAGGAACGGCTAGTCGAAGAAGAGGCCAAAGATGCTGAATGGAGAAAGAAAGATCTCGCAGGCTGGATTAAAGATAGACGTGGAAAGCTTCATGAGATGCTTGATGCTATTCGTGAGCGCAAGAGACTTAAGGAAGAATTGAGTAATCGAAAGTCCATGGCTGCTCAGCAACGAATGAAGAATATCACCGCTCTAGCATCAGATTCCGCTGGAAGAAAGAGACGAAGAGGTAAAGATGAAGAAGTCGATGATACATTTGGTGCTAATGATGATGACTGGGCTGTTTACAGAAACATAGCCAATGTCAGTGATGAGGAGGAAGGTGAAGAGGAACAAAAGGCCATTGCACAACTGCAAGAGCAGCTCTTGCTACATGATCCTAATTTCAGCTTAGAGGAAATGAGAGATGAGCAGGGAGATTGGCGTGATAGTATTGTTCACATGTTTTTGCGTGGACCCCATGAGTTCGATGGTGAATCCCAGGCCCAGCAGCATCAGTTGGTGCTCAATGTTGAGCGTATCCGAGTACCAGAGGTCTTGTTTGAGCCATCAATTGCTGGTGTGGATCAGGCTGGAATTGGGGAGATTTCGAGCGACATTCTGCTGCAGCGGGTTGATAAAAGCCATCTGAATGAAGCGGCATCAAACATTTTTGTAACCGGTGGTCAAGCATTCTTTGAGAATTTTGACGAGAGACTGCGAAGGGAACTGAGAAGCGTTCTTGATGTAAGCACGCCAGTAAAGGTGTACCGTGCAAAAGACCCTGTGCTGGATGCATGGAAGGGGATGGCTCAATGGGCCACTACTGAGGAATTCAGCAAAATGGCAGTTACGAGACAAGAATATGAAGAAATGGGTAGCGACTACATTAAAGAGAATCGCTTTGGGAATACGTTGCTCTAGAACTTGTAGCATAGATTATTAAACAAAATATACAAACTTACAGCGTGAGCCTTCCTTTTAGTTTTTGCTCTTTTGCTCTTTCTTCTCTTTCTTCTCCTTTTTGTCCTTCTTTTTCTCTTTCTCCTCCTCTAATGCCTCCTTCTCAACTAGAGCAGAAGCTTTGGATGAAGGCTTCTTGCTGTTGGGATTCAGTCCCTTTTTCTTCAAGCTTCGTCGTTTAGACTTCTCAATAAACTCATCATCTTCCGGATTATCAAACTGTGTGAAATCGTCATTGATAATAGAGACCCCTTCTTCCTCAGCCTCAGATCGAGCACGACTCTCCTTCTCCTTGGCACCTGCCTTGCTCTTATCATGAACACTAGAAGCAATTTTCTTGAACTTAGCAACAAAGAAACCATCTACGTTATAAGTGTGAGGGTAATATCTTCGAGTAAGCTTCAACTTGGGATTGAACTTCTTGCCACGGAAGCTGGTGAAGCCCTCTTTTCCAATTTCAAGGTTGGTTTCGACAAGCTCGACATTGGGCCTCTTTCTCAGAGCATAGTCAACAACAGCCTCATTTTCCTCAACCATGACTGAGCATGTGGAGTAAACGATAACACCACCATTCTTTGAATGGGCATCAACGGAGTCAATTGCAGAGAGCAACAACTGCTTCTGCAAATGAGGCAGCTGAATAAAATCTTTAGGTGTACGATTGGTCTTCACCTGGGGATCTTTGGCAATAACACCAGTACCAGAGCAAGGAGCATCTAGCAGGACTCGATCGAAGCCACCAATGACCTTGGGAAATTCTCGGGCGTCATAGTTGCAAACAATGGTATTCGTACAACCCAAACGATGAATATTAGCGATAAGCGACTTTGTTCTGGGCTTGCTAGAATCGTTTGCAAATACGCATCCGGTATTTTTCATTAATGCAGAAATAAACGTAGTCTTACCACCGGGGGCAGATGCCATATCGAGGATTCGCTCATTCTCTTGAGGAGCCATGGCCATGACAGGCAAGAAGGAAGATGCAGCCTGTAATATATACTGTCCAGCAAGATACTCAGGGGTGGCACCAATGGGTACCTGTGAATCGAACACCTGCAGACCAACCTTAGTCCAAGTACCGATAGGCTGTAAATTGACACCTCTGTTGGCAAGGGCCTGAGCCAAATCTCGTCTTCTGGTTTTCAGAGTGTTTGCACGAATAGTAACCGGTCGAGAAACTTCGTTAGCTTCGAAGAATTCGATTGCTTCTGAGGGACTGAACAGGTTGTAAAGTTTTTCAGCCAAATATCGGGAGTAGCCGTAGTACTCGGAAATATCGTCCAGCAGCTGTTCAACGTATTCGGCTCTAGATCGACCCTCTTCCGAAAGATTTTTAAAATCCTCCAGGACCTTAACAATTTCCAGAATTCGGGTTCGGAGAACATTGACGTCGGTGGGCGCATGTCGGGCACCTTCCTCATCGTCAGAATCGAGCTCAGTTCTTCGCTTGGGGAGAACAACAGCACGAGGATTCTCCTCAGGAGCATACTCTCTACCTTCCTCATCGGAATCCTCAGAGTCTTCTTCCTCGGACTCTTCTTCCTCGGAGCTGCCATCCTCCAAATCAACGTCGTCATCTTCCTCAGAGTCTTCTCCGTCATCAGAGTCGAACATAGTCATTGTCTGTTTGTTGGCAGCCTCCAAAATGTCATCATCGTCATCATCATCACTGAACATAGGTTTGCTATTGGATTCTCCTTCGTCTTCAGAGTCGTAGAATTCATCTTGCTCTTCGGCTGCAGAACTTTCAGATTCTTCGAACAAACTCTTTTTGGTGGCCTCCACTTCAGCAGACTTAGCCTTCTTAACCAGCTTTTTAGATTTTGACTTTCGGTCAGAAGCCTTTCTCTTATTATTCTTCTCTCCGAGGAACTCGTCCAAAGAAGGAGGAGGGGGTTGCTTATTTCTTGCCCGTCTTCCCATGATGTATGCTATGTGTAGTGGAAAAAAAAAATTCAGGCCAGTGAAAAAAATTATATAATACATGGTAGCCCGTTAGATAGGAAAAACCCCTCGCAGTATTTGTGATCTACAAATTTAAAAATAGCATGACTAATCTCTCTGATAAATAGAATAAGGAATTATATATAGTACCTTTATATATTTATGCTATGCCAATCAGGTACTGTTCTGCTATATCTTGTCAAAGGTAGCTGGCCCATAAAGTGTGCGTGCGGCTATACTATTCTTCAAAGTCGCAAAAATTTTGGTTGATGGAGACAAATCCATCGCAACTTCAAGCCATGAGCGACGAATTCGATCGATCCATAATACAGCCTAATCAGTATATTCTGATTAGGCTCCCTTCGGACAATTTTCGTCTGGAAAAACTGGAACCTGGTACAAGCCTTAGTCTTGGAAAATTCGGCACTTTCAAGGTTGACGAGATCATCGGTCATCCTTTTGGGTTCACATACGAAATCCAGCCTGATCAAACAGTCAATATTGTGGATAATGAGTTTGAGATCGATGAAACAGAAGTACTTATTGAAAGTACTGAGACTAATCAAGATTTGTTTGATGACCCCACGAGCCAGCAGTTAACCAATCTTGAGATTGAAGAGCTGAAATCCGCTGGAGTCAAAGGAGAAGAACTGATCCAGCAGGTAATTAAATCACATGGAGCTTTCAGCAAGAAAACAGCATTATCGCAGGCAAAATATCTGATCAGAAAACAAAAGAAGTTTCTGCAGAGATTTACTCCTGAACTCATTGGCTCTAACGAACTATGTGATATTTATTCTGACAAGGAGAGTTATAGAATCATGAGAATGGGTGCAGCTGACATTGGACTAATGCTAAGCCTTGCTAATGTGAAGCCTGGTGGTGTTTATATGGTTGTTGACGATGTGAAGGGCCTCATTGTTGCTTCTCTGATGGAGAGAATGGCAGGGGATGGAAAAATTATCCTTGTTCATGCAAATGAACAGCATAACGTGGATGCGCTAAAGTATATGAATTACTCTGAGGGTCTCATACATTCAATGGTCAAGCCAATTAACTGGTTGGATATTTTGCATCCAGATGAAGCCTTGGATTTCGAAACTTTGGACAAGAAAGAGGTTGATGAAATGAAACCTGCTCAAAAGAAGCAGTATTATAGAAGAAAGGATAGATATGAGACAAGACTGGAAATCTCCGCATTGCTTGACGAGGGAAAGGTCGAGGGCTTACTTGTTGCTACTGAATTGTATCTGCCAACTCTAATCCCCCAACTACTTGAATTCCTACAGGGATCTGCATCTATTGCTCTGTATAGTGAATTCAAGGAGATTTTGGTTTCCACTAATGAAATTTTGCTGAAGGATCTGAGAGTGATTGGCCCAAGTATTACTGAATCGAAAGTCAGAAAGTATCAAACAGTGCCAGGAAGAATGCATCCCCACATGACCTCACCAGCCGTTGGAGGGTATGTGCTGTCTGGAACTCGAGTAGTTCCTGGTGCCGGTGTAAATGCCGCCGGCAAGCATAGCAGGAAGAAAAAGAAGGTGGAGGCTACACCATCTACAGAACAGTCAGTAAAGACAAACTCTGTGCTCGAAACAGAAGCTAGCCAGGACGAAGACCAGAAAATGGAACATAATGAATAAAAGTATTTGTATAGTATTGCATATTCGGCTAATAATGCTGAATTCAATTCAGCGGCAAATATAAAATCCGCCTTAAATCTGTTAATAAATCTGTCAGTGAGCTCCCATCGACCTATTGCGCCATTGGCTGGCTTAAATACTTATGAACCAAATCAAGCAGTCCCCGAAATATCAATTTCCTGTCCTGGATGAACTGCACTATAATGCTTCTGCCAGCTTTGCAAAAAATTGAAATCTTCTTGTGAACCCCACAGAGCAACAGCTCTAGGCTTTCCGGCACTGTCATAATAGAAGCAGCTATCCCAGTGCAAATTCTTCTTCGCGAATTGCCGAACAAATTCTACCTGCTCCAGGTCACCAACCTCGAATACAATTGCCTTTGAGCCAACCTGCTTTCCAAGTAACATTATTTTCTCATAAAACTCAAAGCCACCGATCAATGCGAGATGAGGTTCAAATCGTTGCACGCTTCGATCAACCTCAGTGGAGAAGGTGTCTTGCGAAACGTACGGGGGATTGGCGATAATGATATCTGCAGGGCCTCCTAAGATATCTTTGATCTTCTGAGATAACCTTTCAGTCTTGAATATGTCTCCTTTGAGTGCAGATATAGTATTGTTCCTCTTTTTGGGTTGCAGAGTATCATAATTGTAGTCCAGGTTGTCTTCGAAGCATCGGAGAGCACGGCAGGAGACATCCACACCAATGATATTTGAGTCCGTGACAGTTTTTGCTAGAGACATCGGGATACACCCCGTTCCTGTGCAGAGATCAACTATATTTAGATTCGATATTCGCTTATTCCTCGTTAGCAGAGCGATGAGGTCCCCGCACCACTCTTCGGTTTCCCAGCGTGGGATCAACACCCCTGGCCGGCACAGAACATCTACGCCAAGAAATGGCTGTGATTTCAACAGATATTGCAGCGGATAGTGATGAGATCTGAGCCAGCATGCTCTGGAAAGAGCGGGCTGGTTCCCATGGAAGTATTCGGTTAACCAAGCGAGTTCTTGCTTGGCCTCGGGCAAGTTCTTAGTGGCAGCTAGAACGAATGGAAGAAGCCGGTCATAAGCTGCAGCCTGACGAACAAGCCTAGGTGCAATTCGCATGGCTCCAAGACCTAAAAAGAATGTAAAAAAGAAGTAGAATTATATCTCTTCCTGAGCCAAAGAGACTATCAATCCAGGGGAAATATTGTCTGCTTCGCGTAGGCAAGAGGAGGAGGTCACCTGAGCACGATAAGGTAGAAGGGAAGAAAGTGTGGGGCAGATAAGCCGAAGAAACTATGGGCGCCAGGGATCGAAACAGCATGTAGGAATGAACTAATGATTTACAAAGAGGAGATGAGATAAATGGGTGTTCTTCTTCTTTTTTGCAAGACAAAGAATAGAACTGCTACCAATAAACAAGATTGGAATTAACGAGGAATGTGCATGTGTAATGTATTATTATAAAACTGTAAGCTAACCTGGCTTAATTGTCAGTGAAGATGTTCAGCGGAATACTGCAAGTGACAACATGATTGGGGAGATCCACAATTTCGGCAATTTTCAGATCCGCAGCGACGGAGCAAAGAGTATAAGCATCCTGTCTAGTAATGCCCTTCTCTTTGGCCAGCCAAGTGATGAGGTCCCGCAGGGCCATTCTGGATGCTTCATAGAGATCGTGGTGAACACCGAGACAGTAGTAGGTACCCTTATCGACATCGGGGACTTCGGTGCTAGGAGGAACGTACAGGTGAGGAACAGTGAGCCAGTCGGGCTTCTTGATAAGATTAAGAGTAATAGTGGCCTTGAGAGAACACTCGAGGGCACATCCGCCCACCTCACCGTCACCTTGAGCGGCATGGCCATCACCACACGAGAACAATGCACCGGCGACCTTAACAGGCAGGTAGAGCTTGGAACCCTTAGTAACCTGTCGAGTATCAATGTTACCACCAGTAATATAGGGAGGGATGGTGGAAAACTCGCCGTCTTCTTCCGGTGCTACGCCGACAATGCCGAGGAAGGGCTTAATGGGAATCTCAATTCCAGGCTTGAACACAGCCTTCTTAGCACCCTTGGGCAGATCCCAGATAGTGAGGTTCCAATCCTGAAATTCATCGGTAAGGAGTCCATACTGAGGGAAAACAGCGGTCCAACCCCAGTCGGCGACGACAAGATCATCGAAAGTGACTTCTAGAACATCGCCGGGCTCGGCACCGTTAACGTAGACCGGGCCGAAGATAGGGTCGAGCTGCTCCAGATCAGACTTGATGAGATCCTCAACAGTGGAATCCTTGGTCAACTGCTCGTTACTGCTCTCGATAGTATCAAACTCGATAGTGCTGCCGGGATCAACGTGAAGCACAGGCTTGGTAGCATTGGACCATTTAAGGTTCTTCTGTTGTGAGTTGACGTGGAAAGTGTGGCCCGATAGACAAACCATGATGATGACAAAAGCGTTAAAAGATCGGAATCAAAGAGCAGCTTCTTATGCGAACATCGAATAAGTGTATGTGTGGAAGATAATCTTTTTATGTACTGGAGTTATGTTAAGAGAACCCGACATTTTCACTGTTCTCATCGCTAACTCTAATGGGACATAGGCACATTTCCCGATTAGGAAGGTAAGTAGCGGCTTTCTTGATAACATCAGCATCGCATATCTTCATAATCGGCATTACTCCACTTCCCTCACCAGTAAGCTTTGACTCTGTTTGGCGGTAATTCCGCTGCTCTCGACTTGCTTCCCGTTGGGGTAACGAAGTAGCTCAGTATGGCTTGGCAGTACTGTAGAACGGATTTCCCCCCGCCGGCCATACAGTTGGATCAACATAAGCACCAAGCATCTCCCCCCTTGACTTAGCCCTCTTCACTTAGCTGGTGGTGCGCTTGCAAGGGTTGTCTGTGTATGTGTGTGTAGCTACCCCTCACAGCCATTGTACACAGGCTCAGCAACATTTTCACAAAATTTCTACGCCCAATCAGCTATCCAAATAATGCCTATTTCGGAAAGGTCTTCCGATCCTACAGCAGGGCTTATCTGACGATAGGCTAGCCTGCGCGGGTAAAGAAAGATGGCCAAGAAATAATCAGGCACTCTCTTATCATTTACTCCCTTCAGAAGATGACAGGCTCTATTTAAGGCTTTTTGTGTCTCTTATGAGGGAGAAATTAGGCACTCTGCCATTCAGTATGGCGTGCCTCAACCACCTCAGCCAGACGCAGCTCCGATCGCTATAGCCATAGAGAAGCCGCATCTCCATTTTTGGCCGTTTGAACAATGCAAAGAGCCGGAGATGCTGGCGTAGGGCAAATACAGAAGAGCCATTTTCCAATAAGAGACCCATGTCTTTGTGGAGAAGTGCATTATACTCGAGCTAGTAGCGTCGCCGAGTCGTATTAGTTGGCCTGCTTCATTTGCTGCTGCTGCTGCTGCTGTTGCTGCCACCTCGATGCCCCAAGCCATGCCGAAGCCGGATTTTGTTTGGGCCCCAAACCGGGCCGTTTAGAAATTTTCTTCACATTAGTCAAACGCTCTTGCTGCAAAGTAAAGCAATTTAATATACCAAAAAATCTGGCGCTCCGGTAGGGCAACCTCAGTGGCCGCAGAAACAAAATGCCGGCTGCATTCATCTATTTTTATTCTCTAATTTCCCTCAACCACGAACGACCGTGTGCTTTTTTTCCCTTTGGAACCTCCACCGGACTGACTGTACTTGCTGCGCTTCCAGTGATCATCTGACTGTCTTTTGCTGTTTAGTGGTTGTGCTAGACGCCTGTCCTCTCGCTCGCCCGCTCTCTAGAAAGCTGTCCAGCCAAACCCAGCCAGCCAGCCAGCCCAGCCCTTCCAACCCTGGTTCACCCAACTTTGTTGCAGCGAAACCACAAACGCACCCTCCTCTGGAACGGTTCCTTCCAGACGCATCTCTGAGGGGAATGCAACTGTAAGCTCTGTCTGTAGTCTGGTACTTTCTAGAGACTGTCTATTCGTTACCTGGAATATCTTCCATCTTTGCTTCTGGTGCCGCCTCTGGACTGACTGTGTGCGTTGCGTTGGTGCTGCCACTAACGCACTCATTTGCCGGTGCTTTGAATACCTGGCCAAGTCCATAACCTCCAACCTTTTTCCGCCCGCACCTTGGAAATTTTTGACTCGAGTCATACACCTGGCGCTGGAGAAATATGTCGGCCTCCAAGCTGTTGTCATCGTCTACTCACCACCCATCCAAGCTCTCCAAGGAGCTTGTGTATGAGTCTGACGATCCGCCGCTTTCTCCAGCAGCGGTCGGCGACAACCACTGTACGTGCGATTCTGATTTGGCTCTAAATCAATCTGGAACTTCTCCAGACATCCCGAGTATGGCTTTTTCTTCGAGCAATACATCCACCATGACTTCTTCTATCAATTCTGCGTCCTCGGAGGACTCCCTCTCCAGCCCACCAAAGCAGGCTGGCAGTCCTCCGAAGCAACACCACGATAGGGGCTCCTCCACAAACCCCTCCACCTCTGTCACATCAACCATTCTCGCATCATCTGCCATTTCTCCAGGCACTGTGGCATCTTTGATGCCACCTCCGAGGCCCGGAATGGTTAGATATCATTCGCTGCCTACTATTTCGACGCTGTCGCCGACTAGACAGCATTTCCGCATCCCGAATGATTCTCCTAGAGAAATCAAAGAAACTCTGAACGCAAACCTCTATCTGGAGTCTACTTCTGGTCGAACGGTGATAAACCAGTATGAGCTTTTGGACGTTGTTGGCCAAGGCTCGCTGTCCTCTGTTAGTGTCGGTGTTGATCGCCAGACCCATACCAAGTATGCAATCAAAAACTTCTCGAAATCGCAACTTAGAAAAATGAGAAGAACGGAGTTTCTACATAAGCGAAAGCTCATGCGTGGCGGTAGAAACAAAAATGCGAGTGACTTTGAACAGGAGTGGACCCAAAATTCCACTCCAATAGATTTAATTCGTCGAGAGGTAGCCATCATGAAAAAGCTGGACCACCCTAATATTGTCAGCCTGATAGAAGTCCTGGATGATCCATATGGCGATAATCTTTATATGATTCTGGAATGGTGTGCTAAAGGGGTCATTGCCACTACTGACATGCAGCCTGGTGGGCCTGCTAACGGCAAGCTGTACTCCCGATCCCCATATTCGGATGATCAGTGCAGACTGTATTTCAGAGATATGATTCTTGGTATTGAGTATCTCCACTCCCAAGGCATCGTGCATAGAGACGTCAAGCCGGAGAATGTCCTGGTTGATGAAGACGATGTAGTCAAGATTGTTGATTTTGGCGTGTCTGAGATGTTCGATAAAGCTCAAAGTAACGATCTCTATCTCACTAATCATGCTGGTTCACCAGCATATATGGCTCCTGAACTTGTGGAGCTGATGGTCAAAAAGGATCCCCGTCGCCATAGACGAACTGGAAGTGATGAGTCTATCAACATTATTCCGAATGCTAACAGCATCTCGGGTAGGGCCACTGATATTTGGTCTATGGGCGTGGTTCTCTATTATATTAGATTTGGATTCTTGCCATTCACTGCTGAAACTATTTCTGAATTATGTGTTAAGGTGTTGGAAGACGAAGTTAGATTTCCCGATGATGCATCGGAAGAGCTAAAAGACTTGCTACGATCCATCCTTCAGAAGGATCCTAGAAAGCGAATTACCATGCGGCAAATTCGAGAGGCCCCGTGGGTCACGAGACAGGGTGAAGATCCCTTGCTGTCAGAAGAAGAGAATTGCGCGTATAACATTACGCCAGTCACTGAGGAGGATCTGCAGCAGGCCATTGAGCTTATCGAAGGCGTTATGAATCCAGATGAGGCGAGTGAGCGACTGAGAAAATTGCATGGATGGAGGGGCTCCTTGACTACATCATCACGGTCGTCCCGTGCTTCTTCTCCCTCTGGTGTGGGAAGAGCCTCATCTGTTGGACTTGAAACGCAGCCTGGATATCCTCCTGAGTCCACTGACAAGGTCTCTCTTCTAAGGCTCACTCGAGCTTTAGATGAAATCATCTTCCAGCAGAACACCTCTCCACCTGTGCGCCCCGTTTCGCATAGCCCCTTAATCCCGCCTGTGGTGCTAAATGATGGACTGGATGGGGTGATAGAGAGGCCTACGCGAAGCACCTGGGGTACTGGTGACATGGCTCGCAGCCGAAGCTTGGAGAGTGATGATCGCAGAGAACCTGGTCCTGCACCATAGGCATGTGAATTGCCTTACCAGTAGGTCTTTGATCTATTGGCTATTTATTTTAGATGCTTAATAATAATATAATTGTTTAACTGTATGCTTACTCATATTAAAGGATCTTGTGCCAGACGTCTTGAGCTAAGACTCACAACTTAGCTTTCAGAATCTGATTTTTGATTACAGCGTATTCCGCATCAACTGCAGACCTATTTTCCTTCTGTACCCGATTGAATTTCCCGTCGTTCTCATCATGAGACTGGATATCAGCGAGAATGTTTCGCAAGATGTCGGCTCGAATGCTGCCATAGACAGGGGACTTTGCAAAGGCAGCAACCTTAACGGCGAGTGCCGTAGCTTCAGGCAAGCCACCTGTAGCATCGATCATACCATATTGCAGAGCGTCCGTAGCAGTATATCGACGTGCAGTAAGGAATATTTCAAGAGTACGCTGTGATCCAAATTTGGTCTTGAAAATAGTAAGCATAGGATCCGGCAGGTTGGCCCCAAATAGCAACTCGTTCATAGACAAAAAGCCCTTTGAAGGATTCATCACCCGGTAATCATGATATGTAGCAAGTAGAAAGCCTCCAGCAAAGGCATGGCCATTGATCAGTGCAATAGTAGGCCAGGGAAAGTGAATCAGAGCTCGATATGTTCGGAATAGGTAGTCCTGGAAGAAATGCTCCTGTGATTTCACATACGACAGGTCCAAGCCATTAGAAAAGAACTTAGGGAGGCCAGAAGTAGTAATCAGAGGCTTAGGTAGAGCCTCTTTCTCTGTTTGGAGCCAAATCAGAGCATCCGCATAGGCAGACAAAACCGTTGGAGTGAGTCTGTTATCAGGAGGGCTAGTGAGGGTCACCAAATAGAAAGATGGGTGGTCTTCGACGGTGATTAATGGCTGAGCAGCACCAATGGGAAACGTAATAAGCAGGCTCATGTTGTTCCGAGTTGTTCACCAATTGACTGAGTGATAGCAGGTACCCTGACTAGTACAAGTTCGCCGTTAAATAATGATGTTGATGGCAAGGCTGCCTCGGCACGGGATGATTGTTTTGCGGGGAAGAAAAACTAGACGCATCATCAGGAGGGCTTCTGGGGTAGGTAGGCAGTATTGACAACAACAGAGACCAATGCCGTGTTCTTCCCCGCTATTAGTTATTATACCGAAGCAAGCGCTTGCCTCGCAGGTATGTTTCTGCTGCTTGGTCTGCCTGAAAGAGTTTCTTTTACCAATTGGAAACGGAGTTGCTGTGTTTGGTAATGCCGATCACCAACAGCCTTTCTAGAACTGCGATACGGAAAACCACCTGCAATCTAGCGGGCTTGCTGTAAACGGCATATAAACGGCATATATCAAAATGTAAATAACCAAAACTTTTCTATTCATTAATAAGCTGCAACTACCTAAAGAAGCATTATGTGACAAAAATTAAGTGGGATTTTCTTCTAGTTCTGAGCCTTGATCAAGTCATTGATGTGCTCTTCTCGGTTGCCCAGAGAACCACCCTCAATGAAGTGCTTGAACTTTCGAGGAACACCCCAGCCGCCAGAGGGGTTGGAGAGCTTGAAGGGCCACAGGAAGTTAGAAGCCTGCTTGAAGTGGGGGCCAACAGTGTAGATTTCGTGGATCAAATCCTCAATGCAGATGATGCCAAACTGTCCGAGAGACTCCTCAATAATGGCGTTGTCGGACAAAGCAATTCGCTGCTTGTTGACCTTACCGTAACCCCTCTTGTAAACGAGCTGTCGGACAGAGGCCAGGTTGGGGTAACCGTAAGCAATGTAGGGCTCAACGATTCGCAGCAACTCAAGGGTGGCCTTGGTCAGCTTGATGAAGACAGCATTGTTGATCTGGTGAAGACGCAGGAGCTGGAGGGCCTTTCGGACCTTGGGGGAGGTCTTAGAGATACCCTTGATTCGGATAGCAAACACAAGCTTGTTCTCGGCGGGGATATACAAGTTGCCCTCGGCCTTGGCGAGTCGTCGGAGTCGGACCTGCTCTCGCTCGGAGTCTCGGTATTCCTTGACGTACTTCTCAGCTCGCTGGAAGATAACCTGTCGCTTCTCCTTGGAGGCCTTCTTCTTGGCCTCAGCCTCCTCCTTCTTCTTGGCGGCAAGCTCCTGGGTATTCTTTCTCTTCTTCAAGAGAGTCTCGGGAGGGAAAACCTCGGTGTGGGCGGGGACGGAAGTCTTAGCAGCCATGGTTGGTTGTGTTGGTCGGTGTTGAAAAATCCCAGGTTGGCTCTGCGATGGTGTTTGAGTGGCATTTCCTGATTAGGGCTTTGTGTTTGTGACTGCGTTTTTTGTCGCCGGGCAATGATGATTGTTTCTGTTCACAAATGTGCGGCTGGTCCCAAGCCGTTGAGCCGTGCGCGCCTAGTGCTCAGACAGATTCCGCACAGAGCATCTTGATCGGCGGCTGTGTCCCACAAACAAAGGAGGCAGTTCTTATTAATAAATAATTCATTTTCACTAATACTATATTATATCATCTGCAGAATATAAGAGAAACGAGACAATTTTCTCTAGTCCTGCACCCGGTCTTCCGTTGTCTGGGCCGATGCCTCAGTAGCGTGCGGTGCTGACAACTGACCGCCAGCGCTAGGGAAGAACAGTCGAAAGTTGAGCACATCTGCTCCGTTGATGAACAACTCAACCTTGCCGGTAACCTGCTCAGCTCCAGCGCTGTTGACATCACGGTCAGGACGGGCTAAAAAGCCTCCCATCTCTGCTCTCCAGCCCAGCCATTCATCGATCCACATTCGCACAACCCACCAGGCACCGAAACCTTCTCCACCATTTACACTAATATCTCTCAAAGCACAGGTAAGAACCGTACTCACGCACAATAAAATGATTCGAGGAGGAATAGAAGGGAATATTCCAGGCAGAGCTGACAGATATTCGGCCCATCGCAGAAGCTCTGTGGGATACTCATATCCGGTCATATCGAGTTGTCGTCCAGCTCCCACATCAGAAGGGCTATCACTTTTTGCACCTTCAACCCTAGGGATTTTGTTTCCATTCTGCTCCTCTCCAGACTTATTGGTGCCACCTTCTTCATCATCGGCACCTTTGAATTCTATGTATATGTCGTTGTCCAGTAGTGCGTCACCAGACTTGGGTCCACTAGCACCTGGGGCAACAGAGTCCTCAACCGTGGTCTGTCGGGCAGCAGAAGATCCCGAAATAGGCAGAACAGAAAGTAGCCCTGGAATCTCCTCATCAAGAATCTTAGCCACTCGAGCATATTCGCAGGGAGCCTCTCTCTCAGCAATGGCTTGTCCATTGACATACTCAGCCCAATCTTTCTTCATTTTCTCGACTTCATTGACATTTCCCAAAATTCTACCAGCATGAATGCCAGCATCATTAGCTCTCAACATACGATCAACGACAGAGACAAATGCTTTGGCAGACACAAGCTTCTGATCAATGAGGTACAGAGGCATGTTGTTGCTGGTGAGCGAATCCCTGATCCTAGAAGGTAGACTTTGGGCAAGAGTCCTTAGCTGTTGTGACACCTTTGGAGGGATCTCGTCTAAGATAAGACGATTTAAGAGGTATATCATTTCCTTGTAAAGCAGCCAATCAATGCGGGCTACCCAACGAGTGACAGACTCCTGGCTTAGCAGCCGCTGGACTGGGGTTGTCAGGCCACCGATAAATGTTTGAATAGTTTTGAATAATTTGCCAAATTGCATAAAGCGCAAGTACTCCATCAGAGATTGGCAGTAACTCTTGTACAGGGCACTAAGCGTTGCTACGTCATCAGGGTTAGCCTGATAGCTGGCGGGCAAGTAAGGCTCTAAGCTGGGGATAGAGAAATCTCCACCAGTACCAGCAAGAGGAACATTTAGGCCATCCATCAGCGAGATATCGTGCATAAAGTCCAGCTTACCTCCACTGGTAGGGGTTCCAAGTCTATTGGAATCATCTCCTGGAACAGAACTAGGACTTTCATTGCCAACAATTGAAATGTTGTGTGTAGCACCGTTGCTTGGGGTATAAGGAGGGTTGGACAAAGTGCTGTAATCTGCTGAAGTATTCATAAGCTGTGGCCGCAATGACACAAAGGAGTCAGGAGTATCAGCTGAATATCTACCAGGAGTTCCCACAGGTGTGTCTCCGCTGGGCTGGTTCAGCTCGTCAACTAAGCTGACACCACAGTAATGGTACTTTGACTGACCACGAATACCCAGTCGTCTGGTTCTGATCTGAGGAAACTTTGTTCTGACTAGCTTTCCAAATGAAGCTGGGTTCAAGGGCCTCAGATTGTAACCTGAGCATAAAGAAACATACCGCGCGTAGATTCTGTTTCTAGGAACGTTGGCTTCAGGCGCGAGCTGGCAGAACTTCTGCAGCCAGGCTAGACCAAACAGCTGCCGGTTCTTCTCAGCTACTGAAGACGTAGAGTTTCCTGGTTCCTGGTCTCTAACCCTATCAGCAAGGTCTTCCAAAGGCATGTTCAGGTCTTCACTACTGAACTCGTTCAAAGCGCCAGCCTTGCGCTTTTTGCCCAGGCTGGACGAAGTGGTGCCATTAGACAAATTGGATATCTCATTATCGAGAAGCATTGCACTGCTATCAGCTTGCTGAGAGAAGTCTCTCGAACCAGGAGAGCTGTCTCCAATGTAGCTTCCACTCTGCATGATACCAGGGTATCGGTGGACGGGGGTGCTAGTTGCCGAAGGATCTTGTGAGAGTCCCATGGAATGAGTCTTTGAGTGCGCATTGTTTGCACCGACAAGAGTGCGAACAGCATTGTCGGCAGCAGCTTGGGGGTCGTGATGGGCATTATAAGTAAAGGTATCAGCAAAAGGGTTACTTCTGGCGTTATTAGGTTGATGATCACGATGGTGCTGTGGAAGAGCACCGAATTGTACATTTGATTGATCGTTCTTGGTGATATTCTGGGTGATAACAGAATCATAACGCTTTGGCTCGTTGCCATCTGGCTGCTTCTCTGTTAGGAAGCCATTTTTACCAAGCTCCGGATCAATTGGAACTTGAGGACGAGAAGGAGAGGATTGATTGGAAGACAAAATCTTGGCATCGACTCCAGAGCCATCCCGCTTCTGACCGTTAGTCTCAGATTGCATTGTATGAGATGGTCGGCTTGCCGAACTCTGGCTCGCGGTCGACGTGGATCTCGCGCTGTTGCCAGACGGTTGATTGCTGCTCGCGACAGTGGTAGCAACAGCAGCTGCGGCAGCGGCAGCAGCAACAACACCGGCTGGATCATTTTCAGTTCCTTCATTAGTACCTATACTGTTCTCTTTCGAGCCGATGGTAGTGGAAGCCAGAGCTGAGCCAGTTTCGGTACTGGAAGGACGCTGTCGCGAGGGGACGATGTTTGCGTTTTCCATCTGGTCAGCAGCACCACCTCTCGACTGCGGGTCTAAGTTCTCAGGTAGAGGCATAGCAGCAGTGGCTATTGTGTCATTCGTAGCCATGTGATGGTTCTGAAATAACAATGCGCAGAGGAATCTAAGACTGTTTTGAGCAGATAACGCCGTTTAGGGTGGTGGTTGTGTTAGTTTGTAGGTGTGTATATGTTTTTTTTCTGCCGGCTCCAGAAAGGTCTGATAACGGACGGGGATCGAGACAACGTCAAGACTGACAGAGAACGATCACACGCTGACAAATAACGGGGAGTAAAGCACAATAATCACACGGAGCACTAAGCTGAAGCAGAGTGCAGAGACTCGGAAGATATTCTTTTGCGAAAAAAGCTGATTGATGTCGGTGGAGCCGAGCCCCGGAGGGTGCAAATGCGAGGTAAGAGGTCCGGAGAGACAGTTAAACCAGTAATGCACAAGCAGACTAGCCAACAACACAGTGTGAGTGGATTAAAAGCGGCTAAGAGAAGGGGAAGATATCCAACAGATGCTGGTCTAAAAGTAATCCAATTTAGAGAACTTCTTAGCCCTGTTTGTTGGAATTAGCTGTGCAGCAGACGCTGATGGTGGAGGGAGGTGAGGAAAAATTTCGACGGTGTCAGATTGGGTGTTGCTGAAAAATAGCCCCTAAACCCCACCGCGCAAAGGTTCACTTAGACGGCAATTGGCAGCCAGAAAATCTGCCTAGGCTAATACAGAGCTCGATGAGATCATTCAATTGATGCTCCTAGATATGACCTTTTTGTTGGATTTGTGAGATTCTGGCCCTAGCTCGGTTGATTGGGCGGCCCCCGGCGACGACGAGCTGGACCAGGCGTGCGGCATGGGCACCATTCGATAGTACGATACTTGTGGGAAATGCACTAAATGTATTAAATGTATTGACAGTTCTATCTGGCTATAGTCTACAGGTGTCTACTGGCGAAAGTTCTTCTATTAACACGAATGCTCCAGATTCCTCTCTGGATCAAGTCTCGTCGGGCATGTGTGCACGCCTATAGGCTTGTGCTAGGCAAGGTTCAGCGCAGCCGCGTCGCATGCATACTAATCAGAGCCTCTAGACATGCATGACTGCGTGACTACAAGGGCAGTTGTTCGGACATGTCCAAAGAAGACGAGTAGCCTAAAACGCGAGGTTTCTATTCCCGCCGAGGACATTTATTCTGGCATACTGGGCTCCCTACCAGTTGGCCGAGCATATTATGTTACTGCCGTCTTCCTAGCTGGATCGATGTAACAACGGTGTTGGTTTGTCTGGGGTAGGTAGATTGTGTGTGTTCCCTTGTACCGAAAGAACTAAGAGATGCAAGCCGCCGATTGAGGTGCAACACGAAATCTGACATCCTGCTCACGGTATAAAACCCCCCAGATAGGATGCATGGTAGCCAGATGCTTACCAGTCGACTTGGCATGCGTCACCCAATGCTGGGCTACTTTGACGAGTTATTTGGCCTATTTTGGGCACAGGATCATCGTCCCAGCTGCTGGCCAATCTACGGCACTTTTGGAAATGTTCCTCCACTATGTACCCCATGCCTATTCAGGCAACGTACCTCCTCGGACAAGCCAGCTTGTTTAGGGAGGCTTAGCAGGAACCAAGCACCGGCAGCGAGTTTAAAAGTCCTTCCTTTTGACAGAAATCTAACGTCATTCACTATATAGATGTTATAAAATTATTATAAATAGAAGAATATGAATTAAATGTTCCTTTCATTTAGGAGGATCTACCTCCCAAAGTATTTCGTGAATCCGTATCCCAAAGTTTTTTGATTAGCCAGTTTGCATTTCCCTTGCAGTTCCCGTTAAAAGTACACTGAGGCGCTCAAAAGCCCCAGAACAACTAGGTCACCTTACAAGGCAAACATGGCAGCAGCACCAATGCCTGCTCCGAGAAGAACAGGGCCGAGGCCAGTAGCGGCAGCGCCAGCCTTGCTGGAGGATGAAGAGGCAGATCCAGATTCGGCAGCAGATCCAGAGGCAGAACCGGTGGCAGAACCACTGTGCTTGGTTGTGTGAGAAGCACCGCCAGAAGTAATCTCACCACTAGTAGACAGATTGCCAGCAGTGGTGGAAGCATTAATGCTACCGCCAGTGGGGACAACAGTGGCATCAGTAGTGGTTGAGTTGAGACCAGAGGTGACATCAGCAGTAGTGGCAGCAGCAGTCGAGTTGTCAGCAGCAGAGGTAGAGGATTCGCTATCAGAAGAAGCGGTACCGTTGTTGACAATCTGGAAAGAAGGAGAATAATTGATCTCGTCCGAAGAGCTGTCATTAATAATCTCAATGGAGTAGTTGCCAGACTCGACAGAGGTAGGAACAGCCCATCGAACGGCACCTTCGTTGGAAAGGCTCTTGGCAATAGTCAAGACATTCTTAAGATTGTTTGAAGGACCGGACACGAGAATCAGGTCAACCTCGTCACCGCCATCAGTACTGTCCCACTCGAGGATAAAGTCAGAGCCAGCGTACAGAACGTCAGTGTCGGTAGGGGAAGTGAAGGCATTGGGGTTGGCAGCCAGGGCATAGGCAGCCAGGGAAACAATGGAAGCGAGAGTAATGTACTGCATTATTGTCCTTTAGTGATTCTTTTGTAATAGGTTTCTAGCCGCGAGGGAGAAATAATCAATCAAACAAAAAAAGTTTGGGGGTGATTTGTACAGAAGGAAGAAATTTGCAAGGGCCTGGGAGACCTGCGGGTGGTATATATATAGGTTTCCCAAACGGTACAAACCGATGGGGAGCACACCAGTGTTTGGTGTGAATGACACCCCAAACGGGACATGAGTAAATTCAGGGGCGCCCTCCTTTGTTCGCCTCGAGCAGCTCAAGGGCCAAAAATATGAGAGGCGTTCCAGGGCCACACAAAGCATGCATACAAGCACGCGGCAGAAGGAACAGGAAAAAATATCTTTAAAGGGGTTCTCTGGCATGCTGTCAAGGGGGTCGACAACCCTGGTTCTGGTAGCCCAGCATTTGGATTAGTCGTCTTTGTTGAGAGGTTACGCACGGTGATACCGCTGAGCTGAGCTGAGCTGAGCCTTGTTCTTTCCTATTCTGCTGGGGCGCCCACCGTGGGTGATGGAGCTATTTTTAACCCTGTCTGCTGCAGCTTAAGGTTTCGAAACCACCCTGTGCACTAAGTGCTACGGCGGTTGCGCCACCATGGTAACGTAGAGCCATACCTGGACACTAATGTCTGTGTGTCTGTCTTTCAATGGGGGGGGTGGGGGGCTGGTGGACTGGTGGACTGGAACGGTGTGGAATTTAGAGTGTGTAGGATGGCTCGTATTGTTAGCAGATCCCATCGAGCAGCAGCATATCAAAGAAGATCTGTCCACGAACATGTTGGACAGAGTGCCTGCTGTATCTGTACTGCTCTGCTCAGCTTAGCTCCGCTCAGCTGAGCTCAGTTTCCCCTTCCCAAATTAGGAAGAGGCTATGTCTGCGAAGTTGCCATGGCATCTTGCCCATGCAGCTACTGGCACGCTTCAGCGGATTGACGTACGGATGGCCCGTGGGCAACCCAGCACGTATTTTGGGGGTTGGGTTAGCACACGCACAATGTCTCTGATGTGCAAACGTAACAACGCAATACTGGTATTGTTTAATACCACACCTGCAAAGCAAGCTTGGCCTACCACCGGCCCAGTGAGGTGGAGCGCATAAATGGAATTAAAAAAAAATAAAAAATAAGAAAAAAACGCATCAACCAACTACTAGCTAAAATCCCTCCATCAGGGCCCAAAAAATTCGAAGATAAGCTGTATCATAGAGAGCCAACCCGAGTTGGAAGGCCCAAAAAGGGTATGGTGATATTATTCTGCTGCTCCGTGCATCATGTACCGCAACGCAAGACATTTGGCCATGGATTGAACCGATTTTGTAGTGCAGTGCATTTAATAGTATCCTGAAAGTATATAGGCTGTTGGCGTTGGACGGGGGCTTGTCCCATCTTTACATTTCATGCCTGTGCTGGATCGTGCATGGTCATCCAACTCATCATGATATGAATAATATATATATATATACAGAACGGAGTTCTCTTTAAACGTCGTTCAATGCTACACTTATCACACCCTTGTGGTGACCATTGTACTGTCTGATAATCTGGCCCGACGCCAGTTCCCACAGGCGCACGTAGTGATCAGAGCTGGCCGTCACCAGGTAGGCACTGTCAGCCGAAAATGCACAGTCCCATACCCACCTTTGGTGATCCTGCAACTCTGTCTCCATATTGAACCCATTGTCTACTGACCAGATACGCGCAGTATGGTCAGCTGAGCAGGTGGCAAGATGCTTGACATCGGGAGATAAAAGTACCTTAGTGATGTATGTCGAATGGCTCTTGAACCGTGTAATGGGAACCAGGGACGTTTCATCCTTGAAATTGCGCATCTTCCAAACATAGCAATTGCCGGTCTTATTACCGGCCACCAGAAGCGTACCATCACTGGCAACTGAGACAGATCCTACCGACACATCTTCCTCTGGAATGAGTCGGTGGGTACATGCATTTTCTCCTAGGTCCCACACCCGTACATTACCCTCTGCATCACAGGCTATCAGCTCGCCCTGGTTAGGGTGTATCACGACATCGTTGACAGGGCATCGATGCTTGTAATTGCGCTGTACAGTAGGTGCGCGCAGGTCCCAGACCTTGACTGTCCCGTCCTCGGACGAAGTGGCCATCCATTTGCCCTCGGCCTGGATCGCCAGCGCCGTCACATTGCCGGTATGCCCCTCAAACGTCATCGTCGGGTTTGGATTCGACGACTTGATGTCGTATAGCCGGATACTATGTGCTCCAGCGCATGCCAGGTACTTCTTGTCTGGTGTAATGGCCATTCGGTTCACCTGGCCGTCTCCGTGATTAATGGTCCTCGAGCAAATGCCGCTCAGTGCTTCCCAGAATTTCACCGTCTGATCATATCCTGACGATGCCAGGATGACCGACATGTCAGATTCGTCTCCCATTGATGGCGAGGCCATAGCAATCGATCGTCGTCTTGCAGAGCTCTTTTATCGCAGATTGGTGCTGGACGATGATAAATGGGACTGACTACATGGGGTGCCAGCCGATGTGTAGCTGCTTATGTCATCGGGACTGCTTTAGCTTAGTCTAGCAGCGGACAGACTGCGGAACAAGGGGCCTGTGGCAATTGGCGTGGCCACAGGAATTTTTTCTTGTCGAAATATCCGATCGCGTCGAATTTATTGTATCCTTACATAAAATAAACAGGTTTACGCTGCCACACTCGTGCTTGGACAGGGTCTTCCTACCTTTGCTGCGTGCGGGATTCTATCCGATAGTGTGTAGCTGGAGTCCAACATTTGCTCGGTGCGGCTGGCCATTTTCTCGAAACTTCTTGATGTCGCTAGACACCAGCCGTCCCCCATACTATATAGGGAGCTTGTTTCCAGCAACTGAGCTGTGCTTCTTACTTTCACCAAAGGTGCAAGGAATATATCTTAAGGATAAACATCAATTGAACACCGATAACAATGGTTAAAGAAACTAAACTATACGACCTGCTCGGGGTAAAACCTGACGCCTCTGATGCAGACATCAAAAAGGGCTACCGTAAGTCGGCCCTCAAGTATCACCCCGACAAGCCTACCGGTGATACTGAAAAGTTCAAGGAAATATCTGAGGCCTTTGACATATTGTCTAATGCAGACAAGCGTCAGCTCTATGATTCATATGGTCTTGAGGCTGCCCGACGAGGTGGTGTGATGCCGGAACCAGGTGCCGGCGGCGCTGGTGGTCCAGAGGGAGGTTTTTCTGGGGGATTCCCTGGTGGATTCCCTGGTGGATTCCCTGGTGGGTTTTCAAGTGGTGGCCAAGGCGGCGGTGCCAGATTTGGAGGTGCTGGTGGAGGTCCTCAGACGTTCCATTTCTCGTCTGGTGGTGGCCCTGGTGGTGGATATACCCCATTCTCCAGCGGCGATGCATTCAACATTTTCAGACATTTCAGTGAAGCCGGCGGTATGGACGGCGGCGGCGATGACGACGATGTCTTCTCCATGCTGAACGGAGGTGGCCGTCGTGCGCGATCTTCCGCTGGTGGCTTCCCTGGAGCATTTGGAGGTCGATCAGCGTCTCCTCCAGAAAAGCAGTCCGTCACCTTGAACCTTCCTGTGGCGCTCGAAGATCTGGCAACTGGCACCACTAAAAAAATGAAAATCAAGAGAAAGGGTCCTGGCGGCAGGCAGGAAGAAAAACTTTTGAGTATCCAGATCAAACCTGGTTGGAAGGCTGGAACTAAGATCACGTACCCCAACGAGGGCGATCGACTTCCAGACGGCTCCTCTCAGGATGTTGTTTTCGTCATTGAAGAAAAGAAACATCCCAGATTTTCTCGTGACGGTAACAACTTGAAGACCAAGTTGAAGCTGTCTCTCAAAGAAGCTCTGTGTGGTTTCTCACGAATTGTAGAGACCATTGATGGAAAGAAGCTCAAGGTCGAGTTCACACGGCCCATCTCTCCTGGACATGTTATCACATATCCCTCGCATGGTATGCCCATATCTAAGGAACCAGGACAGAAGGGTAACTTGATAATAACCGTCGAAGTAGAATTCCCGTCACAACTTACGCCTGCCCAGAAAAAGGCTATTGAAGACAACTTCTGAGCAATCCATTCCATTCTCGGTACGAACTAGACTTTGACAACCATGTAAATACATCTCAGCATACATATATTTATTAATTTTAATGAGAAAAAAAATTGAATTCTTTAAATGGATTTCTATGACCCGACATAATAATAATTTGGCAGAAAGAGCCAGGAAACTGTCTTAAGCAAATTGGTACATTATACATACACATGTAGAACTAAACAATACAAAACAATAAGTTATTTTCAAACATAATCTTCTCCATTACCGAAGTCTTCTACTCGTCCTTCTTGGACTTCTTCTTCTTCTTCTCCTTGGCGTCCTCCTCGTCGTCAGCTTTTCTCTTCTTCTCTTTCTTCTCCTTCTTCTCCTTCTTCTCCTTCTTGTCCTTCTTATCCTTCTTCTCCTTCTTCTCAGACTCAGGAGACTCTTCTACAGTCTTAACTTCCTCGATCAAAGGCTTGGAGGGAGTAGCAGGTGTAGAAGAAGAAGCAGCAGCAGGACCATCCTGGTCGTCTCGCTGTAAGTCGACATAAGAAGACTTCCAGGAGTCGGGAGTGCTCTCGTTGACTCGACCATACTTGTCGAGCTTTCCGGTAGTCTTTAGCTTCTTTTTCTGCTGAGCAACAGGACCCAAACCCCATCGTCGAGGATAGGTGTCTCGCTCCATAATGCATCGCTTGATCTTGGCAACAACACCGTGATCACAGCTGGACAGGTCAACAGTAGACATCTGGGCATAGCCTAGAGCAATTGCTTCGCCCTTGGTAGTGATGAGAACAACCTCGTCGTTGAGCTCAATGCCCTCTTCATAACGCAAAAGACCGGGGATCATGAGCTTGGCACCGTAGCAGACAGAGTTGACTGCAGAGTCCTTGACGACAATTCGCTTGTATCCAAGCAGCAAGGACTCCAAAGGTCGAATACATCTTCGCAAGTAAGACTCATCCTTGGTATTGTCGTACAACCACTGAGCATCGAGGATGTCGTGCAGAGTAACCATGCCATCCTGCTCGCTGAGAGCACCAGATCGCACTCGTCTCAACTCCTGCATGTGTCCACCAACACCCAGAAGCATACCCAGATGAACACACAGAGTTCGCATATAGGTTCCAGCTTCGCAGGAAGCCCAGAATACGCCGAGGTGTCGATCATTGTCGAACTCGAGGAGTTTTGACTCGTAAATGGTTCTGACTCGCAGCTGTCGCTTGACTGCAGAAATCAAAGGAGGTCGCTGGAACAATGCACCAGTCAAGTTCTCAATGGACCGGCCGAGGTCCTTTTCGTCTTCCAAAGCATCATGCAGTCTAACAATGCAAACATACTCCTTACCGGCACCCTGCTGAGACTTGACGAGACGGGTAGCTCGGTCAATGCAGACAATCAGGCAACCAGTAACCTTAGGATCCAAGGTACCAGAGTGACCAGTCTTCTCCACACGCAGAATTCGCTTGATCCAGGCAACAACCTCGTGGGAGCTGGGATTGCTAGGCTTGTCCAGGTTGATGACACCTGAGGAAATGTAGCTAGCCAGGTCTCGCTTCAGAGGAGAGCAGCCCTGAGGGATGGGGGTATAATGTCCGGATCGAATGAGCAGCTTATCATAATTTTTCAGCAGCAAAGGCCAGGTGCTGGTATCCTTTGAAGATCCGCTGCTCTCGGGCTTGATCGAATAATCAGTGGCCTCTTGCATAGAAACTTCTCCACTCATGGTTGGCTGGTATGGTTGAAAAAAAAATATTCGAGATGTGAGGTCTAAAAAATTTCAGTGCTCAGAGAGGGTAAGCGCCTACACAATATGCGGCAGTATGCAGGAAGCACACGGCTGTGCTCGCTAGCGAACCATCAAAACGACGGGATTGACACCACTACAGCATGACAGGCTGCAACAACCAGGCTTGTCGCTCAGTAACTTTATACGTAAAAAATACAATTAAATATAGAATCGTAAAATAAACTGGAGGATATCTATAAGGACCTTTGGAGCAAAGAGACAGTAATCATAACACAATCATTCATACAACTCCAATTTGGGCAGAGATCTTCGAGACTAAGGCCCGCTTCATGAATTGCTCGCGAGCCAGAGCTCGTGTCTGCTTCATGTAAGCTCCCAAATCAATACGATCCTGATCCATAGCCTTGTCCAGAATATAAAATGTATCGTCAATTGCTCGGTCAGATGCAATAATATTGTAGAGCTGATTATAGACAACTGTCTCGGCAATTATCAGCTCGTCAACATTAGGAATCTCCTTGGCTCGAGCCGTACTAATGACTTTCTCTGCTGCTTCCTTCTTTTCATGAAGAATACGGTCATTGACGGCACAATCAGCCATAATGCTCTTCGCTACTTCCGTTTCACGCAAGATCGACTTTTCAGCCCAATCAAGAGCCTTTGCCGTCTGTTCTAGAGCATTGTGGTCCATGTCGACGTTTGGTTTTATCACATTATCAAGCGTATTCTGTAGCTCCGAATGGAGTCGTGCAAGAGCCTGTGCCTTCTCAGGATTAGGAGGCTTGGCGGGGGTAGGTGAACCAGATGAAAACTGGTCTGGAGCATCCATATCCATAATTGAGGTGCGGTTAGCGGCACGAGGCTGAGGAGTACTGTGTGCGTAACTCGGTTCATCTGCAGTTGGAGGGCCGTACTGATGGTTTCTGGGCTGCGGTGCAGCAGCATACGATCCACCAGCTTGGGCCACATGCACCGAAGCCCCAGGGTGAGGACTCGAATACTGAGGAAGAACAGGCTTTGGAGGGATTGGTGGGCCAGCACCAGTCAGATCACCTCTATAACTACCATGCACCGGGTCAACAGGTGTTGGGTGCACAATGGCAGTGTGGTTGGTTCCGGCAGGAGATGCGACAGACGAAGAAAACGACGGAGGATGGTCCCTCGGTCGTGCAAACACTGGTGGAAGTCTTCCAAAGACTTCACTGAATATTCCCACAGCTTCTTTCAGATTGCTTTGTGGGTGGTCTGCCCAGTATGTCAGGTAAGGATGGTAGCATTTGCCATTGGTATCGACAAAGTTGCTTGGCGAAATGATCATGTCTTCTGTGGGTCTCACGAAGATGGTTGGAGCGACCTGAGCAGGGTACTGCTTGGGCACCCATATTTCCACAGGAATGTGATACATTGCGCCATTGAAAAGCGTGGGGAGGATTCCGTAAAGACATAGTAGTAGATCAGAAAAGCCCGTTTCGTCAGTATACACGGCCGTGCGAGGACGCAGGGATGGATACGCAGCTAGCACGTTGGCAACATCTGAATATGTACGATTGGGATCTGCATACTCAGGTTTCAGTACGTTGAACAGCCATTGTAGGAGCTCCGGAGGAAGCGCCATGGCTGTGTCAGAGCGAGCGTTGGTTGAGAGGGTGTGAGTAGTAGGTGGGGGTGCGGATGGGTAGTCCTATTAAGGTTGGGTGTTGCATCTTCACCTTTTAACCACCAACTACACTCTTGAGAACCATGAGCGGGTATGTATGGGTCTACGGCAGCCACCGACGCCTACAGCGAAGAGAAGCGGACTTGAAAGCTGCTCCGAGATTTATTGCTGGAGTTGCAGGGGGTTGGAGAGCCATGCCGACCTTTCGGATTGGAGAGCATTGTTGACTAACTAGCAGTTGGACTGTCATTTTTGTGCTGGTGCTGGTCGCAGCAGCTGGAGGTGCTGCCTGGGTGTTTGCTCCGAAGCAAGACAATACGTGGGTACAAAACAGGAGAAACAGACAAACCGCTGTGAGCGCATTCTAACAGTAGCGTTTGGCGGTCTTCAATTATTCTGACTCTGGCCATGTGTTATATCATGTAAGTATTTGAATAGAGGGGGGTGTGTACCGTCTGGGGGTTGCAGTCCTCCCCCCCTCCAGACAGTTGAGCGGATTTCCAGCAGACACTAACTTTTACAGGTGGGCAATTACATATCTAGGTATGTGGAGCGAACCAGCACCTCCTCCACCGGATAGCTTTAAACTAACTTTATGCAGCACAACTTCATCCCCTTGTGGCTCCTCGACGATCAGACCTCCGACCGGAGTACGCCGAATAACGGATTTTGTTTGTATGATTAGAAAAAGGATATTCTTATTAATAAATTATCGTCTTGTACTGAGACTGTTTTGATTTTCGTTAGGGGGTGCGTACAGCAAAAAGTGCTTGCAGGTGCTTGCGAGCAGCCAAGCCCGAGCCTCCCCCTTTCTGACCACCGCAAACGAAACTCAATCACAATTTACGTAGTTACTCTTGTGACAGGCTTATCTACTTGGGTGGGCCTCAATCGCCAAGTCGTCGCCCCTTGCCTTGGAAGCTGGACGAAAATCGCCCAAAGGAGGTAGAGCTTCCTGTCGACGATCCTGAAGGTGCAGCCTGGTCTCGCGGCTGAAATGCTGTGCCAAACGAACGGCCAGGAACTGTGGCTGGCCGCCCGGGAATCCACTGTTTCAACAACTGCGGGGTTCGAATCAAACGTGATCCCCCATTAATTAACGGATAAACGTAGTCGCAGAAAAGATACATATGTCCAGCCACATAGCCAGAGCCAGTGATTAAGGCACCAGGAGTGCCTTCCAGCAACAGCGACAGCGCAATCATGAGAAACGGCAGATAGCATGCCTTCATTTTCAAAAAGTAAAACGTCACAATGGTATCTGGATTATCCTGAACCCACGTGTACACCATTGCCTGAGTCAGGGGGGACAGGTACATGATACCTCCTGAAATCGCAGCATTGGTAGCCTTTTGATTTAAAAGTTAGCAGGTGCGCTCAAAAGTCAAAAGAAAGAAAATCAAAACTTTGGAAACACAACTTGAAGCCGGACAAAGTTTTTTTCTAAATGAGCATTAAATTGTAGAACCCCGCGGGCGGCAAGCTGAAATAGAAAGTTCAGGTGCCATAAAAACCGCACGATTCACGATCCAAGGGAGTTCAGACTCAAAGTATCAAATCAAGAAAGCCCTCCCGAGGCTCGATCTTCTCCATCACCAGAACCCAATCATCTATGGAAGAAAAGAGATGTCGAGGCAGAAACAGGAGATCCAGTTCTTCAAAGTTTTTTCCAAAAATTCTTTCGTCTTTCCATCGGGTATCGATTCCGTGCAATATACCTACCAGAATCACGCTGCAGATGATTGATAAATAGAAAACATAGTCTGCGGTAGAATGCACAAATTTTTCTTCCTCCAGTTTCCGACCATAGGTGTACACTAGCAATGGTTAGGGACCATTCGGGCACAATGACACTCTTGCATCTCAAGCGACTCCACAAATATCAAAAATACTCACATGCATATACATCAAAAGCCCTCCTCAGTGGATCGCCGGTTGATACTAGAAGAGCTGTGAATGGCCGCCATAATTGCAGCTTGCCGTAAACATACGGCCAGTAGTTGATCAAAAGTGCCACATCGATCAGCTGTAGAAATTCTCCAAGGAATAGCACAATTGTCGTCAGCACCATTGTCCGAGTGACCGGCGGTACACTCTTGAAAAACCTGCAATCAATCTGTCAGCATGTGGTTTATGCTGAAATTCTGGGGTTGTGTGCTGGAATATTTACTCACTCCTGGATGTCATTAGCCATGATGTGTACTGTAGGTGTGTCAATGCAAGAAGTCGTCTTTCTGTGGGTAATGTGGGTCCTAAACAAGCAGCATAGAGACAGTGGGAGTTACATATCAGGCCAACGTGGATCTCGAGAATATTGAAAAGCTAGCCGACTGAGAATTAGCAATAAATAATCTAAAAATACCAAAGCTTTACACTGAAATCACTAAATAATACATTGACATATGATACAATAAATAATCCCATCGCTAGCCTGCTGGTTCTCCCAGTCCTATCCCATTTTCAATCTCTTCCAGCAATCCAACAAAGTCTGCCACATTTGACCTCTCCGGCCAATTGAACTCTGTCCAGTCCTTTTCTTTCTTACCTCGATGCAATTCAAGAGTAGCCATGATATCTAGGAATTTCGAAACATACGCTTCGGCCCGCAAAACAACTTCTCCACGAGATTCTTGATTCAACAAGCTGGCAGCGATTGTTCTGATCTTAACAATAAGAGAAAGACCATTTGGTTCCAGATTTTGCAAAGAAATATTTCCCAGAATATTCAGTAGACTGATACAGATGTTTTCCCTTTTCTCCACAATCATGGCATTATCATCTTCATGCCCGTTGATCTGCGCATCTGCTTCTCGCAAAACTGCTAGTCTTTCCAGCAGCACATTTTGAACCCATAGGGCTGTAACATGTAGATTAGCACGCTGAGACTCCACTTGCATATTTGAGAGACTATTGGAGCTCAGAGAATACCAAATGTTCGAGCCTGCCTCTCTGGCCAATTCCTGACTTAGCCATGAGTCATCGATCTCTTCGTCTTGATCATTTAGAACTCCGCTCCATGCTTGTAAGCGCTGTGGGAGACGTGCTAGCAGGTCGTCACAATAGCGAAAGAGTTTAAGAATAGTTCCCTGCTCAGATAGGTACATAGGATTATTCCCTTTGACATCGTTAGGCTCGCCTACATCAAAATCCTCAAGCGACCAGAATAACTTGAGATTTGCAACAAATCCGGTCATCAGTGCTGGTAGTCCTTCAGGCTGCGGATACAATTTTGTGGGGGTAATATACTCGTCATCCAGTTCCAGAGGGAGGAGGGGACGAGGGTCTTTGATACCCAGAATATTCGAATTAAAGACATTGAAATTAGGGTTAGATGTTTTTAAGTGACATAGGTGATAGAAAGTAATCCATACAGCCCTCTTTCTCAGTTCGGTCTCAACATAGTCCAGATCCTGGTAGCCCTCAGGGTATCGATTGAAGCCCATACCTCGCAGCAAGCCAAGTGACAAATCAGCATGCATGGTACGCCTAACAGGAGGCCCAGAAACGTAGTTATCCGAAATGGCAAATATCGCTGGAACCGCCCATAAGTAGTAAGTTTGGGGCACGTTTGTCGGAAAAGGCGAATAGATCATTGACACCAGTTCGTAGCACCGTTCATACATCTCACGGGGCGTCTGGTAGGGCATACTCTCTCCTATTGTTTCTTTTGATATTTTCTGGTAGAAATAGAACTTTCGCGGTATAGAAGCGAGTACTAAAGCGCATAGAGAGATGACGAAACAGAACCACTGAGGGTCATACTTTTCCCGTAGCTGGTCCAAATCTTGAATAAAACTCGGCCTGTGAACCATAGGACAAACCGGGTAGATAACGTTGAGGTACTCAGTCATTATTTGTTTGAAAACTGGTCTAGGGCAAAGCAGATCGGTAGTCATAATGGCAGCTGTCATAAACTCGTATTTCCCGGGAGCCAGAACACCGTTAAGCGGACCTGGCATAGCCCTATTTTGCTCACTAGTACTCCCATTTCGCCATGCATGATCTGGTAAGTTGTGCTGGCTCACCTCGTAGTTGCTGAGTTGTGAGTAGGGGCTCAACCCCGATGTACCACTGCCAACAGAATCCAGCCTAGCATCTTGTGGATGTGCATCATTAGTAGGACTACCGTGAATAAGATTGATAATGCTCGCGGAGTTAACCGCTGGATGCCTTTGGACATGGGCTCCTTCAGCAGGATAGTCGTCAAGTTTTGCTTTCTTCTTTCCTGCTCCTCGGACATTCCTCGCCGCGAATTTGCATTCTATATTCAAACGCTTGCAGGTACGACAAATTTCTCCACCGACGTCTGGAATACATTTAGTTTTGCGGCTTCGACAGCTTGTGCAGGCTATCCATGCGACGGTGCGCTTGCTGTTGTTCATGGATTCCCCAGTTTCCGGCAGCAAGCTGCTGTGGGAAGAGAACGCAATTCCCCCGCACATTTTTTCTTGGTAGAGTACACAACGTCAAGGACAAAGCCAGCATGAACACAACGACGTTTTGTTGGATTATAATGGTCACGAAAATCCAAGAAAAACTAAATAAACAGTAGTTTAATTTTTTTAAAATATTGAAAAATAGTACTTTTCTTAATATAACCTATTTTTTACCTGCTCACAGATAAAAACTACAATCCTCTCCACTTCTTGGTAGCTTCTAAAGAGAACTCGCCTTCTGTCTCGACCTTGTTAGAGGCCTGGCCTACAAGCACCTTATACTTTCCAGCCTCAGAAACCCAGGTATCAGTGTACTCGTTCCAGTATGAAGTGGCATATTTGACAGGGATACTGACAGTAGCAGTAGTATGCTTTCCTGCAGCCACGGAAACCTTTGCGAAACCTTTAAGCTCCTTCACAGGTCGAGAAATAGAAGGTTTCTCTTGGCTAATATAAACTTGTATAGTAGCCTTTCCATCAGACTTACCGGTATTCTTCACAACAGATGTGACTTCAACCGTATCACCCTTAACGGAAACCTTTGTATCGGACAACTCAAACTCGGTGTAGGACAGACCATGGCCAAATGGGAAAAGAACGTCTCGTTCAACAGACTCATAGAATCGATAACCAACAAAGACATCCTCAGAGTACAAGACTCTGCCATTTTCAGCACCGTAGTGAAGGTAGCTGGGGTTCTCTTTCAGATTATTAGGGAACGACAGAGGAAGCTTTCCGCTGGGGTTGACATCACCAAACAGGACATCTGCGATAGA
The DNA here is from genome assembly GCA_023628935.1 of Zygoascus sp. PK3305. Classification (NCBI taxonomy): domain Eukaryota; kingdom Fungi; phylum Ascomycota; class Dipodascomycetes; order Dipodascales; family Trichomonascaceae; genus Zygoascus; species Zygoascus sp. PK3305. The sequence goes on from JAMAJS010000001.1 coordinate 2,565,365, forward strand.
GTTACCAGTCTCATTACCACCATACCAGGACTGCAGAATAGCTGGAGCCTTATCTACCCAAGGCATGGTGACAGGAGTACCAGACTGGTTAACAATGACCGTATTGGGGTTAGCAGCGAGAACTTTCTCGACAAGCTCGTCAACACCGGGAGGTAAATCCATATTTTCTCGATCATAGCCCTCAGATTCCCAGCTGCTATTGAGACCAATGCACAGAATCACCTGGTCTACATTCTTGGCTATCTCAACGGCTTTGGCAATCTCGATCTTTGCACCTTCATCCTTAACGTAGCCGAATCGCACTCCACCGCCAAACTGCACTCTGTTACTGTTGAGAGTACTGGTTTCTGCACCTCCGTAGTAAACATTGACTTTGTATTTTTGGCCAGCCTTGAGGGCTTTTCTACCGGTCACTTCCTCGCTACCAGAACCAAGGAAGGCTGAACCAGGGACTTGGTTCTTAGAATTGTCGACAACCAGCTCGTCATCAATGTACAGCCAACCAGTTCCATTCACGGCAACGCCAAATTCGTACTCACCACCGGAAGATGGTGTGAAGAAACCCTCAATATCGATGTAGTAGGTGCCATCAACCGGAGGATAGTAGTCAGGCATGAACATGTTGGAATCCTCCAAGTACTTGGTATCGACATGCTTTCTCTTGGGATCATCCCTAGGAGCATCATAAGTTCGCAAGATGAAACCAGGCTCGCCCTTCTCGTTGATCAAATCAGGTCCGAGAAGGGGTAGTTCCTTATAAGTGGAGACACCAAGGGAGAATTCGGGCTCAGATTTCAGCTTTGCGGAGATGCCTTCGAAAGGAGTAACAACGCTGTAGGGCCGCAGAGATGCTGACCCACCTCCACAGTATGTCGCAATCTTAGCATTGGGCCCAATGACGGCTGTTGTCTTTTCTTTGGAAAGAGGAAGAATGTTGTTCTCGTTCTTGAGCAGAACCTGGGATTCCGCCCCGATCTTTCGCAGGAATGCCTTAGTCTCGGGTGTGTCCCTGCCACCCTCTACGTCAGAAGTAATACCACTCTCAGTAATGGCTTTCTTGACGAATTTGAGAACATTTCGGCATCGATCATCGATTACCGACTCATTGATCTCCTTGGAATTCACAGCATCCAAGAGCAAATCACCCCGCCATTTGGTAGGACCAGGCATCTCCAAATCAAGACCTGCTTCTACCTCTTTGGTGCAGGAGTAGCAGCCGTACCAGTCAGTCATTATCAGACCTTCCCAGCCCCATTCCTTCCGCAGGACATCATCAAGCAACTTCTTGCTCTGACTAGCGTGAACACCGTTGACCTTGTTGTAAGCTGTCATGAAACTAGTGGGGTGTGCATCCCGAACGGCAATCATGAAGGGAAGCAGATAAATTTCTCTCAGAGCTCTTTCAGTGACAATAGAATTAACAGACATTCGCTCATCTTCCTGATCATTGCCGACGTAGTGCTTAATTGTGGTCTGAATACCCTTTGACTGAATACCGCCAACCTCAGCGGCCGCCAGAGTTCCAGACAGAAGAGGGTCTTCCGAGAATGACTCAAATCCTCTTCCGCCTAAGGGAGATCGCTGAATGTTGATTGTAGGACCCAAGATAACATGTGCGCCCTTGGCTTTTGCTTCCTCTCCCATAAGCTTCCCTGCCTCATACAGCAGCTCATGATCCCAGGTAGATCCCAGAGCAGTTCCACATGGAAAACACGCGGAAGGAATGCTATCAAAAAACCGCGTACCTCGAACACCATTAGGACCATCCGAGACTCGGATAGAAGGGATATTGTGCTCGGGAATAGGCTCAGTGTGCCAGAAGTCTTTACCGGCCAGCAGCTTTATCTTCTGTCGGATATCGAGCTTACTTAAAGTTTCCTCAACGTCAAACATCTGGAGAGTTGTTGTATAACAAGTTAGGAATACTGTGGGATTCGCCGAACTTCTTATAGGGAAGAAGCAATTGGCAAATTATAGGTCCGAAGTTGCTTCCGGCACGGGGAAATGTGGGGAGAAGTCAGATAGCGAATGTTGACGTCAGAAGAAATGAGAGATTAGAAGGCCAGACGAACAAAACCGATCCTGAAAAGAAAATCAATATGATCTTGTAACTTTGTTTTAATATTATTTAGTCAAAAAAGAGCTTTCAGTACTGTATCATGCTCGGATATTGAAAATCCCGGAGTTTTAGACGCATTCTCCCAAAAACCCCGGTGGCCAAAAGAGGAAACGGTCCGCACCTAGAAGCGGAGCCTCATTACGGATACAATTGCCTTCAAGATATTAATATGTCATATAGACGGACTCTTTGGTAGTACATAGGCGGTAGACCAAGAATATCAATCAATCAATGTCATATAGACAAATATGTATAGCTTACTCTAGCTGACATATCTAGCTGTTATTATGTCGGGCAGAGTATCATTTCGGGAATCTTTTCAGGCACACAGATGTTGACTCGCAGGGATTGTGGAAGAGAGCGGAGTCAAATTTGACTCCGTCAAAAAACCATATAACATTAGAACTATTGTTTTTAGAAACACGAAAACAAATATCTTATATATATTTGAGCAATTTCAAACCTATTGGTAAGCTTCCGTCTAAAACTACTTCGAAATCAAGCTGTAAATTGAAAAATTTCATATTGCTGATTTTGCAGTTCGTTTAGAGCTGATTGTAAAACAGATTTTCCAAGTTCTTGGGCGTCTGGTGTAGTTGGTTATCACATTCGCTTAGCATGCGAGAGGTCCCCGGTTCGATTCCGGTGTCGTCCAATTTTTTTGGCAGGTTGACTGTTTTGTTTTCCCAGAGATCATCAACCCTCACAAACTTTTTTTTTTGACAAACTCCAATCATCCACAACTGAGCCAAACTGGCTATTGGCTTTGTGAAGTAGGATAACCGGCAGCATGGGCACTGTCGACGAGTATTTGTTAGAAGATGCTCCTATAGAAAACGGCAGCATTTCGGCGTGGAATGAACAAAACAGAACACTGAAGACCGTGCTGGATGGTGTATCGGCTAGTGGAGTAGCATGGATAACGTCACGCAACAAGAAAAAAGATCAATTGAAAAGCAAAATAGATGGTGTGGAGCATGTTGTCGCCGAGGAAGAGCTGAAGGTTTATCCTTTTGAGATACCTGATATGGAATTTCCAAGTGCGAAGTGCCAAATGCTGGATGAGATCCACCTTGTCATGGCCCACTTCTATGAGACGCTACAGAAGATTTTACCAGAAGAGCGATATCAATATGAAAAGCTCTGCTACGATTATATGGATAAGATTGATGCCATTATTACTGCAACGACTGATACAGTTGACTACGAAGATATGGAACAAGTGCGAAGAGTGATATCGCTCGTCAAAATAATTCTCTTCGATTATGGTGCTGGAAACTTTGCCGAAAGCTATTTTGAATGGCTGAATAAGATAGCGGTTGGGTTTACCCGAGAGGATATTGCTTCGGTGATTAAGGATGGGGCAGTTTACTACGACGACAGCTTTTGGAACATGATTCAGCAGCTGACAGCTTCTGGAATGAATGTTATTTGTGAAGAATGCTTACGGTTTGTATTTGAAGATACCCAAGCAGACTCCAGGATGAGCGATCAGTTCCTGCAATGCATTTCATATGCAAGGAACTTGCTGTTGTCGCATGCTCAATCTATAGAGTCAGCTCAGGAATTTGTGCAATGGAGGCAAGCTGCAATTAATGGTGCTGAGTTCACATCGAATATCAAGGATGAGTATCTTAGAACGCAGGTTTTGAAACTTTTTCGTGTGCTCTATGGAGATTATGCTGCATGTAAAGGAGCCACAAACAACTGGTATGAGATGATCGGAACGCTACTGAGGTATGCCGAGCCCTCGAAAGATATGCTTAAGGAATTCAGTGAGGCATCTCTCATAGCCTGGGGTCTCGATGAGGCAGACGACTGGGAGTTGATAGCAGTTCATTTCTTGAAAGGAGAGATACTCAGGGGTACCCAGCTACTACAGATCATCGATGCCTCAGTTGCTGCGATAGCCACAGAACTGCTATTTAAAAAAGGCGTTTTTGAGCAGATATATGGTGCAGCAGATGTTGACATTGACTCAATTATACAATGGAGTCTCATCAGGCACTGTCAAGACTGTTTGAACCAAAATAATGTCGAGTTGAGCATTTCTACTTTGGACTTCGTGGAAGCCAAGTTTCAGGATCTCTTCAATTTCTATGTCACAATTAACGACGAAGCAACAATGGAATCGGAAGGAGCAAAACAATTCTGCACCAAACTTTACCAATTGGTTGCGGAGTACATGCCCCATATGCAGCTGCCCAGCCGAGCTGTGTTGGAGTGGGCAGTTGGAAAGTGCGAAAAGTTTGCATCGCGTGATACGACTCTTCAGTTGTTTGCTATTTATTCTAGGGAAAAATCAAGAAATGGTCATTATTTTGAGGCTCTAGCCGTGCTAGACATTCCTGGAGACTACAAGCGAATGCTGTCACTATGCTGGGCCATGTTTGAAAAGGTACTACTCAGTGGTAAAACCATTGGCGATAGCGATACCTTGGCAATGGTAAAAAGTCCACCAGCTGGCTATTCAGCTGAGCTTCGGGAGTGCTGCTCTCCGTTTGCGGTGATCAGCAACTTCATTAGAGAGTTGCATGACAATCATCGACAGACAGCAGCAGAGCTGATTTCCCTGCTGCTTCAATTTCCGCATATGAAAAAGGAATATCTTTTGGTACTTATTACAATGACACTTCCGCTTCTGTCTGCTTCTGATAGGCTCGTTTTTACTGCTGATGACCTCTCGCATATCGTGGCCTGTATTGATCACTGGCAGTACAATACCGACAGTGAGAAAGTGCTCAGAGGGGAATCGCTCCTGCTTTATTCACTTCGTAACAAGCCCAAAGATGTATCCCCAGCTGATTGGAGATTTTACTTCAAAAAGACGGATAGTGTTCAGCATATTCTACATACAGTGCGGCATGCGCTGGCCAAGGAGCTGTCTCGAGCCTTTCTACAGTGATTGCCATTCTCAAAAGGGGAAAAGTGCGGCCAATTAGCGTAACGATAAATAACGAAATGCATAATAAATCATCATTAATATTAATTTCCAGTAGTGAGGGGCTCGTCGTTACTTGGCTCCTGCGTTTTTATTTGCTGGTACACTCCAATCAGGGCCTTATCTTGGACGGTGACAGAGACATTACTGCTGTTAGTTGAATGTAGCACAGGCACAACAGCTGCCACTCCATTGCAAATCCAACTCACTATTTTTTGAACTCGAAATCCAGCACGTCTTGCTTCTCATTGTTGTACTGCCATTTCAGAATTGGTGCATCCTCAGCCTGAGCTACACCAGTGCAGCCCAGACACAGCCCGCTGCTATAGTCTATCAGAATTGCACCAACAACTGCTGGATGCGACGACCTATAATAGTTAGATCCATAGAATGACACATCACCAATCGATTTTCAACTTACGCCTTCTCGAGCCAACTGCCGATTGAGCTGGCCATGCTTAGGTAAGGTTGATGGAGAAGGAACTGTGTTGGTGTTGCTTGGGGGTTCAAGATGGGAACGGCTCAGTGGTCGGGATCTTGCAACTGACAGCACCGAGGGGCAAACTCGTACAATGGTATGTTCAAGCCAACTGCAATTGTGTAGAGGTCTTTTACACTGCAATTAAGCCCGAGTGGCTTCTTCATAACTATATGCTAATATTCGTAGTGGATTTTTGTACTGGCTGCGTTTTTGATGGCTGGGCTCTTCGCTCTGTGGGGCATCCGGCAGTTCACCCGACTGAGAGAGACGCCGATGTATGTTCTGGTGCCACTGTTTCTGGCGGTTTATATTCCTTATTCTATTGTAGTACTGGTTCCTATTGATCTCATGTCGTCTAGCCAGGAGTCCCATCCGCTTTTCTATATTGGCGAACGTGCCAGGCTCATTATCTGGCGGGTGACGTACTGGCTGGCATTCGCTCTGACCTGGCTGATTCTGCCGGTTTTGCAAAACTACGTTGAGTCTGGGTACCATGACCCGTCACAGAAACTGCGAGATTCACTGAAAAGAAATGCTCGATACCAGCTTATAGTGCTTGGATCAGGAATTGTAGGCTTCATCTATGCCGTACTGACGTCGGGTCTGTCGATAGGCTCACTTAAATCGTTGGTTATTGCACTTTCACATTGCTATGCATTAGTTCTAGCTATATGGCTTATGGCTCATGGCTTGGTAAATATACCAAGGACATTGTGGATTATGGCTGATCCACAGACTGTACTAAATCATCACTACAAGAAGGCAGTGTCCATCTCAGACCAATATGCAGAGGCGCAGTCGCGATATGCAGATCTAGCGGGAGAGATCACTGCTATGGCACCATATAAGGACGGAACTATCTTTGTTGAGTGGCTAGATGAGCTTATTGATGATGTCAATGAAGGCCCGGTTGTATCTGCCACAGCAGGACGTTCACGAATTTCAGTCGAGCCATCTATGATTAACGAATCTTATCTACCAACTCTAGGTTATAGATTTAATCAGGCCAAATCCAGAGTGATCAGACATCGTGCTGACTGGCAGAAGCTTCTTAAAGAATGCGCTATTGCTGAGGACATCATTAACTCTAAGGACGATGGTTCTCTGGTATTCAGATTCGCCAAGACTCGCCTGCCTCCTAAATTCGCGTATATTTATTATTCGCGGATTCATATCGTTCTTAGCAGAATATTTGCACTATTCTTGGGGATCATTTCAATAATCATTGCCTGGTCGGAAATCACGCATGGGACAGTGGCATCCCTGGTGAATCTAGTCATTACCAATACCCGTGGGATTGTTCAACAGATGGTTTCCTCTCTTTTCTTGGGATACATGTGCCTTGCTGCTACTGCCAGCTTGGCTAACATCCGCGTGTTTAATTTTTATGCATTGGTCCACAAAGATTCAGATTACTCTTCTCTGCTTTGGTATGCTATGTACCTTTGTAGATTGACAGTGCCATTGTCGTACAATTATTTGACATTGGTGTCTTCAAAAGACTCCGTGTTTGAAGAGTTTTTGGGCAAGTCGATTAATTTAACACCCCTGGGTAAATACTTTAACGACTGGCTTCCTAGACTGATCTTAGTTCCTGTTTGTCTCACTGTTTTCCATTTTTATGACAAGATTAAAGAGTACTTTGGCTTTGGCTTGTCTTTTGACGACGATGATGATGACGAGACTGGATTAAATGGATCTATTATTGAGGGCAGAGAGCTTGTACAGAGATCTTTGACGGACCCACGATTCAGATTTGCATTCGCCCCGGTTCAGAGCATTCTGCCTATTTTTGAAAATGAGAGTAGACAAAGGTACAGAGACAGTACCGCCTCGCCCAGTCAGATCAGGGCATCATCATCCAACACCGCCAGAACGTTCGGATCTCCAGAGCATACTCCGGCCCAAGGAACTTTGGATGGAGTCAAATCTTTTTTTTCCTCCATAAAAGATCAAGTTCAAGAAGGGGTAAGCAATCTAGCTATTCCCAGATTTGGCCGATCCGACGAGGAAGATGAAGGACGTCCCTTGGTTATTTAATGTTGGTCAGAATCTTGTAATATTTATGATAATAGACTAAATCAGAATAAATAATATGAATTAATAAATAATAATGTTCAGCCCCTCTTCCTCATTTGCTGTAGAATTCTCTTTCCAGCTGGAGTTGTGGCTCCTTTTGAAACCCTAGACTTTTCAAGCTTCGCTTTAACAGCTTTGTTGGACAACCGATGACCAACTTTCTCTCTTGTAGTGAGATCTTGAATTGCATATGCGTTCTTCGTAACGAAACCATAGGAGTTAATGGTCAGAGATTCTTCGTTGTCCGACGGCGTTAGGGGGCGAGGCGCTATATTCGGGGTTTCAGGGGCTTGAACATTCTCCTTGAGGATAATCCTTTTGTCTGGAATGATATTCCTATATTGCTCATCAGGTATGAACATCAAAGTATTTTTTGGCCCAGAGTCGGCCCAGGTTTCGACGGCAACCTTGCGCTCATCCAGCCAGCCCAGCTGACGGTGCTTTGCTTGATCCCCACTCTCCAAAAGATTCCGCTCAGTAGCACTTCCTTCTATTAGCTTTCTTTTATGCAACCAGGGTGATTTTGCCTTCTTCATAGCCGTCTCTTTTTCTATCAGATCGTTGAAATCGTTGTTATCTTCGGACGTATAGTTGGCCTGATACTGATCCAATGACATTTTAGGCGTATCTGGGCGACTTCTTCCCGAGAAATAGTCTCTAGAGATAATGGATTGCAGATCGGAATTATATTTCTCCTCATCTAGAACGCGCCTGGGCCTTGGTATGCGAGTTATTTCTTGACCTTCCTGCAGCTGCTTGGGTCTCTCAGGCACCTGTAGCATCATTTTTCCTCCACCAGAACTGCTTATTTTCGGACTATTCATTGCCCTCTCAGGCATCTTTTCACTGGCCATTATCAGTTTTCTGTCTGACATGGTGCCTGGTCGCGAGCACTTTGCAGTGCGAGTGTGCTGATGGTGGAAAACTAAAGGCCCAAGAACGGTTGATCAACCCCCCAATGCTCCGGAGTCTGTTCACCAGCAGGTCTATAAAGCCACCATTATGGAACCTCCTGCCTGACGACTTAGTTGAGCTGGCCGAAAGGACTTCTGCCGAAGTAGTTCATTTGGAAGATCAAACAAATTCCTTGTATGATTTGCTGAAATGCGAGGGAAAGATCCTAAATCAGCATGGATATGCAGCTTTCTTCAACCAGGCTGGCATTGATTCTATGCGAGACGCAAGCTATCGGGCCACTCAAATACTGGAAGAAGCCTACACTAATTTGAGGAGTAGATCACTATATTACAGATGCATAAATGAAGAAAAGAATGCTCTGCTTATAAAGAGAGTAGCACCTCTAGTGCACTACCCTCAAATGGCCGATCCAGCGACCCGCTCGAAAGTTTTGAAACTGTACACTAAGGAGTTGAAATTACTGAAGCGATACGACAATACTAAAGTGAATAAAACCACTAACAGTATGCTACGACTGAAATTGACTTCTGGAAATTATGAAAAGGAACAAGGACTTTCCTTAGTCCCTCCGACCGATTACGTCCGAATCATGTCGAACGAGAACAACATAAATGTGCGGAGAGCCTGTTATGATCAGATGATGAAAAATCCTTATTTTATTCAGAGGGATGATATTGCATGTAGTGTTTATTGCTTAAGACGGGAAATAGCAGAGCAATTGGGCTATAAGAATCATCAGGATCTGGTACTAAGTACTCGGTTCAACCAACAGATAGAACCCAAAAGCCTTTATTCTATCATAGGTAACATTTCACCATCCTGGGACAGTTTCTATGAAATTAACGAGTCGTCGAAGCAGCTTGAATCTGTTATCCGTATACCAGTTAAGGGCACAGTGAGCAAATTGTTGCAGCTGTGTGGAGGGGTATTCAATCTCCAGTTCCAGAAGGAGTCTACGCGATTCAATGGTGCAACCTGGAGATCTAATGTTGATCTTTATTCAGTGTTTCGGGGTAGAGAGCTAGTTGGCTATGTCTATTTTGACTTGTTTGTTGCTGATAATAAGAGACGGGGAAATTGCAGCATATCTGTTCAGAGACGGATGGAAGGCAGCAAAACCGATCTTCCAATAATATCAGTTTTCTGCAATTTTCCAAATCAAAAAAGCTACTCACTATCTGTTTTCGAATTAGCCGGACTGCTACATGAGCTTGGACACACGATGCATGAGCTTTTGGGTAGGGCCCAGCCTGATATTCCTCAGTTTAATGGCACTGCCAGCATTGGCCGGGAATTCCTGGAAACACCATCGCAGCTGCTAGAATCTTGGGCATGGAACGCCGAGGTTATTGGATATTTATTAGGAAATGTGCTACCACCAGCTGTGGTAGCTGATTTGCAGAAAAACCAGGTAAGGATTGCAAACATTATTCACAGACAAGATGCCAATCGAGCATCATTTGATATCAAGGCACACACGAACCCAGAGAGCATTAATGCAAACGATAGGGGCCACTCACTTCTGCATCACATTATCACGGATGGCTACGATGGAGGATACTTTTTGTACATTACATCTCGGATCAAAGCTGCGGAGCTGCAGAAAGAACTGGGTTCGCCACTTGATCCGAACAAAGAGGGGAAAGAGAAGCTCATAAACTTTCTAACAGGATGTGTCTAAAATACTTTTTTAGTGCATTAGCTTGAGAATAGTAGTACTACCTAAAGCAAACTGAAAATTTTTGAGTCGACCGGACAATGCAGACAGCCGCGATTAAATTAGAAGTCGTTCAATTTCGTCCTTGATCTGGTTTATCTGAGACTTGAGCTGAGAAGCATCATTAGAGGTTACAGAAGCTGCAATAACGGGTCTAGTGACACCACAAGCTCGGCCAAGAGCGATCTTGGAGGGGACAAAGACGTAGGGAACGTTCTTATCCTCGCACAAAAGAGGCAGAGAAAGCACAATCTCGATGGGAGAGGCGTCAGCAGCCATGACGATGAACTCGGAAATACCTCTGTTCAAGGTCTTGGTGGCTTCGTTGGCACCCTTCTTGAGCTGACGCAGATGGGAAGCTTGCTGGACGATATCCAGGATTCGCTGAGTGACGTCGGAGTCAGCAAGAGGAAAGGCTCGGGGATCAGCAGAAGACATTTTTAGAAGAAAGTAGTTCGGGGAGGGGGTGGTGTAGATATGATCAAAGGTTCCTTGCGTTGGCTCGCCTTTGAATATAGAGGGAAAAAAAAAATTTCAACCAGTTGTGTTTTTGGTTCAATACCCATGATAAGGCACAGCCGTGCAGTCGAGGCGACAAAAATGAAAAAACGAGGCTGCGCTTGCAATGTGTGCACGGGCTCGTGGTCGTCGTTTTGTCCCAACGCTGTGCAGGTTGTGCCCGGGTAACGTACTGGCAGCTACGCAGCCCTCCCGCCCCTATACAGCCAACTATTCCTTTCAAGTGGTTGCCTACATCCAACATAACAGATACGGAATTCTATTGAAACAGCCAACAATGTCTGACCTTTGGTATGTGGAACACAATCAGCCAGCCAGGCACCGAGGAATTGCAAGTCGTATAGATTGCATGTGCAGAATTTGCTAACCCGCCCAGCCCTGTTTACTCTGTAGGTGGAGCCAGCCCCGACAGGAAGCGGCAGCCACGCCGTCCGCTTGGTTTGCGCTGTCAGCCTGTGCTGCTCGGAGACTAACTGTTTTCTAGCCTTTCTTTGGTGCCCTTGGCTGCACTGCTGCCATTGTCTTCACCTGTAGGTTGTCTGATGCTGTGATTTTGCCGCTTGATATGATATTGCTACGAACTGTTTGACTGACTTTGTAGGTTTCGGTGCTTCATACGGTACTGCTAAGTCTGGTGTCGGTATTTGTGCGACCACTGTTCTGCGACCTGATTTGCTGGTGAAGAGTAAGTTCTAATATTTAACCGGATGTGATCCGCGCTGATCCGTGCTTGCTGATTGATTGATTGCGTTTGGCTCTGCCAGATTGCTCGCGCTCTCAGGGTTCGGTTGGTTGGGCATTGCAATTGTGCGCATCCAACTGCTGCTCCAAAAGCACGTTTTGACGAGACAGACGGCCATCCTGTGTGCTCTTCTGTCAATAATCAGCACAAAAAAAACTCTCTGTTCGCTAACATGACCAAATAGACATCGTCCCTGTCATTATGGCTGGTATCATTGCCATTTACGGTCTGGTTGTGTCCGTGCTGGTTTCCGAGTCTCTTAAGCAGAGCCAGGCACTCTACACCGGTTTCATCCAGTTGGGTGCTGGCTTGTCTGTCGGCCTGGCTGGCTTGTCTGCCGGTTTTGCCATTGGCATTGTCGGTGACGCCGGCGTCCGAGGAACTGCTCAGCAGCCCCGTCTTTTCGTTGGTATGCTTTTGATCCTCATTTTCGCCGAAGTCCTGGGTCTTTACGGTCTGATTGTCGCCTTGTTGCTCAACTCCAAGGCTACCCAGGACGTCCACTGCTAAAGTAGAGCTAGCTCCCCTTCAACAACATTCTACGGCAAGGTAAAGTGCAATCAAAAGGTAGCTACGTAGGCTAATAATATAGTAGAAATACATGTATAAGAACAAAAAAGGCACACCTGCCGTCTATAAATGGCGGTATCGGAGCTAGCTCTGAGCTGGTTTCGCCTCATGATATCTCTTTCAGTTTCGGACTTTATCAGTGTTCTCCACACCCCACTCATCAAGCATGAACTTCACACCGCCACCAGACGGATTTGGAGGCCGAGACAATGAAGATCGCTCGGCAGGAGCCGGCTTCTTTGATACAGTAATTCCGCCTCGAGTAGTGGATCATTGCTGTTCCGGGGACTTCTTTGGTACTGGACCCTGCATTGCCGTCGGCCTCGTATCCAGCATCGAAATCTACCAGGTGCAGCTGATTGGCTCAGGACAGTCTCTTGTTCTGCTCAAAACAATACCTGTTCACAAGAGACTGACCGCAATGGCTACTATGCCTTTGGAAGATTATTCAAAAAGCGTTTCACCCGCTCCGGATGGCATTATTCTGACGTTGGCGGACTGTAGCATTCATGTTCTGGTTCATGATGTGCACAAGGGCGAAATGGTGGCATACTCTTATGATGCCGAAACTCTACGTTATCACGAGAAACATATGGATAGTGTTTATGATTCCCCAGGCCATCGAATACTGGTTTGCACAGAAAACAAAGCATCTGAAGTGCTGGTTTTTTTTGGACCGGAGAACCCTGCGGTGCATTTGGTGCATTGTGGTGCATCCTCGCCATTTGCTTCTCCTTTTCATTATTTTTTTAATAGAGGCGGAGGAGATCAGGATGATTTTCATTTTAAAAACAGGCACCCACTTTCTGATTTGTTTGTGGTGTTTGAAACGGAGAAGTATAGGAGAAACTTTCTTGGTGCCATCGATGTTGGCTACACAATGGCCCGAGGAACACAGCCTGTAGCCGAACCTATGGTGCTCGCTCTCGCACAAACGCAGCCTGGTGTCGATGTATTGACTATACAAACAAGGGGAGAATTCATTCCGTTTGCCAAAGGCACGACTGAACATTCCCATCGCAACAATTGGTACGAGGACCACAGCGACAGCGATTCCGATAGATATGCCATTGAGGTTGACGAAGATAACTTCTGGCAGCCTGAGATATTATTGGAAGCAACTATGAAGGGATATTCCAAGATTCATGTTGTGCAAAGTGGGTTTTGGGTAATAGGAAGTAGGCAGTGTTCCTATTTCTCTATTAGCCAGTCCTCGTTCGTTTGTCAGTTGGATATACCTTCATCTAAGGTGCCTAACTTTGAGATACTGGCTACTGTCAGCCTAGGCGGAGAGGCCTGTTTGGTGTTCACATCCCTTTCGGAAGCTGATGCTGGACAGCCCAACGCCTTTGCCCTTGATACTTTTGCAGGAAAGCACCGAGAACCACAATGGATGCATATTCCCTTACAAGGTACTATGCCATTATGTGCAGCTTTATTTGGAAAGTATCTATTCGTGGCTGGACACAGTCGATCTATTGTATTTGAGCACGATATCAAGATAAAAAGGACTGCTATCCAGACGAGTTTTCTCCCTATTCTGGTATTCTCAAGCTTAGGCTCAATAACTGATATGCTCTTGATTAACAAGGAAAATAATAGTATTCAGAAAGATGCGATAGCGAGCCCCTGCTCAGAGCAGGCATCTTTTGCTTGTGTTGCATCCAGTGGCTCTACATCTGGGCAAATTTCTGTCATAAATTCCTTGGTTGTTCCTGATAAGCTTGACTACTACTCTGACTCAACTGAGGAAATGCCCGAGAGGATGTGGAATATTTCTTATGGTGGATCGGATTTCCTGATCCTTTCCTACCTAGGAGGTGAAAGACGCTTTTTACAGTTGCGCGATGGTGAAATGTCTCAAAGCGAGATGGACCTTGAACAAGCTGAACTTCATACTTTTCCGGAATTGCAGAAAATTGACGGTGATATGATATATGCAGGCAGCTCCTCTTTGCAGCAATTTGCTCTCTTTGTCAGTACCGAAGAAATTCAAGTTCATTTTGAATCCTCATCGACCCCCACATTGCTGTTACAGCGGCCAAAATTAACTAAAACCGTCTTGACCCATGGGAGCAAGGCTTTTGGTGATGCTATTTTTGCTTATTATGACAATAGTATCGAGGTCATAAGGATACTAAATGGAAAATATCAAAGCAGGGTTATTCCCTTACCGACTTGGAACAGCAATGCATCTTTGCCGTCTGCGCTTTTAAAATCTTCTGCTATAATAGATGCAGAGTTTCATAATGGAATCTTTTATTGTTTGGCTGTTCCTGTTGATGGCTCTAAAAGTGTACTCTTCAGTGTCGGCGGAGAAGAAAGTTTAAAGGATTTTACAATAAGCTTACGGGAGTACGAAATTGATTACCAAGTCAAAGATCAGCTGGTACACTCTGTATGCCTAAAAGGGTTTAGTGGTTCAAGTGCAATGAATCTTCACTCATTTCTAGGATACACTAATGGTGAGGTTGTGATAAGAAAATACTCCACAGAGGAGTGCAGAATGGTTGTCGCCACCTGCGTTGGATCTGACCCTGTTCTACTTCTAAAAGGAAGTGGTAATCATGTTCTATCAATTTGTAACGGGCTTTCTGTTACTGATGAGCAGTTGACTTTTCGGCCAGTGAGGCTAAATACGATGGAATGGGATGATGGCATCCTGTACAACCCAATAATCAGTGGTCTGAGCACTGTATCAATACTAAATTCTGGAAAGGTCGCTGCTGTTAGAAAGAATTGGTTAATTTTGTTTGATTTGCCTGAGGTGATTTCTCAGGACTTTACACATTCGACGCAAATGGACGGTCAGATGCCTTATCGTCTAGCTCAGAGTGACAAAGCTTTCATGGCCCTCTGCCGAACACAATTGTTTGATTCAATGGGCCCTTACACAGCATATGAATGTCAGTCATTTGACAATGATTTGCTGTCGACCAGTAGGATTGAACTGAAGGAGATTGAGCCTATGGATTTGACGTTCCTATCACACCAACGTCTCCTATTGTTTTCAGGTCAAGTGCCAAAGTATCTAGAAGCAGAAAAGGTGGAAAATGAGATGTGGCAAGGCTACTATGAAAAAGGGAATCCAGACTACTCTGTAGGATACCCGTCGTCCTACGCTATTGCCACTGCTGCTAGGTGGCAGAATCGAGATGTTGGGGTTCTTCAGTCCTATTCTACAAGCGGACAGATGCTATCTGTAGAAACATTTGACGATGGTCCCAGTAGCGCCATGCGGAACTTTTCTTCTGCATTTGATGATAATATTATTCTAACACTAGGAAGCAAGTATCACATTATTGATTCGGATTCCTTGAAACGTGGAGATTTTTCCGCTGATGATAATGAAAGGGACCATTCGCAGAATTTTCTTGCACAAACACCTACCAGATGTGTTGCTGTTGATGTTAATGACAAATATGTTGCTATGGGAGATTTGATGAATGGTGTTACGCTAAGTTCTTATCGTGGCAGACAGCGTACATTTTGGCAGTATTATGACAATATAATGGTCTCCGACGTGGCTATTATTGAAGGGGGCAGAAAGAGCAATTCAGAAAGTAATGACAAGGTGCTCGTGGCTTCTGATTCTGGATATATTGCAATTCTGGAGAAAAGCACCGTTGATCCGGGAACCACGATCTCGGGCAGACTTTCTGTCCACTCCTCTATCAACATCCCCGAACCTATCAATCGGATATGTCTTTTGGATAATAAAGTATGGAATCCGAATTCTTACTATAACTATAAAGACATATTCAAGCCCGAGGCTTTCTTAGCTGGTTCTAGTGGTGGTATTTATCAGTTTGGCTGGATAGAGGCTGGCAATCAGGCTGAAAGCGAGAGGCTGATCAGAATTTTGCAGATTCTACAGCGCAATTTGCAGTACGCTGCTAGTCTTCATACCTTTCTGCTGGGTGTAGACAGATATAGCCATGTGAGCCGTTCATCGGCGTGGGCCATGTTCAACAAAACAGGCGGTGACACTGAATTGGAGAAGGTCAGGCGACAGTTCATTAGCGGAGAAATTCTACGGAGCTACTTTCGGCTGCCTGTTGATATCAGAATTAACGTTATAAATGGAAACGATAATGGAATGGTGCCATGTGGAGTTACTCAGGCGGAGGCTGAGCAGATAGTAAGGCGACTGTTGAGCGCATCTGCAACGGTTGGTGTGGCATGAACCCTTCAAAAAGCGAAGAGATTACTGCCTATTATTATTTATATGTACATATTTATTCAATACCATAGAAGTCTATTTTTCGTGTTTTAAGATATTATGTTTGCTCGCGCGACAGCGGCTGCTTATGCGGGGAGGGTCTGCTCAGCCGTACGCAGCAGCAGCTTCATTCCACGATTGGGCCGAAGAAGCTCCATGCATCAAATTAGGAGGTCGTCTAGTGATGAAAAAATGGAACCAGATAAAGCAGTTAAAAGGATTACGTCTCTGCCGCCATAATTCCACCTTCTATACTATGGAGACTCCCCAGGGAGCTAAAGCTCGAGTCCCGTTGGCTAAGGCCCCCACATTCTTTGGTCATTGCTCCTCCAGGGTCAATCGAATCTACAACGAAGATAGGTACTACGCTGGAGTCCTGGGCCTTCCTGGGGGTAGTAGCTTAGTGCCGAAACATAAGAGACAAGAATTGGGCATAAACCCAAGTGAAACCAGACAGGTTTTCAATTTTGCTGTCTTTGATGGTCACGGTGGAGCTGATTGCTCTGAGTTTCTCAGCAAGCAACTGGCACACTACGTTGAGAATTGTGACCTGCAATCGGGTTACGAACTTTCAAAGCTATACAAAAAGACATTTGGGGGCTATTGGAGGGCATGGAATAATGAAATTGATCGATACATTAAAAACTTGACCCCGTTCGATGACTTCCAGCAGAGATTGCCGCTGGCATTTCTCAAAGCCGACTATGACTTCTCTAGTGCCAAAAATGCACATTCTGGAAGCACATGTACATCCGTTTATTTATACTCATTTAATAATCACACAGAAGGTGGCCCTGCTCCAGTATTCTGGGATAAGCAGAGCATGAGCCGGCTGGTTGTTGCACATGTTGGGGATACCCGTTGCATATTGGTTGATAAGTATGGTAACCCCCACCCGCTGACTTCGGATCATCATCCTTCTTCTCCGGTAGAGGCTACCCGGCTACAAAGATTTGCCTCACGGTTTTTCACGGATTCATTTGGTGAAGAACGTTTTGAAATGTTTGCTAACACCCGATCATTTGGTGATGTGGAGGCTAAGTCACAGGGTATTTCTGCCGAGCCAGAGATCATAGAATGCTCGTTAGGGTCTACTGCAGTGGCCCAGAATATCTCTTCAAGGCATACTGTGCGTTCTTTTAATGGTGAGGAGGCTGCACTAGTCCTTATGTCCGATGGTGTAACGAACGTTCTTTCTGATGAAGAGGTAGCCGACCTTGTTATTGCAACTGCGAACAAGCATGGGTCTGGTCGAGGTACACCACAGGATGCAGCAATGGAGATAATTCGATTTGTAGAGGATGTAGGCGGCGATGACAATGCAACCTGTTTGGTTGTTCGCCTGGCATCGTGGGGAGACTGGGTCTGGCATGATCGCACCGCTCGATTCAGAGAGGAAAAGCTACAAGACGCTTTGGATCGACCCTCAGGCAGAAGAACACGTTAAGGCATTTATATAACCAGATAGTCCCAAACGTCCATGCATTTTATTTCTATGTACAAAAGGGGGAGGAAAGTCCCTGCGCGATCCGGTTTATTTCTTGTCGTAGATATGTCGTACTCTGGTAGGAGCAAAGTCACCGAGCTTGCTGCCAACCATATCTTCACTGACTTCAAAGGCGACATATGCCTTTCCATTGTGAACCTGGAACTTGAGTCCTACAAAGGAAGGCAGAATGGTGCATGCTCGGGCGTTAGTGCGAATGGGTGTACCCTTGAGCTTGGCCTCCTTCAGTGGGAGAGGGACGATATAAGGAGCTACCTGTTAGTATATTGAAGATTCTCTGTCCTTCTCTATTAGAAGAAACTAGCATACCCTTCCAAGCTGAGCGCTTCAGCAGCATCGATGCTGATCTCATGTTGTACTGTGTGTGGTGTCGTGGAGTAGTAAAAACTTTGATGGGACCTCACCATATTTCAAGTTTTGGCTGTGTGAATAAATTATTTATTGTGCCTGCCAAATTTATTTATTCAGGATCCCATAATGTTTTTGGCAACAAAGCGGTTTGACCCGGACTCTGTCAGTGGCCAGCGGGAAGACGAGTGGCATAAAGATAAAAAGCTTCGGCATGCTGAATCTGAGGAAAGGATTGAAGGTTCTGAAACAGAAGAGCAGCTGAAACGTGAGAGCGTCGTCGAAGACGCAGAAGATGAGAATAGTGAGCGAGTCGAGCTGGAAATCGATCCCAAACATGCAGGGCTCTTGACAAAATTCAGATCGATATTTAATCGTGTTGCTGGAAATAGGTCTGGAGTGGAAGAAGCGGATTCGTCCGATGAAGAGGTCATTAAGGATGCTCCAATAGAAGCGGATCTTGTACCGCTACCTCAACCGAAGCCGGTGTTCAATGCAAGCTCTGCTGTTCGAGAAATTCCTAAATGGATGTCGAAACCAACTTTCATTCCTTCTGATGCATCCTGCGGTTTCCATGAGTTTGGCTTGTCAAGTAATACTCTCAAGAATCTAGATGATCTGGGGTTTGAAGCGGCTTTTGCTGTACAGACTGAGGTGATCAAGCAGCTCATGGAGGACATTTCAGATAAAATCTCTCCAGATAAGAAGAAAGATATTTTGGTGAATTCCTTCACCGGTTCTGGAAAAACTTTGGCATATTCTGTCCCGATCGTGGAAGCCCTCAGAACCAGAATTGTGCCACGCACAAGAGCTCTGATTATTCTTCCAACTCGACCACTTATTCAGCAAGTGAGGGGTGTTATAGAGTCGCTATCGAAGGGAACAAGTCTGAGAACTGTCGTGCTCAGAACAGATAGACCTTTTCTTGAGGAGCAGAAGCTAATCACCTCTCAAACCCCTGATATTGTTATTACGACGCCGGGCCGATTGGTGGATCATCTGCAGCACTCACAGAACTTTACGCTTCAGTACTTACAGTTTGTGGTTATAGATGAGGCTGATCGTCTCCTGAACCAAAGTTTTCAGGAATGGGTGTCGGTTTTGATTGATCGACTCCCCGAATCTCCAGAGCCGCCCCAACGGCCGGTTCAAAAACTGGTTTTCTCTGCCACTTTGACCCGAGATCCTGGAAAACTTTCATCCCTCAATATCACTAGTCAGTCACGCGTGTTTATTGTCGGTGACCGGCCCGATGTTGAGCTGGAATTCTCAGTGCCCAATACGCTCACTGAGAAACTTGTCAGTCTCAAATCAACTAGCAATAAGCCCTTAGTCCTCGCCAGACTTCTTCAGAGCTTTGGAATTACAGACAATACTATAATATTTGCGAAATCAAATGAGGCTGTTGCACGTCTTGCGCGAGTTATTAATCTCATTGACAATGAAGTGTTCCATATGGGGCTCAAGGTTGATAGATGCAGCGGTGAAATGGACGTTGCATTCAGGCGCAAGAAGTTACGCCTCTTCAGTGAGGGAGAGATAGGTATACTTGTTTGTACTGATCTCATAGCTCGAGGTATCGATATCTCAACGGTTCGCAATGTTATCAACTACGATTTGCCTATTGGCAAAAGAGAGTACGTTCACAGAGTTGGACGAACTGCTCGAGCGGGTGCCGAGGGAACTGCATGGAGTTTTGTCACTGGACGAGGAGAAAGACGCCATTTCCAAGACATGGTTGATAGCATCTTCCGTACTTCGGACATTGAACAAATTGATGCCAGGATATTGGTCGAGGACAAGGAGCTGGAGAAGGTGCAGAATGAAGGATATCAAAGGGCCCTTCAGCAATTGGAAGAAGAAGTATTTCAAAAGAGCTGAGCATGGGAACGAATTTAATGATTAACGACCTTACAACTATCTAGTGTAATACATGATAATTTATACAGCATCAGGCTGAGCATGAATGTACTCAATGGCTTGAGAAATAGTGTGAATTTCATCAGCTTCGTGGCTATTAAAAATATTAGCATGGGAAATAATTCCGGAAACTAAAGCCAGTCTCTTTGCGGATTGGATCGAGTTATACTTACTCAGGAATTTGAATGCAAAACTCTTCTTCGATGAAATACAAGACATCAACGACATCTAAGCTATCCAGCCCAAGATCTTTCTCAAAATCAGCAGCAGGCGTAATCTGAATAGGTTAGTAAACTAATGGCTAAAACGACTTCGAAATTTTCACAGAGGTTTCAGCTTACTTTAGCGGGATCTGCGATCTATAAAGGTTAGTAAATTGCACAAATAAAGGTTCTCCGGCCCAGTAGATACTAACCTTATCATATGTACCGAGCAGATCGACGATTCTCTCCTGGATATCTTCCTTTGTCAATGCAGCAGCGTCGGAGTAGTATCGAGCTGGAGTAGCAGATGGGAACCGAGCAACAAGTCGGTTGGCTCCAATGAAACTGGGAACTGCCCGTCGAACAGTAGCTCTAGGAGCAACAATAAATGCACGTCGGCCGGTCTGAGCACCCAGCACTCTCAATGCTCCACTTGTCAGCATGATATCTAGTTGATTGGTTTGGATGAAGATGTTGATGGGACTGAAACTGGTGTTGTAAATTGGAACATTTTGGTTGGTTGGTGTACTAGACTGAAAATTACTTAGGAGGTCCGCTATCCGGCACCTACAAAATATAAACTAGCTATCAATATACGCTATAAAGGCTCATGAATATTTTCATATAATTTAATTGAGCTCAGTAATTTCAGTGGTGGTTGCATTCAAACCCATGACATTCAAAAACAGATTCAGGTTGGAAATTTTAGTGGCTGCCAGCTCAACTGGTAGGGCCTTAGCTTCGTTCATAGTACCAAAGATCTTCTCTCGAACCTCATCAACAAGAACTCGCTGGTGCTCAAGTCGGGCTGCAACTGCTAAAGAGGCCAAAAAGTGCCAGACATAAGAATCGTCGACGTTTCGAGGGGGAAACATAGCCAAGAGGTGGCCCCGGACATCAGCAAACAAATGGTTAAAGGTATTCTGCCAATTCTCAACATCTCCCTGTTCAACATTCTCTTCCTGATTGATAAGTTCGGCTCTTGAAATAAGTACAGTTAAGAAAGCCAAACCTGTCTTAGTAGAGGACAAGTGAACAATCTCACTGCTATTGAGCATGATATCCAAAAGGCCGATGATTACATCATAGCTGCTCTCGGAGATCAAGTGTACCAGGGGAGGCAGAACTGTCTGAGAAAACAATTCAATTGATTCACGAGCCTTGGAATTCAGATCACCATCCTTATAGCTTCCGTACTTCACGACGTCAAGCTGGTCAAGATGAGCAACAATTCGAGTCAAAAGGGTCAGACGTTGTTTAGCATCAATGTGTCGGAAGATTCGCGGAATAAGCTTCTTACCCTTGTCATGGGCAAGGATCAAAATAAAAGGCTGGTTGCCCTTCTCATCGACTGGAGCAAGAACCTGGAGTCTATCCCACATCTGGATTACTTTCTCATCTCTAGAAGATTCCCACTCTGCTAAAGCTTCGGGGTCTTCGGGCCTTGATCGTTCAGCAGACTCAATATCTAACAAAGAAGCATACACCTCTTCAATACTTCGGAGAAGCTGCTTCTGGTTCTGAACATAGAGTCCTTTCTTGGGCGTAGCATCTTCTTTGTCGACAAGAGAAAGCTGCAGGTTCAATGCCTTTCGAGGTCTTTTACCACTTCCAACAGAAATAGAACCCAAAGCGCCTTCAGCTTGAATCTTTTCACGCTTGGGGTGCTCTCGGGCCGAAGCTACTGCTTGCTGGACCTGCTGCTGCATTCTCTTGAGAGGATTATCATTGTGACCCCGTCGATATCGGCCCTTCTGGCCAGTCTGGAAAAGATATGTCTTTGCCAATGCATTAAGAGGCTGCTGAGGATTATTTCTGCTCTGAATAGCAGAGTGCACCTGATAGTAAAAATCTTCATTATACGGGTCTTCAGTCACCATCTGCTGGAGTTGAACACGCATAATAAAATTCTTGTCCCATTGAGTCATTAAACCATTGAACCGAAGTCCAGGAGTCTGCTCTTTGGGTTTCTGCGCTTGTCTGTCGTATCCAGAAGCAGTCTTAGCAGCGGCCTCGTTTCGCAGTTGGTCTAGCGAAGGAGGAGGAGCATTCTTTGGCTGTACTATAGAGTAAGGCAGAGTCTCTCCTGTCTCTTCAGAGCCACTCACCGTAGCAGTAGAACCATTTGACACAGAGGGAGGGGTGGGACCACCTGCTGCAGGTACTCTCGCTGAAGGCTGCTCCTGATTCTGCTGATTCTGCTGATTCTGCTGCTGATGAGGCAAAGGCGGAGGGGCACCACCAGGGCCAGCATAGCCCATCGGAGGAGGAGGCATTCTCATTCCGTTTAGCATTGCAGGACCTTGTGGGAATCCCATAGGGTAAGGATTTCCCCCAGGGAAAGAAGACGGAAATTGAGGAGGAGGGCCAGGAAAAGGTGGCATTCCCGGATACTGACCCTGTGAAGGAGGGAGAATCTGCTGCTGAGGAGGGCCCCCAGCCAGCATCTGGGCCTCTACTTCTTCCAAAGAAAGAATTCGAGGCTGAGGAGCGGCAGGAGCTTGTTGTGGGGTCGCAGCAGGACCCCACAAAGAAGCCAAAGGCTGCAGTGAAGGACCATCGGCCGATGCCTGGGCATTTCTGCTGACTGTAGAATCCACGGGCTTCTTATTTCGGGCGAATGTAAACTGTTCCTCATCTAAAGCATCAGCAACCTGAGCTGTCTGGCCGGCGAAATCAAAATTTCGGTCGTTCTCTGAAATGCTGGCGCCAAACGTTTCGTCATTCAAGTCGTCCAATGTCTCATCCAACGTATCACCAAGCCGTTCGTTGTCAAAATCGTACACCGAAGGCTTCTCGTCCGGATGGACCACTGTCTGCAGTCCAAAAAAGGACATTGTATTGTACAGCTACGATGGTAAGATTTTTCCGCTGTACAGTTTTAGTTTTTGTGTGAAGTTTGACGACGCAGCTGTCGGGTGGTTGGTTCAGTTTTACCCGGCTGCGTTCAGCGCACCCACAATGTGTTGGACGGAGCGGTGTATGGTCAGCCGTACCATGCGGATATCTTCTAGAGATGCCGCAGTGGAAGGCTCGGAACAGTGCAGGCTGTGCATCAAGTTTAGAAAAAAACGGCGGGAGACTTGGCCATTGCGCGTGTATGGTGCTATTATTGAATCTTCTTCTCAAGAAATTTGACTAAGATGAGCAGAGCGGCAGAAAAAAGTAATTCCGTCTATTAGGCACTTGTTGGTAGCCAAATGGCCTTGGAATCAGATGCAGGCACCATGTGTGGTGCAGATGAGACATGGTGACGCAGGGCTATCTAATATTCAAACGTCCTTAAGACACATAAGCTAAACCTTCACTAGCGCTTTGGGTTTACCAGCCCAGATACTGAACAATAAAAGCAGAATACGAGCTCATTCCAGAATGCAATAAGAATAGGAAAGAGCCGTTGCGTCGCGGGATGCGATTCTTGTGATTTCATACTGCTATCATCCAAAATTCAAACAAAACAATTTTATTATAAGCACAATACGCAGCAGTAGAACAGTAAATCAGGAAAGGGAAACTCCTATATGGTTTATATTTGGTACAATTTCAAAAAAAAAAACTTAGCCTGGTCTAGTTTAAATAGACATATTCAAAACCTGTCATCCATTCTGGGTGTGACATACTTTATTTAAGCAATGGCAGCCGGTCCAATAGGCATGCCAATCAGACTCAATAAAATATTGACTACCTCAACACCAAGAATAGCAACTTGGTCAGGGCTGAACAATTGAGAAAATGAGAGCGAAGAGCGGCATCCCTTCTGAACACTTCCACCGTTCATGACTTTGACAATCCACACCAGAGCTGCTGCAGATCCGAAAGCTTCCTGAGAAATGTGCTCATCGAGAATATCTTTGTGGTATTCAAGGGAAGCAATTCCACCAGAGCACCACTTATTAACCAGCTCATCGACCTTTGCAACAGGTGCAACTTCATCGTTCTGGGCGTGGTATAGGTACATAGGGATCTGAGGAATAAGATCGCCCATGGTGTTCTCTTTCAATCTCTTTGCAACAGCAGGTATCTGGAGAATTCCTCGACCAATAGTAAGATATGTGTTCCAAACATCTTGGAAAACATACTCAAGAACATCAGCAATAAGGCACTGTTTTGCAGCGTTTCTCCACTGATCGGCCTTCTCGGGAATAAGGTTCGCATTGACGATCTCCGCAATCTCATCATACTGGTTGGTAATACCAGTAATACCAGAGGGAATAAGACCCGCAAAGACGCCTCCTGCTGTTCTCAGTGCAACAGCACTAATGTTGGGTACAACACCACCAATTGCTGCTCCAGCAATCTTGAGCTCGGGGGCATGAGAAGGCTGCAGTTGAGCAGCCCAACCAGAAGCAATAGAGCCACCAGAGTAACCCCACAGAACAACCCTAGCCTGAGGATTGACACCGGTTATCGAGTTAGAAGAAAGAGTGGCTCGGAGGGAATCCAGTACACAACGGCCGGCAACTTGACCCACAGTGAATGCAGATCGTGGTCCTTCGTAATCGGGAACATTGATCACATAACCCTGATCTAACACGCTCTGCATAATAGCAAACTCAATTTGAGAAAGAAGAGCATCAGGTCTGGAAGCTAAAAGCATACCATAGGAAGGAGCACAGTCGATGTAGGCAGAGTCCTCAGCGATCTGGAAGGAGACCAACTTTGTGTAATCAGCATTGTAAGGAACAATAACAGTAGTGACAGTTGAAATCGATCTGTTCAGATCATCAGTAGACTTGTATTGCAGTTGGTATGACTTATAAACCCTCGACGGAGCGATCAGAACACCAAGTGTTCCAGGCGACTCTCGAAATTTCAGAATGGTACCATCGGGTTCATCTTCATAACCACTAGGAGGCTGGTACCAGGGGTCCTGCGACGGAGGAACTGGAATATCGGCGATTACCAGTCCAAAGAAGAAGGACAGCACTAAAAGAACGTATGAATATCTCATGATTCACAAATAGGAAGAGAGGAGAGCTTTGAGTTCGCCGGTGAAAGACAATAGCTAACAACAGAGAAGAGTGGGTCTCCAGATCTACTCAATACTCAGTACACTGATGAGGAGTGTGGCTTTTATTTATACATTTTCAGCATGGTGACAGTGTCTTTCTCTAGTCTCACTAAACAAGCTAGTGCATGTGGACAAATGTGTCTATCCAACCAGCAATTTGCGTAGTACGACCCTGTTTCAGCCACTAGAATTGCAACAATGAGCTGACCCAGGCAGACCTTAATCAAAAACTTCTCATGCTGGGCACCAAAATTGGTGGTAATACTGCATATCCACAAGAAGATGAACCTAGATGTTCGCCAAAAGGGGGTTCTGAGGAACTTAGTGGTTGGTGGTGCCCCTCGAACAGGGTTCAGTATGTCAACTCCAAAATAAAGCAAAGCGGGGAACCTGGCATCCTCGCCTGAGCAGCTGCAGACTAAGATCTGCCCAGAAAAAAATATTGGTAAAATGGCTACAGCTGTAGAAAACAGCGACTCCGCCTTTCAGGTACTCACTGCCAAGATATGCAGCCAAGGCTCAACTAGGGGGCCCTTTTTCTGCTATGGAGATGAGGTGTAATGGAGTAGGATACACTGCAGTTAAGCTAACAGTAATCCATCAGCTGGTAAACCTTCATACTAGCCCATTGCGGACGCCAAACTTTATTTCTCACAGAGTTTGTGCCGAGCTGATGAATTTCAACCCTAATTCCTCTGATAGGTACAAAACAGAATGGAGGGGAAATGGCCGAAATGACCTTGGCAGATATCTAATGTAAGAACCATTGAGGGGCTAGCACCAGCAGCCGTTTTTTTTTAAAAATTTTCTGGGCCTGGGGACAGCTGGCTCACACCGCTTACCCCTGCCGTTTCGCCCTTCACTGAGCCAATTAACCAGCTCAACGGTTAGATATCCAGATCGGCTCGTTTACCCCCTGTCTATTGAGAGGCACTGAGGTTCAGATGTGTACTCAATAGTCTGCTGACAGCTGAACGGTCATCCGTTCCCACTCCATTCCCATCCAACTGAGGTTGCGGGAGCAAACGCGTTCTTGTCAACGGGTATTATTCTACTCTTGCCAGAAATATGCAAATCAGAATGTATTGCCGCATCGCTCTACTGAGCATAATAATTAATATCAATCGGCTGACCCTGCGCTGCTTTGTGTTCAGTATTTCTCGTGCAGCTCCTTGCTGTGATTAGGCGAGGCTGGAGAGGGACTGATTATTCGGGAACAAAGTTTATTTTTAAGAAGGCACCAAGCAGCGCCGTGATCGGTTCAGAACGGGTCGATGTGTAAGGGTATTTGCTCTAGATTGATCGATATACAGAGGACGAGCGACAATGTGCAATCAACAAAGATAGTGATTTGCCAGCCTCCGCTTTGATACGGCCCTCTTGCTGTCTTGCACGTTCTTGAGGCTAAATTTTTTGGGGTTTTTTTGGGGAATCTCCTCCGCCGTTCGGCAAAAGGAAACGGTGCTTGCGGGGCAGAGGGGCCCCTTTCCTTACCCCGCGAGTTGGAGCTGGAGCCAAAATGACAATAAACATAGCACGAAAACGCTGCAGCTCAAAACGAGTGGGCGACAAAATAATCGATAGTGGAAAGAGCTTTATGCAGCTGTCCATTACTCCACCCTATTAATGCATGGATATCCGACGATCGCCCTGCTCCTCTTCGTTTTCGTGCTGCCTACAAAATCTAGTTAACAAGGTTCGGGGGCCTATCGAAAAGACGGATCTACTTATCTGGCAGGTACCATGTTTCCATCTGATGTTCCACTCAATTAACCAGAGAAGACAGCTATATATATATATGCACTGCAATGCAGTTCCTCTCCATAGTGAGATGTCACAGAGATAGCGTAGAGGTAGCAGAGTCATAAAGGCTCTAGCTCGCTGCAGCTGGTAACAGAGTGTGATATCTAGAGCGTGCATAGAAGCTTAAATCACAGGCCAAAAGCCGGCATTTGGGCTGCACAGACCTCTGTCTGCCGATTAGAAATAGCCTGCACTTTTCTAATGTAAGCATGCAGCCTCTCGGTATGATTTATAAACGCTGAGGAAGCTGTGTCTACCATCTTCATCTATTGAGGTTGGTTCGAATGGACCATAGTACGTGAAACGAGAGCACACCCACTCTAGTTAGAGGCTGAAATTTTGCAGCCGCAATGTCTAAATACGATGCTCTCTGCAAGGCTGACCGTGGCCGGGGAGAGCGACTTGAAATCAATCAATCGGGTTTCCGCGGGAGCTGATGATTGTTGTACCTAGCTACCACTACCATCCGCCGCAAGGCTATCAATCATCCCCGAAACAGGGTTGAAACAGAGCTAGCCCTTTCTGAACTAGCAGACCCTCATTTACAAACCAACTCAGCTACCAACACCAAACTCTGAGTGGGAAAAAGTGAATATCGCGGAGCTAAGGGGTCAAAAATGAGCCCATTATCTGGTCTTCACACAAGACGATTACGCACAGCGTGGTCTGTATCATGGTTTTGGTGCTAGGGCAACAGCTTATACACAAGACTCTGCTCGAATATAACTTGAGGAATGTGTTGGCCCCTGAAGGAGTGGCTTCAGCGCACCTTGCTGATCTTGGCAATATTGTTGTCCATATGGGCACAAGCTAGCCAGGAGGTGTAAAGATGTTCGTTTGCACAACCACCAGCATACAGAACTGTTGCTGGCGATGATTTTTTGCATCTAAATGAAGTAAGGCGGTGAACATTTTCGGAAAAATGTCTAGCCCTTGCCCATCCAAGTGAAACTATAGAACAGCAGCTTTGGGTGTGGATCAGTAAGGCGTTGTGTCCCTATCGGCCATTCAGGTGCAAAATCAAGGGCTGCTAAGTGGATCGGCGCCAGTTTCGCTGGGTTGCTTGGCTCTTTTCTCGGTTGTGGTGCTCGGGGCAGAAAACTTGTCGGCGGCGTACGCACACACCCACGTCATCTTGGAGCTCCACGCCCATACTCAGCCCACCACCAGCCCTGCTGTGATGCGTGGCACACCCAGCGCCCTCTACTGGCCATATGATTACGCTTAATTGTGCAGTGCTTGCGCAGTGATATGCGCGCTAGTGAGGCTGTGTAGGTGTCTCTACCTGGGTGTGTCGTTGTCGGCGACCCTTTCAACGCTCAGCAGTTTAGCGGACCCTTACGTCACCCACCATGCTGTAGATCAGGCACGCACGCACAGCCTCGGAGCGAGCCCGCCGCCCCTGTTAAACAGCTGCAGAAATGACAACCTGGCAAACAAAGTACAGACTCTGGAGCTACCTCTGCGGGAAATAGAAAGTTTACCCGGCGGGACAGGCTGAGTCATTATGTCCTATTGTATCTGTGTCAGTCAGCATTGGTGGGCAATCGAGAAATCTAGCGACAACTGACCAACCGGCACGCACACCATTTTTGCCTGAGTGTTCGTTTGCTGACCCAAGCAGGGTCCCACCGTCATTGTAACTACGCAGCTCGGTGTGTACTTTTTGGCGCATGTTTCTGGTGCCTTTAAATGCCGCAACATGCAAGTTACGCATTACCCACCCAGATGACCCTGATGGGGTGCGTAACGGTAGATCCAAACTAGGAACGAGAAAGGAAAACCTGTATTTTTAGAGGCTCTAAATGTAGTTACTCTCCGGAAATATACTACTAGCCCAACCAGCATAGCCTGTTCTGTGAGGTTTGTCTCTCTCCTGGGCCCCCTGCACCACCATTGTATCGGCAAGTGGCTGAATACGCAAACTCTTGCCGTGCCATATATATCTGATTATATCTGCACATCCTTGCTTTCCGCCAGCAACAAATTGTTAATAAAAAAGTTCTAAGGTTCGGCGATAAGTCCCTTTGCGACTAGTAACTTGTCATTTGCTTGTTTGCCGACTGTTGCTATCAGGAAAAATAATCCCGCCTTGAATTTCTCCTATCACTACTCCTCTGCATATTCGCTCGCCAGATCTCAGCTTTGTCAGTTCTCACTTGCAATCCCTGACAACCACTTTGTGCCCACGAGACAAAGGGAAGCGAAAAGACTCATCGGCCATGATTGCCTGTTTGGGATTCTCAAAGTCTCATATCCGAGTCATCGTCGGCGTCCTGATCCTTCTCGGCTTGCATCTGTGTTTACAAGGGTTTGAACGAATTTTCAGTATAGCTGAATATGGAGAAACTTTAAAGCACTCTCTTTTGCATGGGACACCTGCTGCTGCTGCCAGCAGTCGAAAGCCTATCAGCTCACACATTCCAATCAGCAACAAGGAAGAGTTACAAAACGCTTATGCACTTCTCCAGCAGGGCCACAATATTGCTGCTTTCAACTCACTGGCCAACTCATATGAAAGAGAAAATGCCACGTTTGTGTCACTGGTTAGAAACACTGAATTAGATCACATTTTAGGCTCGATTAGATCCTTGGAGGATCGATTCAACCGCTTCTATCGGTATGATTGGGTCTTTCTCAACGATGAGCCATTCACCGATGAATTCAAAACTAAAGTGACAGCAGCTGTTTCTGGTAAAGCAAAGTTCGGATTAGTGCCCAAGGAGCATTGGGGCTACCCCGAGTGGGTTGACCAGGACTTTGCTCAATGGGCTCGACAAGATTTTGTCAAGGCAAATATCATCTATGGTGGCTCAGAGTCTTATCGGCATATGTGTAGATATGAGAGTGGCTTCTTTTACCGCCATCCATTGATGTTGGAGTACCGATATTATTGGCGAATTGAGCCTGACACCAAATACCACTGCGACGTCGGATATGATGTCTTCAAGTTCATGAACAAGAGCAACAAAGTCTATGGCTTTACCATTGCCTTGCTAGAGTTCCCTCTTACAATCCAAACTTTGTGGTCAACTACCGCGGAATTTCTCAAGAAGAATCCGCATTATAAGAACGATGACAGTTTGTCAGAGTTCGTATTAGACAAGGAAGGAAATTATAACTTATGCCATTTCTGGTCCAATTTTGAGATTGCTGACATGAACTTTTGGAGGGGAGAGGCTTATTCCAGTTACTTTGAATACCTTGACAAGTCAGGTGGGTTTTTTTATGAAAGATGGGGAGATGCCCCTGTCCATTCCTTGGCAGCGTCTTTATTCTTGAACAAGACCCAGCTGCATTTCTTCGAAGACATTGGATACACCCACCCTCCATATATGCATTGTCCTGCAAATTGTGCTGAGCGGAACCTCAACTGCGACTGCAAACCTCAGGACTCCTTTGACTGGCAAGGATTCAGCTGCATGGCCGATTACCATAAGGCAGCCGGTTTGATGCTGCCAGAAGACATTAACTATGAACAAATCTCCAAGAATAAAGATGGCTGGAGAGAATCAGCCAAAGAGCTTGCCCCCAAAAGCTCTCCAGATGACAAGAGTCGATACATCAAGGAGAAGGCTGAAGCCGAGCAGAAGAAGAAGGAGAAGGCGGAGGGTGAAGCCAAGGAGGCTGATAAGAAGCATGAAAATAAGCAGGAATAAGCAAAGAAGCTTATGAAGTTAGCGGAGCCATAGGGCCCTTCATTATCTGACGTTGTCATTGTGTCCTTGTGTAGCCCATATGATCCAATGTGAAAATTGCATGTGTATTTGATCAGTACAGAGACAAGCTCTAAATAATACAACTCAAAGAAAGTCCAATTCCAATTCCAGTGTACTCTGGCTCAGTCCTGTGAGAATCCATTATGATGTCTAGTTGAGGGCCGGCTGGTGTCTCTTCAGGCTGAACAAGTCGGGAAAAGATGATGTCCAGTCGGAGCGGAACGAACCAACGGCACGTATTAGAACTTCAGTGTGTGCTTCGCCGACCTCCCAACCGCACCTACAGCTACTTGTGTTCCACTTCGACACTTGCACACCTGCACACAACGACAACACCGCCATGCTGTTGCTTCAATACTACAATCTGCTGCTGCGAACCATCTTGGCGGAGCGAATTCTGGAAAATGAAGCTCCTAGTGCTATCAATCAAATTGTCAGTGACTTCGACAATGTGACTTTCCACATTTCCACTCCGGAGTCAAAGACCAAAATTGTGGTGTCCATTTACATCAAGTGCTTCAATGACCTTGTAAAGTACGGTGTTCATGAGATTCTCCAGCGGGAATATGGCCAGTATGCTCTTGCTCAGCCTGAGCCTGGTTACAATTTCTCTTTACAGGTAGATCTTGAGCAATTGCCAGACACGTTGGAGGAGCGACAGGAGCTGGTTGACAAGATTGCCCTTCTGAAGCGTAACACTTTTGCGGCTCCCTTTGAAGCTGCTATGAAGCGATTCGATGAGTTGTCTGACGACGCTGCTTCCCGAAACCTGGAGCTTTATGCTCCCGAGCACAGCGCTGAAGAGGTGATGGCTATCCACTACCGAGACGAGGAGTCTATCTTCGTCAAACCTTCGCACGATCGAGTCACTGTCATCTTCTCGACGGTGTTCAAGGATGAGACTGATCAGGTGTTTGGCAAGGTGTTCTTGCAGGAGTTTGTCGATGCCCGAAAGCGGGCCATTCAGAATGCCCCCCAGGTGCTCTACTCTCACAAAGAGCCTCCCTTGGAAATCCGCTCCGAGCCTGGTCTGCGAACCTCGTCTAACATTGGCTATGTCACCTTTGTGCTGTTCCCGCGGCACCTGGCCCCCCAGCGACGAGAAACCTGCATTTCCCATATCCAGACCTTCCGAGACTACTTCCACTACCATATCAAGTGCTCCAAGGCCTACATGCACTCGCGAATGCGATTCCGAGTGTCAGAGTTCCAAAAGGTACTCAACCGAGCCCGACCTGAGGAGACCGACAAGGAGCGAAAGACTGCCTCTGGCCGAAAGTTTGCTCCTGTCGTGCAGTAGAAGACTGCAGCGGAGCCTAGACATATTATATATAGCGCAGACAATCATGCCTTTTTTTTACAATTACGCCAATACTAGTAAACGCTCCAAATCCAATTTTTTTTTCACAATCTTGTTTCTGATTCTGTAATACAAGTTACACTATTTACAACATTACGATGCTTGCATCTACTCCTTGCTGACCGCAGGCTTTTTGCTGCCGTATTTGCTTCGGCCCTTTTTTCGACTGGCAACGCCGGCCAGATCACCTACTCCTCGGATGCATTTGTACTTGACACCGGGCAAATCCTGTGTTCTTCCGCCTCGAATTGACACCACACTATGCTCCTGGGCATTGTGACCCTCGCCAGGAATGAAAGCAGTGATCACATTGCCGTTTGTGAGTCGAACTCGGCAGATCTTTCTGTTGGAGGAATTGGGCTTCTTGGGCTTCATGGTAGACACTCGAATGACAACACCCCGCTTCTGAGGGGCTCCACCCAGATCAGGTGCATCTGAGATTTTTGCCTTTTCTCTCTTCTTCAGAGTCTTGAAGTTTCCTCGCCGTCGCATCTGGTTGAGAGTGCACTTGTGTCGAGCCAGCAGCATCTGAGACAGACTGGGCGAGCTGGCAGCAGCAGGGCGCATACCACCAAACTGGTGAGGCATCATCCGAGGAGCAGCAGGCGTCATCCACCGGCCGGCACCGCTGCGTAGAGCACTGCTCAAAACTCCAAATCCCCTGAACATTGTTTTGTTTGCCAAAAGGTGCGTATGTGGGTGGGTGTTTGATTTTCAGTTGGTGATGCTGAAGCTTTTGGGCCCTTACTGTGCTTTTTCGGCGGACTCAAGTTTACCCGGAGGTTCTACTCCCCCCAAAAGACAGGCGGCGGTTCCCTATAAGTGCCACTCCACCAGTCGAACTCTCCTACCAACCACTCACCCACCTCCGGCTCAGCTCAGGTCAATCACAGCATGCCCGACGACTACGACAACCACTCGGATCGAGGAGAAGAGCGAGACAACGAAAGAGCCGCGCCTGCATCGTACGAGCCCCGTGACCGTTCCCGGTCGCGAAGCCCGGCCCGCTACGACAGCGGTGGCAGGCGGTCAGTGTCTCCGCGACGAGACGACTATTACCGTCGAGACCCCCCACCTCCCGTCGACGACGAGGAAGACGCTCAAAATGAAGGTACAAACCTTTTTGTCACTGGCTTGTCTCGGTCTGTGACGGAAGCCGAGCTTGAGGAGCTTTGCACCCGCCATGCTGCAGTGGAAAAGTGCCAGATCATGCTGGACCCCCACACTCGTGAATCGCGAGGCTTTGGATTTGTCAACATGGTGGATGTAGCCGGTGCAGATGCTATCCTCGCTGAGCTAAACGGATTCGAGCTAGCTGGCAAGACTCTGTCTATTGAAAAGGCCAAGCGAAAGCGGCCAAGAACCCCCACCCCGGGCAAGTACTTTGGCCCTCCCAAGCCCCGAAGACACGGAGGAGGACGTCCTCGATACTACGACGATCGATACTCTAGGGACCGGTCATATTCTCGACGTTACGATGACCAGTACGATGACTATTATCGCCGAGGCCCTAGCAGATACGACGACCGTGATCGGGACTACCGGGACAGAAGCTACTCTTCAAGATATGATGACAGAGATAGATATGGCCCTCCCCCTCCCCGGGACTACCGGGACTACCGTGACAGTCGAAGCTCAGGATACCGGTCTCCTCCACCAAGAGATGATCTACCTCCTCGAGATTATCGGGACGATCGGGGATCTTACCGTGACGAGCGGTCCTACCGAGAGCCCTATCCTGATCACGATCGTGATGACTATCGACGAGACTAAGGTAAGTATATTACTGGCTGTGTATCCTTTATTCTCTAGGTCGCTTTTCCATCTACAAGCAATTTATGAACAATTTCACTCGTTGAAATGCGCCTCTTCAGCCGTCAATAGTCATCCCTCTCAAAAAACCGCCGCCCACCTCCGGTCGCACTTACAGCCTTCTTACCTTTGCCTCTCTCAAAATATGATATGATATTCGAAAATATACGTAAAACGAAGAAACGATAAATCCTGACCACCCCCTCGCGAAAAGCACACCAGACCCCCCGATATTTGTAAACCGAAGCTTTTTCCCGCCCCTGCGCCAGAATCAACTAGAAAAAAATGCTATCAGCCTTTACAGTATTTATTCGAGACTCGATTATCTACCTAACGGCTTGTCCTCGACCGTAGACTCTGAAAAGCACCCTGGATTACCCCTCCTATACTTATCAATGAGTCCCATATCTTCTTGTCCATCTCTTCAATAGCACTAGTGTCTTTGGGTGATATGATATGATCTGCTTTGAACTTGTATCGCAAAACATCCTTTCGGGTTACTAATCCCTTTAACAGTCCTTGGTCCTGCACATATATGATTCGTGGGCCAATTTTTGCAAATACGTCTATGACTGAGTCAAGCATATCATATGGTGTGCAGATAACCGGTGCGAAGTGTGTCACTTTACGGAGCTTCAAGGATCCTTGGCCATCTTCTGGCTGATCAGAAGAAAAGTCCACATATCGATCAGGTTTCTCATTGATGAGGCTATCCAACAAAGGCTTGAGATTGGTTCTATTCACATAGCCAACCAGATACCCGTCTTCGTCAACAATGGGATATGATGGATGAGGACGTTCTTCCAATATGTTGTGAAGCTGACGCACACTATTGCCATTGTCCGGCAATGTTGTAACCTGTCCTGTCATAGCCAGAGATACCGGAACATTGTGACTGATTTCCTCCTTGTTATCGATATAGGGATACCCATTGAACCAAATAGCTTGGTCTGCAATACCCCCTTTACCCCATTTCTCAGAAATAGCTTTTGTAACACCAACCACTATCATTGTGGGCAAAATGTATCTCAATGCACCAGTAAGTTCAAACATAATGACAACAACCGTGACTGTCAGATTCATGATACCACTAAGTGCTGCTCCAGCACCTAAAAATGCATAGGTTCCAGGAACAATACACTGTCCCTCTGGTGGGCATCCACTGAAAATCCACCAGGTAGGAAATTTCTCATAGATGGATTCAGCCACAGCTCCAATCAGTCTTCCAATCAAAGCCCCGATAGCCATGGAAGGAACAAAGATACCAGCAGGCACCTTGGCACCATATGATACAATGACTAGTAATGTGCGCACAATAATAGCAAATAGCAAGGAAAAAACCAGCCTGGTTCGGTGACTGGGATTGCATAACGGATCTTCACTAAGGCGAAGCTCTGCGTCGCATTCTCTGAAGAGCACTTGCATACTTTCGGTCATATCAATTTTTAGAAACTCATTAAAATAGCAGATCAAAGCAGTGATGACTGCCAAGAACGTAGCTTCCTGAACGGCGTATTTTGCTAGATATTTCTTTCGAAAAGCCTGTGCGCGGAAATTCCACTTACTAACAAAGATGCCATAAAATCCTCCCAGAATGCCGATAACGATGAAATAAAATATTTCAAAGGATTGCCACTCGTGATCAAACTCAACCGAAAACAGCACGAGCTGACCAGTTCTAAACGGGTTGACAGCTGCAAGTGCACCAATTGCCACAAGAGCGCAAAAGTAGCTTCTCCACATAGTCTTGAGCTGGAAAATTGACGATATTTCTTCTAGAGAAAATATTACGCCTCCCATAGGGCTTCCGAAAGCTACTGCAACGCCAGCAGCAGTGCAGGCACACAGAATCTCGCGGAGCTTCGAGTTATGCAGCTGGTATTTTCTAAACTGCGAGGCAATGCTGTTGCCAACACAAGTAGCATAATGTACACTAGGGCCTTCTTTTCCTACTGACAGGCCAGAAGCAATTGCCAGTGGAAGAGTGAGGCTCTTAATGGCCAGAGTCTTCGCACCCAGGAAGCCTTTCATGACGAAACCAGCAATAATACACTTGATTTCAGAGATTCCAGAGCCTGCAGCATAAGGTGCAAAGGAGAAAACAACATAGGCGCTAACAAATGCAAAGAAAGTGGAGGTGACCACATAAATAAGATAATTGAAGAAGCCCAGGGATGTCCAAGGCTTCCATTCCGGACATAGCTCTGTCTCGCCATAGCCAGAACAGCAGAACTGTCTATTCAAATAGAAGCCAACTGAGCAATGCCCCGATTTGATGTCTGCCAGCCACACAGTAACAATATTTATCATAGCAGCAATTAAGCCGATGGTCACTCCAATGACACCGAGCACCACCCAGCCCTGAGCGTCAGAATATAACTGGGACACAACACTCGTAAATCCGGTAGTTCCCTTGATTGTCAAGTTAGGTATTCCACGTCTTCCGCTAGATTGCGACTCCTTTTTGACTTTTCTGAGTTTTAATATCTTCAGGTGGTTGTCCCTTGCAGCATCCTCCACCCAATCAATAGTGTCAAAGTCTTCATATCTGCGGATCTCCACGACATCGGCATCAGAAACTGACCATCTTCGAGGCTGGTTTTCCAGTCTGTATAAATTAGAATCATAGCAATGCTCATCGGTGCTGTGCCCACCTACCTTGTTGAAGTGCCTGTCGACATTGGTTATGGAGAGGTGCCGCGATGTACGTTTGGCAGTGGCAGGGAGAAATAGGGCTGAAGTCAGTCTATCAATGAAATCAGCTGGCCGGGCATCGACGGTTGAAGAGGACAAGCTCTGCACCAAAATAAATCAAAATGTATAAAAAGTCATGTAACTTTCCATAGACTACTTAGCTGCTCTAGCTTTTGGAAGTTAATAATTTTATCGCTGGCCTTCCTGAAGCAAGTTCTAGAGCATAGTCTCTCGCTCTGTCGGACAGGAACTTCAACTTCCCATCGACGAGATTGGAGACCCGAAGTGTCCAGCTTATGCTCAAGCACCTGGTCAAGTCACAACAACCTTCTGTTCTGTCCAGAAAAGTTCTTTCCAGGGTAGTATCTGCAAAAATGAACATGCCTACTTCCGCTGAAGAGCAAGAGCTTGTCAGCGATTTCCTGGAGGTAGCCGAGCCAGCAGCAGCCAAGGGCAAGAGAAGGAAGAGCCAGTCGGAAGAAGATTTCCAGCACCAGAAAGAGATATACAAAGATGGGCCTGTTATCCAAACCGACGATGTGAGTACCGGAAAAATCCATTAAACCTATATTTGGGTAAATGACAGATGTGCTGCAGAATCCCGGCAGATTTCTAACGCATTAGTGGCTATTCAAGATCAAATCATTTGATCCCACCAGCAAAGTCGATAGAGGGTACCTGAAGAATGCCGCCGAGCGAGCGTACTTCATTAAGGACTATAAAAAAGCTCTGGAAATTCTCGAAATAGCCAACGACTGGGATCTGGGCTCCAAGGACCGTCAGGAGCTCGACACGATACGACAACACTGTGAAAAACATATACATACATGCTAAATAGATGGGCGTGCATACACCTTTACTTCGACCTTACTTATCTGTCGCTTTTTTAATGAATTCTCTTCCTCTTTGTCTCCTTCTATCTCGTCCACAGCATGTTTTGTGCTGGTTTCCACAGCAATATGGCAACCATCTGTCTGTAGCTTCAGGCCCACTGCGAGCACCTTATCGATCGACCTCCCTAGTCCAACTATGCTAATATAATTCTTTTTAAGCTTCTTCTCTTCTATTTTGTCCAGCGCTTTCAAACATCGCTTCAGCGCTGAGACGTAGGGTGTGCTGGAGGAGATGAAAATCGTCCCGGAGCCTGCCAGCTCCGCTATTCCCATAGGAGGGGGGTGCTTTATGAGAACTATTACTTAGTATTCAGAATTCCTGATTAATCAAAAGTGATACCATACGTACCTCCATGCTCAAGGCGCTTTTGTTTCGGCATGACGGTTTGCCAAAGAGCAGCAGGTTGGCCTGGGATCGAACAAAAACTGGACACAATAGAAACATCAGAACACAACTCCAACCCATCCCACCCTGCACACTGACGACGCACATCATGAGCAGCTTGCCATCATGGTTCGAAGGCGTGGACAATCCCGTCGCGGTTGCTGTGTATGTATTTTGGATCCCCTTTAGAGGCGCAGGCTGAAATATTGTTTATTTTTTATTAACCCTGGCAGACGAGTACCTATTGGCAATTTGCCCGAGCCTCCAGCATTCAGTAAGGATAAGAGCAAAAAGGTGAGCAGCATCCCTAATCGTAATCTATTTTGCACTTTTTTCCTGTACTAACTGAACTAGTCGAACACCCCAGTGACGCCGAAGAAGAAAAATGCTGGCGATCAAGACACTTTGAAGGTCAAGAGAGCGTGGGAACAGGCATTGGCACCTGCCAAATCACTGCCAATGAACTTGTTTGTCAGCTACATGTCTGGAAATTCATTGCAAATGGTCCCCATCACAATGACTGTCATGATGTTTTTTGTAGGGCCGTTTCGACAGATCATGGTGGTCAATCAGCAGTTTGAGAATCTCAAGGGAAGCAAAAGCATTGACGGCGACATCTTCTTCACCAAAATTGTCTATGTAATCTGTAACTTGTTAGCACTGGCTGCTGGTGTATGGAAACTTAATGCCATGGGTTTATTGCCTAACACTAAGAGTGATTGGTTGGCATGGGAAACGACCCCGACGTTGGCTGAGTTGGTCTAGCTTAGATGTAGACAGCATAATACATATAAGTACTAAGCATTTCCTAGCGAGCCAGGTCAATCGATATTGAAGTGCTAAACGATTAAATGAGAAAATTATGGTCTTACAATTTTATTTCACCAGTTAAGCTATAGGACAGTGTTTGCACTGTGCGCTGTGCGAGGTGCACAGTGCGCACATGCATACAACGAAACCATACAAAGGAGCCATACATGTAGGGCACTCCGCCACACTTTTTAGGGCAGCTGAGAAGGATCAAAGTCTTCAATCACCTCTGTGAACTTGTCACCGCCAGCGACCCATCCTACAAATCCTCCTTCAATAATCAGAGGCTTGACTTTGTCGCCTTTCTTGTCGGCCTCGTCCTGGAGCCATCCCCAGGCTCTGCTAGCCCGATCCCGAGAACTCACGCAGTGCAAATAAATATTCTTTTTGCCAGATTTCTCAGCCAAGTCATAGATATCGGGAATAGAATGATACACGCTCTGAGAGGGAATGTTGATAGCTCCCTGGATCTTTCCTCCTCGGAAGTCTCCGTCTCGAAGATCAATAATCAGATAGTCATCTGAGTTACCATTTTTGATCTCGTCAAGAACCTCCCGCTTGTCCACATACTCAGGTGACTGGTTAGTAGGAGCAGGATACTTGTCAAGCCATGCTTGGATTTCGGGTCTAGGTGCCATATTAAAGTCGAGTGGGTACTGGCGTGAAAGAAAGGCGCAGCTTGGTGTTGAAATAGTCAGGAGCATTCGCCAGCTAAGCGGTAGATTCCGTAATGATGGGCTCTGGACCCCACAAGCCGCATGGTCTCGAAGGTTTGAATTGATAAGCCAGCTTAGCTATAAATATCTAGTTCATAAAAACGGTCCAGAAAATGTACATGGCTCAGCTCGTAGGGGCCGGCAGATCGTCGTCGGTCTGGCAAATTGTTTGCTTAATCGCTGGCCATAATTATCTCAGTATTTGCTGCGGTGCAGATAATGACTATCGGCACCCTACAGACTGCAGACTAGTTACCCCACGTAAGCTGTGTACTGTAGCAGCCAATTGAACCACAGTATTTATAGTCTTCTCAATAGATTGGTATGTGGCAGCATTTTCAGACTGCAAAAGATTCAGCCAAACTAATGTGGGCCAGCGGGTGCCGGTAGAGAGCTCTTCGGGAAAAACAGGCCGGTAAACCGCTCTTCGGAAGAAGCAGGCTATTATGCTGTATAGAAATATGTATTGATGAATATATAACTTGAGCATTTGCTCTCTCCTACTATATGTTTAGACGTAATAGATATGGAATAGGTTTAAATAGAGAATTGGGCCTGCAGAGTATATCGGCCGACGGTGGCTGCTATGTCTTCCAGTGAGACAGGTTCCGTGGCTAATAGCTTCCCGTCCTCAGTAGAGGTGATCTGGGAAGCAGCATCCGTCATTAACTTGGTAGTATCATTTCGAGATCCAAAGGCCAAAAATACTGAGGATTGCATATGATGGCCATGCTGGTTCTTGTCAACGTATACCACAAAGACGGGCGAATTGGGTCTGAAGAATCCCTTCTTCTTCTGGTAAGCATAGGCAAACTCCATGTAGCTAGGAGACTCAGTAACAGTTACAAGATTGAACCCGTCGGCTTCTTCACACAAGTCCATCAATGGGTGGTCGGCAGGCGACGCAACATTTCTTCTCTGTTCAGCCTCGAGGAACAAGTTCAACTGGCCCCATCGGTAGCAGAGGGCCGCCTGCATCAGACAGCCGATTGAAATCTTTACGGCGCTGGTGAATATCATAGTAAAGCTGGTCCAGCCAACGACTAGCACAGCAATGTATGCTAAGCCAGCAACAGCCCACTTCTTGCCATAACGGCAAGCAATAACCGAAGTGATAAAAGATATATTTCCAACAGCGTTGTGTACGGTCACAACCGTCAGAAGAGACGTAAGCAATCCGGCAATATCAGTGTCGTCTTCTTTGTGCAAAATATAGGTAGCAGCCAGACCGTTCGCCAGCTGGTAGATAAGCAGAGCGCTGGATACCGCAGCAAACTTGATAAAGAACATATTGGAAGTCTTAACGAGCTTCTTCCAACGTTCCTGCATAGAAAAAGTATTAACGGTGCAAATTCGCTGGCTAGCCTTATCCGTGATGTCAATCTTCTCATTATAATCGCCGAATTCCAGCTCCTGTTCAATAGTTCTAGTGGAACGCAGGACTTTACGGAACCGGTGAGCTATAGCAAAGTATCCCACCATCTGGGCAACGCTGCCCAAGAGGTACCAGGTCTGCTTGTTCTGGAATATTTCCGGCATAGAAATGGAAACCGAGTCGATGACAGCCATAGTGTCAATGGAAGCAGACGTGATGCTATCCATAAATTGGTTGCACTTCATGGTGTGGTGTGGTTGGTAGAAGCTAAAGGAGTACCAAAATCGAGCAACGGCGATTTGGGAGGAAAGTCTGTCCCCACAGCATAGCCCAATTTCGGTAATGTGCGTCAGTCCACCACGAAAGAGTGTGAACGGTCGTCTGGATTCTTCTCTTTTGCGATGGTAAATGTGAAAATATGCTTAGACTCATGATGTTCATTTTAAATGGAATATTGGTTACTTAGCCTGTAGTGGCTCCTGCGCTGCCTCTGCCTGGAGGTATCGTCACACCAAGATCAAACGGGCCATGATAGCGCAAATCTAATGGAAAAACCTCCATGCTAGCTGGATGTTGTCATGATTGATCTCATTCAGTCGGGTGCCTTGGTCGATGCTGTGGGGAACATGCAGAGAGCCTTTGTTGGTCAACGCGCGTTCTTAGTGTACTGAAATCTCTTCCTCCCCAGTCTTCCTATTTTGGGTAGAGATGTACCAGCATGGTGCGGCCCCGATCCTGGGCTAGGTGCCGGAAACGTGCCGCTATCAAGCATAGTCTCGCATTTCAGCCACAGTAGTGCCGTTAGTCAGCGTTCAGCGAATATCACAGGTAAGCGGACGGTGGTCCATGTTCGCAGTTACCCACTTTAGATCAGATGAGTCAAATGCGGCATATGTCATTATTATTTATGATACAAATTCCAGCGTGAAAAAGAGCTGGTCTAGTTCTATTTTTTATCAGAAGTAGCTAGCGGTTCGGCACCCTGGGGTGGCTTATCATGCTGCTGCTTGGTGGTCGCGTGCTCGGCCGGTGCTGAAGAGCCCACCCTGTCAGAGGTTTCGGACTTATAATTGACCTCCAAAATTCTCTGTAAATTAAATCTCTCCAGTTCATCATAGGTCTTGTCGACCACGGCCATGCCCAACGAGCTCTTATAGCAATCCACCAAAATCAGTTTGTCGTAGTTTTTCAGATCCACCTTGTGACCGTGCTCGTGCCCAATACATTCTGCTACGGCACGAATAATCTGATCCCTGGTCAATATATTATGGTTTCGACTAGTAGGCTTAATAGCAAACTTATATGGGAGCTGCCCTGACTCTTGGTGAAAGTGGGGGCCCAAGACTTCGGGAGCCAGTTTCTTGAGGCCGTCTATCGAAGCGGTGACAGTCTTCGTGACCGGAGTCAATCGTTGGCAATGTCTGAGAAGCAGCAAGAGTTAGAATATCGGGCATAGTACAAGATAATTGCGGATGATACATACCTGGTCTTTTTTACTCCCGTGTCCTTCGCCTCCTGGCATATTTTACTGACGACCTGGGCAGGATCCACTGGAGCCCTTGTGCGGAAAAACAGTAGGCACTCGCAGTTGACATCCACAGCAGACAGCAGGCTCTTTTTCTTGTCGGTAGGCTTTTTGAGGCCTTCAATCTCTTTTCGTAGCTCACTCTCTATGTCATCCTCTTCATCTTGCTCATCGTCGTCAGCGGCAGGGTCGTCGACCTCCACTTCGTCTGAGCCATACAGATCAATAATTGTCTAGTCCTAGTTAGTTCCACTACCCATTTATCCACATGCAAGCAAGAGCGCAGCAAAAATAATAATAATAAATGATTTCGTGCATACCTCTCGAAGAACATCCTCCATCTCATTTTGGCACTGTTTTTCCTTGCCTCGAATGCAAGTGATATAGATACCTGACCATCCTGGTTCGATGTTCTGTTCCCTCACAGAGTACTGTCTGGTAAGCTAACGGGCCACAAAAAAAAAAAAACAGACGACGACGACCCTCGCCCACCGCGCCTCGGTCAGCGACCAATGCACCAAACGCAAGACAGTTGGAAAATACCCACTCCTGTTATAACTCCGAGCATCTCATCGGCTAGATCATCGTGTGTCAAATACATACCTTTCCGCCTTTCTTCTTCTTCTGAGCAGGGCCCCCAGCGCCATTGTTTTTGCGCTTGCCAGACATGGGTGTGTGTTTGGGGTATTTTGGGACAGGCGAAGTTGAGCACTCTGTCCAGTAGTTATATAAACTCTATTTGGCAACACTCTCTAGTCTCATCACCCCTCCTTGTCTAACTGATTGAGTGACGACGACTAAACTTTCTCCTGAACCACCCCCACGTCACTTTAAGTTAAAAGGACGCCCGGGATAAAAGTACAGGCTTAGATCCAGACCGACTGCAAAGTTCCTTAGCAAGGAACGCTTCAGTGGGATCACGGCTGAAGGTGCAGATCAGACTACGGGGGGAAAACTAAAGTAGGTGATTGTGCGTGCTCACAGCTCTTAGCCGAAGAGACCACCATGGGCCCGCCTGTACACTCGGCCGGAGATGTTGGCCCTGTAGTACCGGGCTCAAATGCAGGAAAAAAGAGAATAATCGGTAAAATCGCCTGTGGCTTCTGCCGCTACAGAAAAGCCAAGTGCATTATTTATGAAGACTCGCTCTCCCCAGGCGGTAAGGTCACCTGCAAGGCTTGTCTCGAGCAGGGCATTCCTTGTGTGTTTTCCGAACGGCGGGGCCGTGGGCCTGCTAAGCGAGCGAACAAACAATCATCCAGCTCCAACAGCGGCAGCAACAGTCCGATAATAAAAGCTGAGCTCCACCAGGACTCAAAATCCAGTGCTGCTGCTCAGATCAACTCACTGTCTGCTGAAAATGCTGCCGTTGGCTGCCCAGCGCCCCAATACCCAGAATCCGCTGGGCCGCAGCAAATGCTCACGCCAGCTTCACAGGAGCCGGCGCCGCGCGAAGACGACGACGACGACGCTGTCACTGTCGCCTCTAGAATTCTCCAGAAGTTCTCGGAATCAGTTGTAATGACTTCGACTTTCAAATCGCCGCTCAACTTTAGTGCGGTGCCTTCGGCTTCTACTGTTGCCCCTCCTGCTGCCCCGCCGCCGGTAGGGCCCGAATCGTCTAAAGG
Source organism: Zygoascus sp. PK3305 (assembly GCA_023628935.1). Classification (NCBI taxonomy): domain Eukaryota; kingdom Fungi; phylum Ascomycota; class Dipodascomycetes; order Dipodascales; family Trichomonascaceae; genus Zygoascus; species Zygoascus sp. PK3305. The sequence goes on from JAMAJS010000001.1 coordinate 2,609,382, forward strand.
CGACAGCGACGACAGTGCACTAGCCACATTTGACCTCGCTGCTGCCTTGCGCCGGCCTATTCTCCCGGTCTTGTCTACCGACCTGCTCTGTCCTAGACCGTTATTTAATACCATCATGAAGATCTATCTCAATCAAATCTACCCTGTGTGTCCCGTAGTTCATCGACCTACATTTGTGCGCGATCTTAACGAACACAGAGAACGACATGATAAGGAGTTTTTTGCATTTGTTATTAGACTCTGTGGACTGGTTATTGCTACTATTCCGAGAAAATTCAAAATCTGGAAGAAGAAATATCCTAGTATCAAGTACGATAATTTCAAGGACATGCACACCCGCTGTCAAGACGTGTCTGATGCTGCCCTTGGCCTCGGTTATCTCTATACAAATAACGGCTATCTTCATTGGGGCTGTGCTTATCTGGCTATGCTCTCGGGCTACTATGCAGAAGCGGACAGAATGAGGACGTTTGCTATGGGCGAAGCCATCATTGGCATCCTGAAGGGACTGCGGTGGAACCATTATCCCGAAGCATATGAAGGTCAAAATTTCATTGATAGAGAGCTGCGCAAAAGAGCAATCTTCCTCACCCTTATTAAGGACTGGAGCGAAAAAATGTTCCATGAGAACTTCACTGTTTTCAGCAGAAACCGTCTAGGTATTGTTGACCCTACTCCATTCATGCCACTCGATGTGGATGATGAGTACATCACTGAATCTGCCATTCTTCCTCAGTCTACTGACCCAGCTAATCACAGGTGGCCCATCATTAGTGGGTTCATTGCCAATGTAAAGGCGTTTCTGTGTCTGGAAGAATTCAAGTTTGGCAATCCCTCGCTTTCACCGACTCCTATGCAAATCGGCCAGACCGATGAAGAATCTGCCACATGGAGACTCTTTGCTGCTACAGGAGTTGTTGCTGCTAATTTACCTCCACCGCTTGCTCCGTGGAATGGCTCATACGACCCTAATAACCCAGAAGCGATTGATATTGAAAAGGAGCTGAAAACAGCAGGAGAGGAATGGTATGCAGACACTCCAGCTATTTTGCACGCACAGATGGAAAGCTCAAGGGCAAATGTTCACATTACCTTACTTTCTATCCAGTCTCTCTTGTTGACGAAACTAGACTCTTTCTGTCGTGGCAGTAAACTCGAAAGACCCATGGCTATTCAGCTTGAACAAGAAGCCCACCTTTGGGCTCAAAGGGAAGAAATATGCAAAAACTTGATAAGAATTTTTGGAAATATTTCTCTCTACAACATGGAAGCAAACGGTCTTTCAATCATTGTTAAAGTCAGGACAATTGCAGCTTCGCTGATGAATTATCCCACGGAGCTAAAGGCTGATATTCTCAAAAGGGCAGAATCCTATATCTCTAGGTTTCTTGATCTTCTGATGATGCTGCTAATAAATAGAGATACTGAGAATGAGGAAAACATCTGGGTTGCACTTAATGCCCAGAGCAGGCTGAGGCTGGAGGATCTCTAGAGATTGGAAAATAGTTGAGAAGTGGTTCATGAAGAGGTTAATCACTTGAATTTTATGTGACATATGAGTAAATGAAAATATTGATTAATCCTATTACAATTTTAGCGCTGGCGCCCTTTTATGATGTCCAATTTGCAGAATTCTGTCGAGTTAACTGTACAATCTTTCCAATCAGAATATTTTCGCACTTTTCCGCCGATATCCCATGGCTTGCAGCAACGGCAAACATTTCTGACAATTTGATGTCTGCTATAGCAGAGAATTCGGATTCAGTCGGCTTGTGTTTATCTTGCTTCTCCTGCTCCTCTCGCTGATGATCTGCGTCAGCCATTTGTTTCTCAACTTCTTCTTCGTCATCATATTTATTCCAGTAGTCATCGTCGCTCTCTTCTTTCTCATTTTTGTCATTAATTTCCTCTTCCTCAGATGTGGCCTGGTATCCGTTCCAATAGTCATCATCACTATCGCCGTTATTGTTTTTGTTGCCCTCCTCTATTGCCATCTTCCTGGCAAATACTGTCTCAGCATCATCTAACGTACTATGCCAAAGGACGCTATCGATGATCACACTTTGTGGATCAAACGTTCCAAATACTGAGTACAGTTTGAAGCAGTCATGATCCCTAAGAGGAGTTTCACCGCAAAACAGAAAAAAGAGTGTAGCAGTATCACCTATTGAAACCACTTGCATTGCGTACATCGTATCTTCATCGACCCGACAAAAAAAGGTTTCAACTGTTCCGTCAGATGCCCCATCATAGCGCAGAATAAATAGATCAAGAATTTCAGCCAGCTCCGCAAATGTGGAGGTAAAGTTGGCTAACGATGCGAGAATCGAGAATCGAGCAATTTTGCTCTCCAGCATCCCCAGGTTCCATGCTATGCTGAGTGACGGTGGATATCCACTTCCCTCATGCTTCTTGTCCCATACCCTAGGCAAGAAGCTTCCGCCTGACGCTGCTGCGTAAATGCTAAGATCAAGCTTGCCCTCCAGTGCTTCAATCAGCTGTTCAGTGACCTGTGTGAGTCTAGTGTGAACTTTCTCGAGACTTTCATCGCTACCAGCTTCATTCTCTCTTCCATTTTGAGATTTCTCCATCATAAATGGTGGAGGTTGAACGACTGAAAATGGAGTTAGCTCTTCTAATGTGCAAGTTATATTGGCAGCTAACAAGTGTCGTGAGGCTTACAGTAAGGCTTTTAAAGTTCCACAGTGTAGAAAATTTCACCTCATAACGCAACCTTCTTTCACAGTCAGGACAGTTAAGTTTCTTGCTGACCCACCTGTAAGATCTTCACGAGTTCCTTTCTCGTTTTGAGAAAGGGCTCACTGAAGCTTGACAAGAATGATAATTGTGTATAGCAACAGTGTATCATAGTACCTCTGGATCGGATAGAATCTCCTATCGCATGCACATCCAGGTGTCTCCAAAGCCACGAACATAGCAAAAAGCATATGGAAATATGCATGAACCATTAAAGTAGTATCTTAGTTACGCTAATGAATAAGCTAAAAAAATCTTACGTGATAGAGACCAAGTGCTGCGTCTAGTACGCTGGTTGTGAGAGGAAGCTCCCACAAGTTAGCATATCAAAACCACAGCCAGGCCAATGCAGTCATTAAATTAAGAAGCCTGAGGAGCATTTTGCTTCTGCTTGTTTTTGTTTTTATTCCACTTCTTATGAGGCTTCTTTTTGGAAGCGGGTTCACCACTGGTAGTAGGCGATATTTTGGGGGCGGCTTGCTGCTGTTCAGCAGCAAGCTCAGGAGTAGCTTCGGCAGTAAAAGTCTCAGTAACAGTAGTGCCTTCACTTTCCTCATCATCATCAGTGACTTCTTCCTGTAGGAAAGAGATTTGCAGGGACGAGTTGATACCTCCATTGACAGGATCGACATGACCATTTGCATACGGCTTCACTATAGGCTCAGGCTTCTTGGCAGAATCATACAGCTCATCAACAGAGAGCCTAGAAAAATCTCTAATAATCTGGTAGGTCACGGAGTCTTCGTCGATTGGCTGGGAAGAACCTGCTACTAGCAGTTCGACAGACCTGAGGGAGTCCTCATCAGCATGGTACAGCTTTTGCAAGAGCTTTTCGAAACCTGCAGACTCTTTGTCAGAGGCAGGAATATACTCCGTGGAACCGGAGGCGATGCTTGCTGCGATTGTTCGTTTAATTGATGCAGCTCTTAGGAATCGCAGAGTGAGATCAATAGCTTCGCGAGACTCAGTCAGAGCCCTTTCCCTTGCCAGTGCGACCTGTTTTTTGAGGTCGGCAGCATGAGACTCCTTGAGCTGCTTGAGCTCCTTCTCCTTCTCCTCAGTCTGCTCTTTGTAGACAACGAGAACATCAGCGAGTTCCTTAAGCGGGGCTTCGACTGTCGCTTTATCGGCCAGCGCCGCCAGTTGGTCAGCATTAAGGGAGCTGCTGTCACTGTCAGCAATTTCCTGATACTTGTCCAGTTTCTGCTTTCTCTTCTGCAAATTCCTTGTTCGCTTTAGTATATGCTCAGTGAACTTGTCAGCTTCTGCAGGGCTTGGTTCGGGGCTTTTGGCCTTTTCGTCGTCGGCAGCGCTTTCTTCTTGCTGCTTGGCAAGCCGCTTGAGGGCCCGCTTGGACAGTGTCTGTTCAGCAGGTTCTGGCATTTCAACGGAAGGAAGGGGGCGGACAGACTGGTTGGAAGTCGGAAGGGGTGCTATAAAGGCCAGCGTTCTGGTGTTGTCGTTGGTTTATTGGTGAAAATATGATGATGCCTCACCACAGGTTTGGTGTTGATCCGAACTAGAACTGGCTTGCAAAATGGTATAGTGGAGGTGCGGCTCAGCTGAAATTTTTTTCAGACTATTTCTATCTATTCCAGGGCTCTAGCGGAGAGAAATATGAAACAGTCCTTGAGATTTGAGTAGATCTGTAGAAAGTAACAATTACCATTAAAATAGAAGAGCAGCGGTGGCATCTCTGGTTCGGATGTTTATTATTGCGGGGAGAAGAGGTGCAATCCATACCCCAGTTTGGTTGAGTAACAGCCCCCCCCACCCTAACAATCCCGTCTGCTTTTACACACATTGCATGGCCGGCCGACTCTTTTCCTTGAGACCACCAACCCCCCAATTCCAACAATTTACTAGAAAATACATTCGTAACATGGCATCTAGAGTCCCACCCCCTCAATCGCTGGTTGAAACTGCCAAGCGGGCCGCTGCTTACGCTGCTGTTGATGAGAACTTCCCTGCAGATGGTAAGGTCATTGGTATCGGCTCCGGTTCTACGGTAGTCTACGCCGTGGAGCGAATCAGCCAGCTCAAGAAGGAAAAGGGCATCGATACCGACAAGATGGTGTTTGTTCCCACAGGATTCCAGAGCAGGCAGCTGATTCTCGAGGCTGGACTGCGGGTCTCTGCTATTGATCAGTATTCTACCGGTGATCTAGACATTGTGATTGATGGTGCTGATGAGGTTGACTCGCAGCTTAATTGTATCAAAGGCGGAGGAGCCTGTCTGTTCCAGGAAAAGCTGGTGGGCCAGTGTGCTCGCAAGTTTGTCGTTGTCGCCGACTCTTCCAAGCGATCTCAGAAGCTCGGCAGCGGCTGGACTACTGGAATTCCTATCGAGGTGGTGCCTATGGCTTATCCCAAGGTTCAGGCTGACCTGTATGCTATGGGAGCCAAAGCTGTCAGCTTGCGACAGGGCGGTAAAGCCAAAGCCGGCCCAGTGGTAACCGACAATGGCAACTTCATTTTGGACACACACTTTGGAGCCATCGAGCCTTCGGAAGTACGAAAGCTTGATGTCAAAATTAAGCTGCTTGTAGGAGTAGTGGAGACTGGTTTGTTTGACAATGCAGTTGTTGCTTATTTCGGTGAAACTGATGGCACTGCAAGTTGCTTGACTCGAACTGACACCAGAGCTCGAGCTGAAGCGGCTGGTACCTCTGAGGACACTGCGGACGCAGAGTAGAGCAACGAGTCATTATATAAAGGGCAATATAAATACAGTAGAAAGTTTTTTGTTAAGGAAAATATTATTCCCTAGCGGTGGCTGAGACCTTACTCACTAGTATAAGCTTGTATATATATATGCCCCTCCATGTAAGACGTAGCTGACCAGAGACACATTAAGACAGACACCCACCGGGGCGTAAATGCACATCAATCAGCAGAGTAGCAAATGAGCACAAAAAATGGGTTACACCATCTCTGATCACTGCGAAATTAAAACTGACCCCTGCGGGGTTGACTTCCCATCTACAGATACGGCACTGGATCCTCGCAAGTTTGCGTTTCTTGTCGTGTACGGTTTCTGGGAGCTCTATTTTGCTTAAGCAGAATACACTGCTACGGCAGGCGTGCGTAGTCAGAGAATTCCCAGTGAACGGAGATTTTATGGTACACATGGCCAATAAGCAAAGTATGAGACAGACGGACTCCAGATATGCCTTTGTCATAGGGAAGCCACCTGCTTTGTGCATACCGGTGGCAGAGGCCGCTGTCTCATCTTGTAACAGTTTGCGTTCCTGGATGCGCGTTCCTGACACAAATCGGTGCATAACTCCTGATGATCACCTGAACTAGCTAAACGAGTGTAATGATCCACGGGGCCAGGGAAAATATATAAAAGGAGAGAGTCTGACGGATACCAGGCTCTCCAGGCTCCTTATACTTATCTAAAATTTCTTCCTGATTTCTGAAAGGAAGAGTTGTTTTCTTCTGTTATTAGATTGACAGATAGCTGAGCTCCAGCCAAGTTTCCCCCCCACATTCTCAGCACCGGAGCCGAGTCTACGTCATAGTATCGTCAGGCGATACCCGACAAACAAAGCACGCGCCGAAAATGCAGCTTTTTACCGGGGCTTTTTATGCCCTCCTTGGCCTGAGCCTAGCAGCGCCTTTTGAGGTATTTGATTCGCTTGACAGTTATGCTATTGCTAACAGCAAGAGATCGCCCGAGCTGGAGGAGCGGGCCATTATGTTTCACGACGGCCCTGTTTTCAAGAGCGGCGCATAGGCTACTAAAGCAACTTTAAACGCAGTGCAGCAGGCTCAGCACCACAAGTCTGCGAAGAAAAAAAGTAACTGGCAGCAATTTAGCTACTTCGCGTTTTCCCTTTGTTGCCAGTAGTGCGATAAGATAGGAGTCTTTGTGTGACCATCTTGTTGTCCCCCCTTGGGCCCATACCGCTGTTGATGATGATGCACATTGTTCATGGCCACCAGCCAACATATAATATATTTATTTCTCCCCAAAATAGTAAAGCTAGTTGCTATTTTTCTTCAAGCGATTGGTACAGTTCAGATTTCGTCAGTTCATATTAATAATAATGCTATTTTTCTCATGCTACTGCTCAAACAAGTCCTTGAGTACATCCAACAGCCGGGCCTGATCGTGCAGCAAAGCTTCGACCCGGTCCTTGCTCAAGTTGGTCTCAACTGTGGGGAGAACGCAAAACAGAGGCACGTCCAGCGACCGGAGCAGGCGTCTATGCGACTCCGCCATTTCCTGCATGGCACGGTAGATTTTGACATCGAGGTCTAGAAGCTCCTTTTCAGAGCTGTTTTCAGGTACCTCAGATGCACAGTGCCTTGCGGCGCGGATGAGGCTGGCAGTGCTGAAGCTGCTGGAGGGCTGCTGCACTACAACTGGCGGCGGTGCCTGCTGCTGGACACGGGTTCCGATATTACCAGCCAGCTCCTGCCGCGAAGCCCACCAATCCCGCTCGTTTTTCTTCTGCTCTTCTATGCAATGCCGTATTCCGTTGCGCAGCTCCTCGTTACTGCCCATATACTTGAAAATGTATCGTAATGCATCCCTATATGCAGTGATTTTGCCAGGGTTGGGTGAGTCCTCCAGAGCTTCCACCGTAGGATAATCCTCAACTGCACCTGGAGCCTTTTGCGAGCTGCTGCTGTTCTGAAGTCCCCGTTTCTGTGTGTCTGACAGCTGCAGCAGCAGATCCTGCAAGTACGCAGCGGCACTGTCTTTATTTTCCGGCCGTTCCATCTTTGGAGCGGGTGGGGAGTGGTCTCAGCTCAAGCCCGCGCTGCTGGGGAGAGAGTTTTTCAGTTGTGTGTTTGTAGTTGCTTGGGCTGAATAAACCAACGCGCGAAGTTGCCAACACCACTACTTTTTTTAACCTCTGTCGTTCGACGCCCGCCGCTGCCAAACACTTTGCAGCTTACTGTTTGTTACTTCAAAGCGCCACGCGCCACGCGCAGACTGCGATCCATTTCATCGAACTGATTCGTGCGCTTCTAACGACCTGCTCAGTGCGTGACGAGCCCGACTTTAATTTCATTGCCGACCTATTTGTAATTGATCACTCACCCTTTTGCTGCTATTGTTTCAGCGCCCAATTGTAAATCGTCGTCCTTTTTTTTTGGTTATTCTTATCCCTGATCTAGAGGAGATACTGCTGCAAAAATGGCTTCTGCTGTCTTTTTCCTAGACCTCAAGGGAAAGCCACTGCTCTCTCGAAACTATAGGGGTGATGTTCCCATGTCGTCCGTTGAGAAGTTCCCGGTGCTGCTCATGGAAGCCGAGGAGGAGTCGTCTGCTGTGCCCCCGTGTCTGTCGTACGAAGGCATCAATTACCTGTACATTACTCATAACAACCTGTACCTTTTGGCATTGACGAAGAACAACACCAATGCGGCAGAGATATTGCTGTTCCTTCACCAGATTGTCAAGGTTCTTACGGAATACTTCAAGGAGTTGGAGGAAGAGTCAATAAGGGACAACTTTGTCGTCATTTACGAGCTGCTCGATGAAATGATGGACTTTGGCTATCCTCAGACCACGGACACCAAAATCTTACAGGAGTACATTACTCAGGAGTCTCATGCATTAGAAGTCCAGGTCAGACCTCCCATGGCGGTCACCAACGCTGTTTCTTGGAGAGCTGAAGGCATCAACTACAGAAAGAACGAGGCATTTTTGGACGTCGTCGAGTCAGTCAACCTGCTTGTATCTGCTTCTGGCCAGGTTCTCAGATCAGAAATCCTGGGTTCGGTTCAGATGAAGTGCTTTTTATCCGGCATGCCAGAGCTGCGTCTGGGGCTGAACGACCGTGTCATCTTTGATCACCAGTCCAACACCACTGGCCAGTCAATCTCGTCCGGCTCGGCTGTTCGCGGCGGAAAGGCCATTGAAATGGAAGACGTCAAATTCCACCAGTGTGTCAGACTTTCGCGATTTGAGAACGATCGTACCATTTCATTTATTCCTCCAGACGGCGAATTTGAACTCATGTCCTATAGACTTAATACCTCTGTGAAGCCTTTGATCTGGGTGGACTGCAAGGTTATGAACTACTCGTCTTCTCGACTTGAAATTGTCGCAAAGGCTCGGGCCCAGTTCAAGAGAAGATCGACTGCCAACAATGTTGAAATTGTTATCCCTGTTCCCGATGATGCCGATTCCCCAAAATCTAAAGCTAATGCTGGAAATGTCAAGTGGTACCCGGAGAAGTCTGCCATCATATGGAGAATTAAGCAGTTTGGTGGCGGCCGAGATTTCACCATGCGAACTGAGCTCGGTCTTCCTTCTGTCCGGGACAATGACGATAGCTTCAACAAGATTAAGAGACCTATTCAGGTCAACTTCACCATTCCTTACTTTACTACTTCAGGTATCCAGGTGAGGTATCTCAAAATTATAGAGCCTAAGCTTCAGTACCAGTCTTATCCTTGGGTCAGATACATTACAAAGAGCGGAAAGGATTATACCATAAGAATGTCTTCCTAAATAGCTAAGTAGAAAATTTTATATGAGCCCTTTCAAATCAATCCATAATCATAAATAGTTCATTACTTTGTGAACACACGCGTCACTTTTATGCGGCCATTCCCTTAGTGCAGGTAGTACCAAAACGGTTAAAAACAACCATAGTTTAGTCATACAACCGTCTATCCAACTCCCGCAGGACTTTGGCAACACTGTTGACTTCAACCTCCATGCCTCGGGTTTGCAGCTTGCTCACCATGTTTCCAAAGTCAGCACTTCTGAAGTCTTTGTGTCTAGCAAGTGTCTGGTATGCTGCTGCACAAGGAATGAATGTTCCAGGCTCGGCAGCGTTCAAAGTAGCTGGTCTTCGGAGCTGTCTGACTCCGTTGGAGTCTGTCTTTCTGTCTCTTGAGGCGAGGGTGGTGCAGAAGAGCGTCGACATGGGGTCACTCTGGCACTGAAAGCAGGTTCCTGGGTTACCCGTACACCCGCTTTTCCGACTCGTCCGCGACAAGGGAGCCGAAGCAGGGGCCAGTGCAGGGCTAGGCTCCTGCGAATAATGTCTTCGGGACTCACCTGAGATGGTAGGAAGCGACAGCTCACCAATAGGAGGAAGTCTGGTAGAGTTCTCATTGGCAGCAGCTTCGGCACAAACGCAAGGTGTTCCTTCTGAGCAGAATCCACAGCCATCACCACCAGCAGAGGCCCTGATAGAGGCAGAAGGTGTGTCATTCATGCTAGGAGCAGACAATTCAATCTTAGACCGCTTCTTGGGTCGAGAAAATGCGTCAGTGAAATCAATTTCTTGGGGTTCCTGCTTAACAGCACGGTCCTTCAAACCAACCTGCTCGCAAACGCAATAATCTTTAACACATATTCCACAATTTCCTGAAGTTTTGGCCGTAGTTGGGACAGGCAGTTTCTGTTCAAGAGCTCTGTCCAAGTCAGCCATGGTAAGTCCGTCATCACTAGCCTCGGGACTCTCTCGTTTCAAAGCACTCTGCAAGTTGTTAACAGTGCTCTTCAAGTGACCATTTTCCTTGAGAAGTGCTCGGATGGTGTTCTCCATCTTCTGTTCCTTGGCAGCACGCTCCTTGTCAATGTCCGAGAGCTTCTCTTCGAGTTCGCTGACTAGAGCAGCACGTCTTTCTCTAAAGGCTCGCTGAGCAGCTCTGTTCTGAGCCTTTCGCTTGTTAGGCGGGGTATCGGAGGAAGGCTTTCTTCCAGGTTTGGGCCGGGGTGGCAGTACCCAAACCTTGGATGTAGACAGTGTGGTAGTGGCAGGCTTCTGACAATCCTTCTCAGCCTTCACGAGGACCGGAGTAGGTCCAGGCGGAGTAGGAGCTGCTTTTGCCAGCAAAGGCTTTGGCTGTAGTGGCGCGGTGGTCTCGGGCATGTTTTCAGTTCTGTCTGGTATTACCTTCAAAAATTTTGAAGGATTTTTTTAGCAGGCTTGGGGCTTGTGCGTGAGGGAGAGACCAGGTGGGGATGCCGTAGTTTTTGTATAGGATCTGATAAAACCTCGCTTCGGCCTTTTTTATTGGTGCAGATTTCAGAACTAAAAATTATCTGATGGCACGTTCCCAATTGGGAAATGATGCCAGATGTGGTACCCCCCAAAGCGGATCGTTGACCAATGAGAGAGGTACTGTGTGCTTCAGGGTACTTTTGTGAACAAGCAATTAATTATTACTTTATATGAGACGAAAGCTAATAGGAGGATCTAGCTCTGACTCTCAGTGGAAACGTGCGTTGAATAAGGCAGAGGCAGAGAGATACGCTTTGATGCTTGGTTTCAGCTCGGTCTGTATGTTTCAAGGTAGTGCTGCCAATCCTGTTTCTATCGCTCATGATAGGGCAACTTCGATCGAATATGAGCGCTTTGCACAAAATTCCACCCCCATGGGCGTCTCCGCCGAGTAGTGGAGCAAATTACGTAAAAATGCCACCTTATGCCAAGATGGATGAGTAAAAGCAGATAGCGATGGATACGATCTTCCCGATCCGATACCGGTACCTATGGCCCGATTTTCGGGTGAACCGCCCAAACCAGCAGCTGTGAGAAAGTTATCAGATGCAGCAATAAAATGGCCCGCACCATACAAAAGAAGGTGGCTAACACCTGTTCAGTGAACAATCGGCCGGAGCTGAACTGGACCTGTTTCTTGTACTCAATGCGTATTCAACTTGTTATTAACGCTTAGCAAATTGCTCGTTGGTTGGGCAGCCGGCTATAGGTGGTACTTCGCCAAAAAATAAATCATGCATATTGCGACGAGCATCAGATTGTTTCTCAGCCATCGTTTAAATTTCCCGGAAGAATTATAGGCTCAGCCATATTCGTACCCCCATGCCGCTGCGCTGTGCGAAGCTCGCTCAGCGAGGACTCTCACTCCAGCACCGCCAGTTCCAAACTACTGGTTGCACAGCCGTGCATCAACCCAGGTTAGAATTTGGAGGACAAAAAAACTTTTGAGCTCCAGCTTGTGGTTATCGATATTTTTTTTAAAACATAGATGCTGCGCAACCGCAGTTCACTTAAATTATGGTCGTCTTTGTGGGCCAACGGCGCTACAGCCTATAACCCATACATGCATATCAGACTCTCTCTCAGCTGTAGACATGCATCTTCAGGTCGGTCCAAGTCGGCTGGCAAACGGCCCACCAAGAAACAGGGCTTTACTAAGATGCTCGAGGAGGAAGTTTACAAGGATGAAGAACTCATGAGGGAAGAAGAGGAGGAAATAGCTGCAGCATCAGTCGATCGTGTGGTGGAGAAGGTCGGGAAGAATCTCAAGGAAAAGAATGATACTGGCTTAGATAGATCAAAGCCTGGCGCTCGGGAGCGATCAGGACCTTCATCATCTCGTCGCCCCACCAGAGAAGGTGCCCTGGAAAGAAGAGGTTCAGCTAGATGGAAGCAGAAGCCATTTTTTGGCTTCCGTACTGCTGATGAGCCGTATATGAAATCTGGAGAGCTTGATTCCTCTCAGCTCTCCTACGGTGCAGTGGACATCCCCGACCAGCAGATGCCTCCTCCACTAGCACACAACCTCGACAGGGTTTTATTTAATCCTGGGGTACACTTTCTTAGAGATCCCAGATCTGGGGTCTTCAATTTCTCTCCTTACCTTGCCAAACTCATGTCAATTAAGGATTTTGATTTTGACAAAATTCCTGCATATGTACCATCTGGCAAGGATTCAAAGCTCGCAACTATTGCAAAGGAACATAACAAAAAGTATGTTGGATCCACAAGTTCTCTGACGGGTATCTTATCTCATTTGCATAGACTCTTGTCACATGAGCGTCGACCGAATATCATGTCTGTTTCCAAATTCTTCCCGGGAAAGACCAAGCCTTTTACATACACACAGCTGAAGCCTGTGTCTGTATTTCTCAGGTACAATGATATAACAGGTACGCATTCCGTCGACTCTGATCAGTCGAATAATGAAGAAATCATTGTTTCAGTTCTCGGGCATCTCCTGGAAAGTATGCTCACCACCCCGGAAGCTGAATTCGAGAAATTTCGAAAGGGCTCTGGCGAGGAAGCAACTGTTGAAGCTCCCACAAATGCATATCACTACACGGAAAGTGGTTCTATCCTCATGAGATCACAGTTGGATTGTGTGGATCCCCGCCTCCCTGGAACAGGTGTTTTTGATCTGAAAACACGGGCAGTGTGCGCTGTTAGGCACGATATGGACTATGCACAGATAAACGACGGTTCAAATTATATTATTAACAAATTGGATGGCGAATATGAATCATTTGCTCGAGAGTGGTACGAGTTGATCAGATCAACCATGTTCAAATACTCCTTACAGGCTAGAATTGGAAGAATGGATGGCATCTTCCTTGCATACCATAACATCAAGCAAATGTTTGGGTTTCAGTATGTTCCCCTTGAAGATATAGACAAAGTGTACCACACATCTCATTTGTTTATCACAAGTGGCTCACTTGATAAACCTACGTCTGAAGAAGAGGGAATTACTGAGAAGGCTGTTTCTGAGGACTTAGATAGGAAAATGAGTCTGACTGCATCTTTGATTGCTGATGCTGAATTCAAGCTGTCAATTGAGTTGATGACCCAAATTTTTGACAAGATTGTTTCTTCGTCGCAGAACGAGAAACAGTCGTACAACCTGGTGTTTAATCGAACCAGAAAAGGTCTATTAGTCTTTGCCAAACCTATGACAGAGGAGAATATTGCTAGTATTCAGAGCTCTGCTGGTCAGCCTGAGCAATCAGTCCCCGATCTGGAGATCAGCAAGGAGGATTATGTCAAAGGCAAGGACCCTCATACGATTTGGACACATGCCGAGGCTAACAAGACCCGAGTGCCCCCTGACGTGAAGGTCTACGAGATCGATATTAGAACTCTAATCAATGGTAAGCTTATTCAACCGAGTGAATTCCCCAGCTTGGACAGTGAAGATGACGTTTGGAAGGTTCAGTACAAGATGTTTGACTTGCCCAGCGTCTTGGCCAGCCGGGCTTTTGAATCAGTGTTTGGTGAACAGGAGGTGAATCATGCGAGAATAACGAGCATCCCTCAGCTTGCTCGACTGGAAGAGGATATCGAAGAGAAGATTAGGGAGGAGGCCTTGGGGAAACTGAGCCCTCCTACTCGGATGCAGCAACTGATGCGATCATTGAGTGATAGAGGCTTGGAGCAGCAGCTGAAGGAGGAAAAAGATGAGATCGACAAGAAGAAGAAGAAGACTGTCTGGTTCCCCAAAAAGGTGGAATATGTAAATAAGTAACTTTTCAGATAAGTAGTAGCATTTTAATTTCATGAATAATCTTTTTTATTCAGAAGTTTCATTTGGTCCTGCTCTCCTTCTCCTCTAGGTGAAGGAGAGCAGGACCCGGATATGCGGCTGCCATACCCGGTGCGGATCGGCGCGACACCGTCCTTTAAATATTGCTTGTATGCGTAACAAATCTGAGAGTCACAGATCCCTGTATATTTTGCCAATCAAATCAGGTTTATTTCAACCTTACTGATTTTCATCGAAACTACTCACTGCATACACCTTAGAAGTAATGTCTTCAGAGCAGCAGGCTTCCGTACTCATTATCGGTGCTGGTGCGGTCGGACTGACTTACGCTTATCATCTCAAAGATCATGCTGCTATCAGGCTTGGCGTCGTGGCCCGTTCCAACCACGATGCTATAAACGACAATGGTATTCATGTCAAACCTGGAGACAAAGATACAGTCAATTTCCACCCAGAGGTTTTGATTCGAGACTCTGACAAGGAGTATAGTGAGCATGCAAAGCCCTACGACTTTGTGATCATCGCCAGTAAGTCTGGCACCGAAGCAATTGCTGGACTTGAGAAGTACATTGGCCCGGATACATTGGTGATGCTTGCTCAAAACGGCGTCGGTATTGAAAGACCATACTTAGAAAAGTATCCTGATGCTAACATATGTTCTGGAGCTATCATGGTAGCATCAGCAGTGGATACCGGGGCTTTTGTCAACTATTTCAATAATACCATGGCTATCAAGGCTGGCATGGTCGGAGGACCTGATATGAAGAAGGGGCTTGAGAAGCTTAACCAACTAGCAGAATATTCTAGAGAGAGCGATGTCAATTTCACCGTCACGGAAAATATCCGTTCTGATCGATGGGAAAAGCTCCTGTGGAACGGCACTTATAACACCCTCTGCTCTATTAGCGACAGCAGTCCTTCTATTTTGTTTGAAGCAGGACTGGAGCCGATTATGCAGCAGATCATGGAAGAAATTTATGCCATTGCTGCGGCAGATCTGGGCGACGAGAACTGGACTTCCAAGGAGATCATTACAAGTACTATTGCCAGCACTAAGCAGTGGACCAAGATTCAGAGTGGATTCCTTCCGAGCACCCTTCAGGATGTACGAAAAGGAAAGGAAATTGAGGTTGAAGCTCTTCTTGGAAATGCCATGAAGCTGTCCGAAGAGCATGGAGTACCTGCTCCTAGTCTCAAGCTGATATATGGTCTCCTTCAAGTTCAGAATCTCAAAATCAAGTCCAAGCTTAACTAGACGTAACAGCAATTCACAAAACCTCTGTATTAATACAACCTATTGTTATAAGGGATATAAAAACGTATTAGTATAATAGAGAAACGCACAGTAAACACTCATTCAAACCAAAGAAACTCAGACAACAATCTCATTCACACAACCCGGGACAGCAGCCCGGCAATAAGAATAAACACAACACACACTACTCAAACAAGCAGCGGAAAAAAAAAGAAGCAAGCTGGCACACTGCTTACTTCTTAGCACCAGTGGCAGCCTTCTTGGGAGCAGCCTTCTTGGGGGCAGCAGCCTTCTTTGTCTCCTTCTTAGGAGCAGCGGGCTTCTTGGTTACCTTGGCCTTCTCAGTCTTGGGCTTGACAGCCTTCTCAGTCTTAGGCTTAGCAGGGGCCTTCTTGGGGGCTGCAGCCTTCTTAGCAGCGGGTTTCTTAGCAGTAGCATCCTCGGCCTTGACAGCAGCCTTCTTAGGAGCAGCGGGCTTCTTGGTGGTAGCAGTCTTCTTGGTAGCGTCAGCCTTCTTAGGGGCGGTCTTCTTAGCAGCAGGCTTCTTAGCAGTAGCCTTCTTAGCAGCGGGCTTCTTAGCAACAGGCTTCTTGGCGACAGGCTCCTTCTTCTGGAGCTTCACAGTACCAGAAGGTCCCTTGGGCTGGATGAAATCACCATTGGTGACACCCTTTCGCAGAGCGGCGTTGAACAGGGATTCAAAGCTGGTACTAACCACCTTGTAGTTATTCTGAATATACTTCTTCAGAGCATATCGGGAGGAGCCATTTCGCTCTTTGAGCTGGATGATGGCATCCTTTATCATATCCTTGTATCCAGGATGAGCAGCAACTTTCTTGGTAGACATTGTGGGTTTCTTGGAGATGAATGGTTAGAGGCGAAATCTTGTGACCTACGCGTGGAAGATAAACAAAGCCCTGACGGTGGGGAGGAGCACTGTCCAGTCCTGTTCCAACCAGCACAGACAATTGCCTGATGCTTCACGCGCTTCGGTACCAACATAGTCAAAAATACTTACATTTCGTCAACGAAGCACGATTAGATTAGGCAAAGGGGTTAGATTATATTCAAATGGTGGTGAGATGGAGAAAACAAAACAAATTTGAGGGCCGTTGTGGAGATTAATCAAGTGCCAATGGGCAGCGCCGCACGAATCCGGGGCAAATCATCGACTACTCTCCTGATCCCTGATGTACGTTTCAGTTTTCGACATTTTTGTAAAAAAAATAGAGATCGGTATATAAGAACACCTTCTTTAGATAATAGGCCTATTTTCAGGCGCTACCGCTGTTTGGTGGTGGAACCGCAGCCTTAACTTTGCCGACCAGTTGTTGTTGAAGCACAGTGTTGCTCTGTTTTACGGCATCCTTCAATTCCACAAATGCACTGAAATCCTCCTCGTCACCAGCAGTCGCAATTAACATTTTCAGCAGCTTGGGAACATATCTGCCGCTTGCCTTAAGCAACGAGGCGGTATTGGTTTTACGGCTGAAAATGTCGCTGTGCTTGATGAGAATCGCGAGGTGCAGCACCAATGCGGGGTCCTGGGCTTTGTCCAGCTGATTCCGCAACTTGTCAACAAGCTGGACCCTGACATCCTCTAGCTTTTCGTTTTCGTAGATTATTGTAGGACGATGCACATATTTCGACAACAGCTCCTCATTCAAAGCCTTATTAAGTTTTAGGTCATAGTCCTTAGTAGTGTCGACGCCATTGAAATACACAATCTGCTTCATGGTATCTTTTTCCTCCTTTTGGAGCAAGTCTTGTTCCACCTTTTGCGATACCACACTGATAAACTCATCCCGAGTATTCTTCAAAAACTTCTTGGCAAGATAGGTGCAAAACTCGGAGCTTCCTATTAGTTTACCGTTGATAGTTGTCAAATATGCTTGAATGCTAGTCTCAGTAGGGGCATGGACTCCGTGTACCACTTTTGAGATGATTGTGGACTTATCCTTGGAAAGGGCTTCAGGTTGACTGGCCAACACTTCTTCCGCTGCGGAACTGGCTAACGTCGAGTACCTCTGTTCCACTCCTTTTTTCAGTCTATTCAGCAGAGTACTGCTAACTGCAAAAGTGCTGGATCGCTCCTTGCCCAGAGTGAGCTTGCCCGACAGCTTGGGGAACACAACAGACTTGATGAACAGCTCCTCGTCTGCAAGTGGCATTCTGTAGAACAGTCCAGTCCACCCGTCGACATCAATCTTTTCTTGGTGAACTTTGATCTCATCGGATGCATATTTCTCAGTGTATACAATTGAGTTGAGCTGCGAAGCTTCAACATTGTTAGATTTCAGGACCTTCACGGGATCCTTGATACCAACAGCAGTAAACGACTCCACAGCTACGGTACCATTGCTTACGAGCCCATCAATCAAATCACTCAGTAAGCGTTCCTTATAAGCCGCTGGCGTAAAGACATTGTCCCTATCGATCGTACCTTTGACAGAGCATTCTTTGATCCAAACAGGAGCACTTCCCACCAGCAGATCCCACAGCAGGCTGTTCACACTTGAGTCAGGATCGATATCAGACAGGGAAAGAGGGGCCGTGCTATTTTCCAGCTGCTGAATGAATGATTTGTGAGCTCTATCATATTCCTCTTTGGTAACAACAATGTTATCTTTGATAATAATGTCACTCCCCACTTCGGTTTTTACAAGGTGCTTAAGCGCATCGACGTCGATCCTATTCTCAGTGCAAAAAGGGATATAAAGAAATACCTGATTATTCAAAGTAAGACTGTCCTTTAGCTTACTTCTAAGTCTTTTCAATTCTTTTTCGCAGAAAATGCTGGATTCCGTTACATAAACATCCAGGTTGGTAATTTTTGGCAAAGTAGATCGAATCAGTGATTGATCCAGACCCAACTCTGATGCAATCAAGCCAATACTAGTTCGGCCTAGCAGTTAGCAAGCAGTAATTTACCAATTGCACACATTTCAGAACTCACCTTCTCCTTTCAAAATATTCTCGATTTCCCCCTTCACCTCCTTGTCAAGGATAACTCCAGATGAAGTTGAAAGCAAGGAGCTACCCAGTATCTTCTCCAACTGCTCTCTATATGAGTCGACTAGCACTTGAACGTCTTCTTTCGTATAGTCCACCTTTTTCTTTTGGGAATCACCAGCGAAGCTGAGAAGACCCTTGAGCATGTCGTTGTTTAACCGGCTAAAACCTGCTTCTGTAAAGTAGAAAGTCAGTGCCAAAGATTTTGTGTGAACAGAGTCACATGACCGTCATGCTTAGTCATCCCCGTTTATGCGTATCACCCAAGTACCTAGCACACAATACGCGGCCCGCACGAATATTCACGACTGTTCCCCCTTTCCCAAAACGGAATATTAATTGACGCGTTGACATCTTACAAGCCTCCTGCGAGGAAAACCAACCAAACTTCATTCAACCCACTTCTGCAAACCTGACAATGGATGAACCGGCCTTACAGATCGACGCTGACTTCAGTGACAGAGTCAGGAAGTTCCAAGAGTTTCTCACAGATGAAGACTCCAACCTGAGCGAGGAGATTCGGGATATGCTCCGCAAGGGCCAGTTTCGACTGCAAGTCAGCTTGGACGACATTCGAGAGTTCGACCGAGAGCTGTGGACAGGGTATGTATGACTTGCCGTAGCTACTTGAATTTCACGCTAACTTTAGAATCATGAAAACCCCTTCTGAATACCTGCCTGCAGTTGACCAAGCTCTTCATGACACTGCACATGCTATTCGAGACCCCATGATTCACCACATTGCCGAGGGCACTCAATTTTATGTGGCTTTCAAAGGAACCTTTGGTGATCAGCTTCTCAACCCGCGAACCTTGCGTGCTACCAACCTAGGCCAGTTGGTGTGTGTCGAAGGTATTATCACCAAGTGCTCACTGGTTCGACCCAAGGTGGTTCGTTCTGTGCACTACTGCGATGCAACCAAGCGATTCCATGCCCAGGAATACCGAGATCAAACCACTTCCTTCAATCCTCTGCCCAGCACTGTTGTATATCCTACACATGACGAAAATGGAAACCCGCTAGTGACTGAGTACGGTTACAGCACCTATCGAGACCACCAGACTTTGTCAGTGCAAGAAATGCCCGAAAAGGCACCTGCTGGGCAGCTGCCTCGAGGTGTTGATGTGATCATGGATGATGACTTGGTGGACAAATGTAAGCCAGGTGACCGTGTGCAGCTTGTTGGTGTGTACCGATCTCTTGGAGGTGGTGGTAATGGAAGCTCTACGTTCAAGGCTCTTATTATTGCCAACAATGTGGTGCTGCTTTCTTCAAAGGGTACCGGTGCTCTCTTACAGAGCGACATTACTCCCATTGATATTCGAAATATCAATAAGGTTGGCAAAAAAGAGGATGTTTTTGATCTTCTGTCCCAATCTTTGGCTCCATCCATCTATGGCTACGATTACATTAAGAAGGCGGTACTGTTGATGCTTTTGGGCGGCCTGGAAAAGAACCTTGAAAATGGAACACATATTAGAGGTGATATCAATGTTCTGATGGTTGGTGATCCATCTACAGCCAAGTCTCAGATGCTGAGATTTGTTTTGAACACTGCGACTCTGGCAATTGCTACTACTGGTCGTGGATCAACCGGTGTTGGTTTGACAGCTGCGGTGACTACAGACAAGGAGACTGGTGAGCGAACCTTGGAAGCGGGTGCTATGGTACTTGCTGATAGAGGTGTGGTATGTATCGATGAGTTTGACAAGATGAGTGATTCAGATAGAGTGGCTATTCACGAAGTCATGGAGCAACAGACTGTTACTATAGCTAAAGCCGGAATTCATACCTCTTTGAACGCTAGATGCAGTGTTATTGCCGCCGCCAATCCTGTTTACGGTCGATACGATCCTCACAAGGACCCACACAGAAACATTGCACTTCCTGATTCACTCTTGTCGCGATTTGATTTGCTGTTTGTTGTAACCGATGATGTTGATGAGGAGAGAGACAGAACCATTTCAGAGCATGTGCTTCGAATGCATAGATACTTGGCACCTGGCACTGAAGAGGGGGTTCCTGTGAATGAGAATCGGGGTCAGAGCCTATCAGTTGGTGACGATGGTAACTCCAACACTGCTGATGTGGACGCCGAAACAGAAATTTTCGAGAAATTCAATCCAATGCTGCACTCCGGCCTGGCTGCGGCCTATCAACGAAACCAACTTGAAGGCACTCCTGAGGTTTTGAGTATCCCCTTCATTCGAAAGTATATTTATTTCGCCAAGTCTCGAGTGAAACCGGTTCTAAGTGAGGAAGCATCCGCATACATCGTCGCTACTTACTCTGCGTTGCGAAATGATGATCTGGGTGTGAATCAGCGGCGGACCTCGCCTATTACGGCCAGAACTTTGGAGACATTGATCCGTCTGTCAACAGCACATGCCAAGGCACGACTTTCTAGACGAGTTGAAGAAGAGGATGCTAGGGCTGCTGAGGAGATTCTCAGATATGCATTGTTCAAGGAGGTTACAGATGCCAAGAACAAGCGAAGAAGAACCACTGTTGATTTGGACATGAGCAGCCGACCTCAACAGCAGCAACAGCAGAGAGCCAGCCGAGCCCGAAACACCAGCAATAATGAGGATGATATGGACCTATCAGATAACGATGAAGATGGAGAGCTTGAACGTGCTTTGGCCAGAGCCGACATTGATGATGACATGGATGAAGCAGATGTGGTAACCACTGCTAGAGTGACTACTGCTCGACAGCGAGACATGCTGGAACACAGTCAGCAGAGAGCAGCCGAGCCTTCGTCGTCTGTGATGCCAGGAGAGACTCAGGAGTCATGGCCTTCCACGATCGATGCTTCTCAGATGAGTTCGCAGCACACACAGTCCCTTGCGGAGGCCGGGCCCAACATTGCTCAGGGCGACATTTCACCATCACGACTGGACGAGTTCAGCCGAAGGGCCGGGCTAGTTTTGGCCGGGCTGTCAGAGGAATCCATTCCTATGGACGTTCTTGTCAAGGAGATCAACAAGTCCACCCCTAAGGAGGATCTGTTCGACGAGCAGGAAGCTAAGGCTGCACTCAAGGTGATGACTGACCAGAACAAGGTGTATTTCAGCGACGCAGAAAACACTGTATTTAAAATCTGATACTAGGGAATTTGGTCAAGCTATGTAATAACTTTATTTAATATACTTTTTTACGAGGATTGTCTATGCATGTTGTTTCCCCTGCCCAAGCGAGGCTGATGATCCGATAGATAACACTGGGCTTTCCAGTTGCTTCTATCGCTTTGTAAATCGCAGCACGCCAACACATACAGAAGGAACTACTCGAACTTATCTTTCAGCTGTGGCACGAACTAGCACGACCAAGTCGAGATGTAGGTAGAACCAGCGCCAGCCCATGGCCATATAACGATGTACTAATTTCAGGCCGTCTTCCTTGGTACCAAACCCGTCTATTTCTGAGGCCAATCTCCACAACCCTACACCTACGGTGTTGCGGCCGTATGTTTGGCCGTTTTTCTTCCTGTATCCAGTATTTGGATACTACTATTTCACCAAGTATGACGAGTACATTGGAGGCCCAGAATGGACCTATGTTTATCTTGGCTCTATTGTGTCTTTGGAAATGCTCTTCTGGCTGATGCCTTTCTGGAATGTCCATATCAATGTGCTGTTCAACACTCAAAAGGTGCGTATCATTTTCACTTCTGCGGGGGGTCCCCCGTCTGCTCCAGCGGCCATGATCTTTTTGCTAACTGCCAGGCCGACTCTGTAAAGAATGCTTCTTTGATTAGTGTGTTCCCTACTGCCAATGCTGGAAGTCCTGAAATTTGCAAGATCGATCGAATCCAGGAACCTGATCATCAGGAGGTATCGTTTCTGTTCCAGAAGCGACGATTTATCTACGATGCCGATACCAACACCTTTAGCCCTCCTGAGTTTTCAATTGACGAGAACAACCGAATCTCCGACTACCAGAAGTCTACAGGCATCACCGGTAGCGTTGAAGAGTTGACTCGAAAGTATGGCCCCAACAAGTTTGACATACCTGTCCCCACTTTTACTGAACTGTTCAAGGAACACGCCGTTGCTCCATTCTTTGTTTTCCAGATGTTTTGCGTTGCTCTATGGTTTATGGACGAGATGTGGTACTACTCTTTGTTCACTTTGTTCATGCTGATTGCCTTTGAGTCTACTGTTGTTTTCCAGCGTCAGAGAACCATGCAGGAGTTTAGAGGTATGGGCATTACTCCTTATCTTGTCAATGTCTACCGAAATAAGAAATGGGAGGAGGTTCTGTCTGATGAACTTCTTCCCGGTGATCTTGTATCTATTACTCGTACTAAGGATGACTCTGGCTTGCCTTGTGATTTGATTCTTATCAACGGCTCTGCCATTGTCAACGAAGCTATGCTGTCTGGTGAGTCCACTCCTTTGTTGAAGGAATCTATTCAGCTCCGTCCTGGCAATGAGTTTTTGCAGACTAATGGACTGGACAAGAATGCACTGCTTTTTGGCGGTACGAAGGTGCTTCAGGTCTCTCCTGCTGCTGATGCTCATGTCAAGAGCGCTCCTGATGGCGGAGCTCTTGCTGTGGTTACTCGAACTGGTTTTGAAACCTCCCAGGGTAGCCTTGTTCGAGTTATGATCTTTTCCACTGAGCGCGTTGGGGCTGGTAATAAGGAGGCCTACTTTTTTATTCTCTTCCTTTTGGTTTTCGCTATTGCTGCTTCTTGGTACGTTTGGACTGAAGGTGTTAAGATGGACAGAAAGAAGTCTAAGTTGTTGCTTGACTGTGTTCTTATCATTACTTCTGTGGTTCCTCCTGAACTGCCTATGGAGCTCACTATGGCTGTGAACACCTCTTTGGCCGCTCTGAGCAAGCATTACATCTACTGTACTGAACCTTTCAGAATTCCTTTTGCAGGACGAATTGACGTCTGCTGTTTTGATAAGACTGGTACTTTGACTGGCGAGGATCTGGTTGTGGAGGGTCTGGCTGGCTTGAAGCCCGGCGAGACTCGACACCTTACCGAACCCACTGAAGTTCCTCTCGATACCTCCTACGTTTTGGCTACTGCTCATGCTCTGGTTCTTCTTGATGATGGCGAGGTCGTTGGTGATCCCATGGAAAAGAACACCCTCAAGTCGATTGGCTGGGAGGTTGAGAAGAAAGACAAGGTGCACAGTAAGGATGGGTCTCTCAAGGGAAGAATTCTGCGAAGATTCCAGTTTTCCTCTGCTCTTAAGCGATCTTCTAGTGTCGCTGCTATTGATGGCGGTAAGACTTTGGTTGCTGTTAAGGGTGCCCCTGAAACTCTGAAGAATATGATTACCAAGATCCCCGCTGATTATGATGAGACCTACAAGTCCTTTACCAGAACTGGCTCTCGTGTTTTAGCCCTTGGCTATAAGTACCTTGAAAATAACATTTCTGACTCCAAGGTGAACTCTTTGGTTCGAGAAAAGGTTGAAAAAGATTTGATTTTCGCTGGTTTTCTTGTTTTCCACTGCCCCTTGAAGGAGGATGCTAAGGAGACTGTCGAGATGCTTAATGAATCCAGTCATAGAGTGGTTATGATTACTGGTGATAATCCTCTTACTGCTGTCCATGTTGCCAAAGAAGTTAAAATTGTTGAACGAGAAACTCTTATTCTCGATGCTCCGGAAGAAGGTACTGAACATCATGGAAAGACTCCCTTGGTGTGGAGAAGTGTTGATGAAACTATTGCAATTCCTGTTACGCCAACTGAGCCTTTGAATGTTCATCTTTATGAGGACTATGATTTGTGTCTTAGCGGCTACGCCTTGGCTAAGTTAGATGCCCACGCTGACATTGTTGACTTGATTCGACACACCTGGGTGTATGCTCGTGTTTCTCCTAGCCAGAAAGAATTTCTGCTTAATACGTTGAAGGAAGCGGGTTATACCACTCTCATGTGCGGTGATGGTACCAACGATGTCGGTGCCCTCAAGCAGGCCCATATTGGTGTCGCATTGCTCAATGGTACCGAAAAGGGTATGGAGAAGATAAACGAAAACAATAAGTTTGACGCACTTAAGAAGGTTTATGAGAAGCAGTGTGATATTATGACCCGATGGGGCGGTCAGGTGCCTCCAGTCCCTCTTCCTATTGCTCATCTGTATCCTCCCGGACCTAGTAATCCTAACTATGTGAAGGCTATTGAACAGAGAGGTGGTCAGGTTGACGAGGCTACTCTGAAGGAAATTCAGGCCATGCAAGTTGTTGCTGCTAACAATGCTACAAACAATAATGCTGGTGCCACGAAAGCTGCTGCTCTTGCAGATAAGCTCACTTCTATGATGGATGAGGGCGAGGAAGAAGCACCCACTCTAAAGCTTGGAGATGCATCTGTCGCTGCACCTTTCACGTCCAAGTTGGCCAATGTTTCAGCCATCACTAACATTATCCGACAGGGTCGATGCACTTTGGTTGCTACGATCCAGATGTATAAAATTCTTGCACTAAACTGTTTGATTTCTGCTTACTCGCTTAGTGTTTTGTATTTGGCTGGTATCAAGTTCAGTGATGGTCAGTCGACTGCTTCTGGTGTTTTGTTGAGTGTTTGCTTCTTGAGCATTTCTAAAGCTAAAGCTGTTGAGAAGTTATCCAAGGAGCGACCTCAGCCAGGTATCTTCAATATCTATATCATGGGATCAATTCTTGGTCAGTTTGCTATCCACATTGCTACTTTGATCTATATTACTCGAGAGATTTACATTTTGGAGCCTCGAGAAGATGTCATTGATTTGGATGCTGCATTTAAGAGCTCCCTCTTGAATACTGGTATCTACTTGCTCCAACTGGCCCAGCAGGTTTCTACATTTGCTGTCAACTACCAGGGACGTCCTTTCCGAGAGAGTATCCGTGAGAATAAGGGAATGTACTACGGTTTGCTCGGTGTTGGAGCGCTTGCCATTTCTGGTGCCACTGAGTTTGTACCTGAGATCAATGAAGGCTTGAAGCTGGTTCCCATGACGGAGGTCTTCAAGTTCAAACTAACTATGTCGATGGTTGTTGACCTTGGAGGATGCTTCCTTATCGAGATTGTCCTCAAGCACTTCTTTATGGACTATAAGCCAGCTGATATCTCGTTGAGAATTGAGGAGCGAGCTGGCGCTCTTGTTCAGAAAAAGAACAAATAAAACGGCCATGGCAGACGATTGCCAAAAGAAACTAAGTGAAGAAAAGAGCTTAAGGAAGGA
Source organism: Zygoascus sp. PK3305 (assembly GCA_023628935.1). Lineage (NCBI taxonomy): Eukaryota > Fungi > Ascomycota > Dipodascomycetes > Dipodascales > Trichomonascaceae > Zygoascus > Zygoascus sp. PK3305. Next base: position 2,634,846 of record JAMAJS010000001.1, read on the forward strand.
GCATTTTCTCGAATTTGCTTCTGAATGAAGAAAAAGACTAATATATATAGATTGTGTAAATAGCCTATCTTATATTTTGCGTAGACAAAAAATAATCAAGGTCTGAAACATAGATTGGGTAAACCAGAGAAGGCGGCGTCGCGTTCCTTCAGGGCTGCGCTGGGTGTAGAAAACTATAGATGTGCATCGATCCATAAGTTCCATCCCTACGGCATATTGTTTCTCCCTATCATGAGCTCCGAGCTGGACAAAATGAGCAAATTAGATTTAGGAGATCCCAGAAACAAGGAAAAGGCGTTAGAATTTAAAGCGGAGGGCAACAAAGCCCTTCTTCAAGGGTCTCTCGATGCGGCCGTAGATTTCTACACGCAGAGTATTTCATATGATCCGACAAATTCTGTGGTTTACGCCAACCGAGCCCAGGCTCACATCAAAACAGAGGCGTATGGTCTTGCTATTGCGGACTCAACTAAGGCGATCGAGGTTGATCCTTCATATACAAAGGCCTATTACCGTCGAGCAGTTGCCTACTCTGCTATCTTGAAGTACAAAGATGCACTGGCTGATTTCAAGGTGGTAGTGGAGCGAGCCCCTGGCGACACAAATGCTAAAGCGAAATTCGCAGAATGTCAGAAAATCGTCAGACGACTTGCATTTGAGAAAGCAATCGAGGTGGAGGATGAGCCTTTGTTGTTTGATACGCTGGATGTGAAGAATATGAAGGATGACGAGAGTTATGATGGTCCAGTGCTGAACATCAGCTATGGAGAAAACAACCAGGTAGCTGTTGACATGAGCTTGAGTTTCATTGAGCAAATTGTTGAAAGATTTAAGAATGGAGCCCTTATCCCCAAGAAGTATCTCTATGCTATTGTGTTGCATGCTATGAGATTGTTCAAGGAGGAACCCACGATGGTGGAGATTCCCGTTACTGGCGATGATCAGATCACTGTGTGCGGAGATACCCATGGACAGTTTTTTGACTTACTCGAGATATTCCGCAAGAACGGAGCTCCTTCTGAGAAGCACATGTATCTTTTCAATGGCGACTTTGTCGACCGAGGTTCGTGGTCCTGTGAAATTGCTATCCTTTTCTACTGTTACAAGATTTTATACCCTGCTAAGTTCTTCCTAAACAGAGGAAACCATGAGACTGTAAGCATGAATAAGGTGTATGGTTTTGAGGGTGAATGCAAGCACAAGTTTGGAAGTGACATTGTGTTCAAGTTGTTCACAGAGTCTTTCTCTTTTCTGCCTTTGGCTACTTTGATCGGCGACTCTTATTTGGTTCTCCATGGCGGCTTGTTTTCTAACGATGATACAACCTTGAATGATATTAGGGCGCTTAATAGATTTGGCCAGGCCCAACCCGGTACTCAAGGGCTGATGATGGAGATGCTGTGGACTGATCCCCAGGACGAAGACGGCCGAGCCCCATCCAAGAGAGGAGTGGGTATACAGTTCGGCCCTGATATCACAGAGAATTTCTGTAAAAAAAACAATATTAAGGCTGTGATTAGATCGCACGAAGTCAGAATGGGAGGTTATTCCGAGGAGCACGGAGGAAGGCTGATTACTGTCTTCAGTGCACCCAACTATTGTGATTCTCAAGGTAATCTCGGTGCATACATCAACATCACGAAGGAGCTTCAACTTGATTTTACAACTTTCTCAGAGGTGCCCCATCCTAATGTTAAGCCAATGGCCTATGCCAGTAACTTGATGGGTTACTGAGCTTGACGCTCAGCTTATGCCTCTTGTAGACTAAATATGGCATTTTTTTATTCTTCCTGGTTGTAGATGACCAAAATAATTTGATGCCTTGTATCAGTGTATAATTCTATATAGATTCTGGATGCTCGTTAGCTTAAATAGCATTATGTATATAAATGCATATGATATGTTTTTTTATTTTTGATAGCTGAGGTTAGAAAAAATTGGAATGCGGCTTGAAAATATATTTTTTCAACTTCACTAAAACTCACTTCGCACATAAAAAATGCCTTCTGGTGTACGACGAAAGAAGCATAACAGATCTTCCATAGCGAAGAATACTCGGCGAGTGAAAGATAAGCAGAAGAAGGTTTCGATCAAGTCAAATCCCATTATTGCTGCCAACTGGGATGAAAATTTGACTCTAAAGCAGAACTACAAGAAGCTTGGACTGCGAGCTAAGCTCCAGACTCCTGCTGGGGGAGAAGAGAAGATTATCGAACTGCCTGACGAAAATGCTAAAAATAAGAGTGAAAGCAAGCCAAAAGAGAAGAAGTTGAGTGCAAATGAGGGTCGAATCATTCGGCACGAGGACGGCACAGTAACTGTCGAGTACGGCGAGCAAAACGTCTACAGTGATGAAAGCGACTCTGAGCATGAGGAATGGACTGGATTTGGTGAAACTGACGTGGTGCGACAGTTAGAGGAGATGGCAAAGTACGAGATCAAGAAGCCTAGAACACAGAGTGACAGAGAGCAGGAGTGGATAGAAGACTTGTACAACAAGCATGGAGAAGACTACGAGAGCATGTTTTGGGACAAGAAACTTAATATCTACCAGCAGAGTATCGGTGATTTGAAGAGAAGAATCAAAAAATGGAAGAAGAAGCAGGGGATCCAGTAGAAACAATCGCACAGCATATAACAGCTGAGCCTTCAAACTCTGACTGAGGAATGGCATTATTAGTCGTATTTATATAGTAATGGGACAGCTGTCACATATTAGAAGGACTCTTTATGAGCCAAAGAAGCCAGTTATTGTCAAATAGTGGACAAAGAAATATGAAGGAAGTCTTACTCTACTTCGGTGAAGGCTCTGTAAGCAACCAATTCGCCCTTGGTGGATTCGATCTTAACTTCATCACCAGCACCAATAAAGAAAACGTAACCAGTCTTAATGTCAAGTTTAGTTGAAGCATCGGATATGGCTCCCTCACCCTGGGTAACAATGACGATGCTAGGGCCGTCAACGGGCTTGATATCGACGGTTGATCCCTGCTTGATCTTGGACTCCAAAACAGCAAACTCCTCGATTGGGGGATTGTACAAGGTGTTTTCAGTTCCAGCACCGGTCGCTCGCTCGAAAGAGAGAGGCTCCATCTTCTGTTCGACCACGGGAGCGTAGGAGTAAGTCAGCATAGAGACGAGATTCTCGACGTCCTTGAATTTAGGTGTGAAACCTGCTCTGACAACATTATCTGAAGCGGCCATACATTCAATGATGTTACCGGAAATATAGGCGTGAGGGTCCTTGGCCCGCAAGAACATTGCCTCGCCGGGCACAAGCTGAACATAGTTGAGCAACAGTCCACCACAGAAGAGGCCAATATCAAGAGGAAACTGTTTGTTGAGCCGTAGCAGCAGTTTGGCCAAGGTGGGACCACCAGCGGATCCACCGAAGGTCAAGGGCTCGTCGGTAGCTCGCTTGATGAGCTTCTCAGCAGCAGCACTGACCTTCTCGTCTGGGGACCGCATGAGATGACCAAACAGATCCTGCAGAGCCTTTCTGTTGGCCTGGTCCTGCTCACTATTGAGTTCGGGATGCTCATTCACCTGTACAGTTTTGGTGAAGCTTGCAGCGGTGTCGGCACCAACCAGCTCAACCAATTCAGGCACAGTGCTTAGCAGCTCAACAATTTGCTCCAGAGGCCGGAACCCGCAGAAACCCTCAAAATCGGTGACGGCAATGGCCATTTCTGGCTTGTGATTGGCATCGGGATAGTTTTTGGGGTCATTTTTGTGTAAAATTGCGCCAAGTGTCTTATCAGGATGGGCCTGGATGGACAGGGCTTTTTCAATGGACAGAACCTTGAATAGAAACGGCAGCTCGCCAGGGCCAAACTTGCCAACCACCTGAGAGCCCAGAAGGGACTCGTCTGCGGCAATAATGTCTCGCAGAGACTTTCCCTGCTCGTTCAGACTGGGGACTTTGGGATGGGTGCCCATCCAGAGTTCTGCATAAGGCTTCGATTCATCAATGGTGAAGCTCGTATCAGACGCATCGGCGAACTGCGCAACGGCAGAGTCTTTGCCTAGTCTACCCCAGTCATAGGACTGGACACCTGAAAAAGAATTAGAAATTTTGGATCTTCTGGCAATTTTTTTCTAGATGCTTGCGCATTATAACTCACCGCATTGTATTTGGAAGAGCTTGGACATGGTGCTCGATCAGTTACGTGTACAAGTGTTGGTTGAGTTTGCACGTTGTAACTTCGACATTAGCCCTGGCCCCCCCTCCATCCCATGAAATGAGCAGTGCCCGCAAGCGCGATTACATTGAAACCGTGAGTAGCCCACAAGAGCAGAGTAGTATTCGTACTATGTCTATATATATATCCATTCAAGTCTAATACGGGGTGGCGGAACTAGGACTCGGGCAATCGCATCCATGTGAAGTCCAAGATCAACAGCTCGAGGCACATTGTACTAGGCGGCAATGTGGTCGTGGAGCAGGACGTGACGCTGCGCGGAGACCTGCACCGCGAAGACAGCAACTCGGCCATCATTTCCATTGGTAGGTACTGCATTCTGCAGAGCGGTGCCACAATTATCCCGCCCCAAAAAATTTCGCAGACCACCAAGAAGCTGGCCTACTATGCGGCGAAGATTGGCTCGTACGTCTATGTGGGGGAGAACACGGTAATTGAGGCAGCTGTGATTGGCTCCAACGTGCGCATCGGCAAAAATTGCAAAATCGGCAAATGCGCCATCATTAAAGACTGCGTCGTGATCCGCGACGGTACTGTGGTGCCGGACTTTGCCGTGGTGGCTCCGTTCAGCCTGCTGTCTGGTGTTCCTGCCGCTCTGGTGCGCGAGTTGCCCGAGTCGACGGCCGAAACCCTTGAGCTGCATGTACGCAGGGTGTACAATGGCATTGACGACACCGAACCGTTTGGTCGGATACCACAAGACCAGTGACAGCAGCAACATATGCTCCCGGGGCTCCGGCCTGGTTGCATATTATTATTTGTTTATTATTATTATTATTACAGTTAGTTACAATGTAAAAAACGATCCATTACTTCTGTTTCATATGATCTGGACGGGCAAAGGCAAGGCAAGGCACGCCCCATCCGCAAGCTAGCAACATGTTCATTAAATTAACACCAAAGATCAAATATCAAAAAACTTCCTCTGAAACCCCTCACTTGCCCTCCTCGGGAATGTTGGTGCTGAGCCAGCTCAGGCCCTCCACAAGACCCTCGCCAGTCTTCGCCGTTGATGCAACCACGCACCAGGTTCGACCCTTGAGCGAGTCCAGCTGGAGCTTCTCGGTGACCTCCTTGGGGTGCATGGCCTCAGGCAGATCCTGCTTATTGGCGAAGACCAGCAGAAGAGCCTGCTTCATTTCCCGGTCGTTGATGATTCGGTGCAGCTCCTGCCGGGCCTCGTCGATTCGAGCTCGGTCAGCAGAGTCTACCACGAAGATAAGGCCCTGCGTGCCGGTGAAATAATGTCGCCACAACGGACGAATCTTCTCCTGTCCACCTACATCCCAAACGTTGAATTTGATGTTTTTGTATGTAAGTGTTTCCACGTTAAATCCAACGGTTGGAACCGTAGAAATCCTGGTCCAGCTGTTAGCTTGCTGTTCGTCTGCCTCCCCCCCCTTCGGGAAACGGGCTAGCGTTGGCAACCACCACGCACACACACGCAACCTCCCGGGGTCGACACACAGAAAAAAACGGTCTTACCCTTGATTCCACTTGAGTTTGTACAGAATGGCTGCAAGTTAGTTACCTAGTAATATCATCACTCTAGCGCGGGCACCGCGGGAATCCACTCATACTTACTTGTCTTTCCTGCTGCATCAAGGCCAAGCATGAGAATTCTACCAGGTTAGTCTTCACCCCTGAACGCACAATCACCACCATGCTATCGAGCCAGGAGCTCCCCTACCCCACTGATTCCTACCTTATTTCTCTGCTACCAAAAAGCTTGGCCTGCCATGTTAGTCATTTAGCTCCGTCGAGTGTAAAACCCACGTTTGTTGTGCCCGGGTGTCATCCACAATTTGCCAGTCGAGTTTCGAGTGGCAGACTAGGTGGCCCGGTCATACGTTTCCTTACCATCACTTTCGACATGGACATTCCCATATTGAATTTGGGGGGTTTTCAAAAACTGTCCTCAAAGTCTACAAGCTCTCTAGATACGTTCTATTCTTTGCAATTCAACGCTGGCCACTGATCCCAATTGGCACTTGCACTGATTGTGTTTATATCTCAATCAACAAAAAACCTCTGTCGAGTCCGTGTCACAAGGGAGATGATTAGGTAGGTGGGAGGTTGAAACAGTTGTGACCCCTGGCTCTGCACTAAGTGGTGTGCCGCACTCCGCCTGTCAGCACCGTAAGGGGCTTAATTGCACAAAGCCAGGCCAGGCCAGGCCAGGCCCAGACCGAATCCAGGCAATAAAAAGTGCCAGACTGGCAGAACTGCTGCTCCTGAACGACGGGCCGGCTCTGGCCCTTAAATTTTTTGGAGGTGGAGGGGGGGATTTATGCTGTGAGCTCGCTGGCTCATTTTCGAAAAAATTATTTCGGTGCGAGCCCAAATATGCTCTGTTCATATCTTGCACTCCTTTTTAAGCTTGCATTTCTCCAATAAACTATAGGCTTACACGCTAATCGTCTGTCCTTGTTTTTTTGGCACTACGCTGCTTTGGCGTATTGGGTGGGAAACAGCCCACTGATGCCCTGTAGCTCACCCTCTGTCCATCCATCGCCCTGATCATCACCCAATATCTGGATTTTGTCCCCGGCTCGAATCGTAAGCTCGTCTTCGCCTTGTGCATCGTAGTCGTATTGTGCAATCATGTAACTGACCTTCTTGGCACCTCTTTTAGGCGCGACCGCGGGACCCTTCTTCTTGGAATCGCTCTTGGCCTCGCTGATCTCCAGGTACGATGACGGCACCAGGCCTTCGGTGCCATTGCTTGCTCGAACACCTGTCCAACCACTACCATCGTCCTCTTCTGTGACTGAGAGCTCTTGTCCTTCTTTTATAGAGATCTCGTCCTCTCCTCCAGCCTCGTATGCATATAGAGCTTTGGCCTGCTTCTGTCCTTCGCCCGCAGCTGCCCCACTACTGCTGCCGTGACGGCCACGGCTTCGACCTAGCAAACTGCTAACAAGTCCACCGTGGTGGTGAGTACCTCCAGTAGGGGTGCCTGAGGAACCAGCCTGCTCCGATCCTCCTGTGCTGCCACTGTGCTTATGCTGTCCTCCACCACCGAGACCAAACAGGCCCCGTCGTTTCTTGGATGGCGCATCTGGTAGAGAAGAAAGATCCTTTCCTCCAACCGCCACTTCAACCGTTTCTACTTCCACATCATAAATCAGCCGAAGAGTTTCATTCACTGTCAACGCCTGCAGCACGCTCAGCCTTTTAGCAATATACTGCGTGTACTGTGACACCTTGTTAACACTAATTTCTTTCTCCGCGTCCAAAACGCCCTTGTATTCCTCCAGCTTACTATTGCTGATTTGCTGATAATTCGATAGCTTTCGGGAAGATTCGCTGAGCCTGTCCTTGAGGTATTGTAGAGATGCAGAATCCTTGGTGACCATCTGCTCATCTTCGTGCCAAATGGGACTGGCCTCGTAAACAAAGTCAGTAGGTTCTGTCCACGCCTTAATGTTGTGTTTAGTAAACATAGCAGAGTCCAGTGTTGGAGTGTTCTGATCAATGATGCCATTCATGCTGCCAAGATATTCGCTGGTGCGGGTCAAGCATGCCTTCTCAAGCTCAATTGCCTGGTGCCAGAACGCATTCAACATGCCAACCCTGGATTCGTTCATCAGCTGCATAGTATCGAGTAGCTCGGGAATATCCTCATGGTAGTACTTATCCTTGACACGATTGGCAGCATTGATCTTGATCAAGTAATTGTTCTTGGCGTTGTTCATTTCTCGCTCCTTCTCCTCCACTTTGCGGTTCGCCTTATCAGACGAAGACTTACTGGCCTTGAGTCGTTGGTTCTCCATACTCTGACAGGCAGAGTCATAAGCAGCCTTACTCTTCTTGAGCTCAGAGTAGTAATTGTCTCGATCTTCAACAAGCTTGTCGTTGTATGTGGAGGCTGTGCGTCTCAGATTGTCAAACTTCATAGCGGTGCCACTCAATTGATCGGACACCTGAATATTGAACTCGCTGGCCAATCGGGAGCGATCCTTAGCAATAGCTTCAGTCTGCGAAAGAACTTCCGTCCAAGCCACAAGTGATGCATTTTCCAAGGATCCTGGCGTAACCTGCGGGGTGTCTCCCACGCTCAGGTTTGTCGACAGCTTTGCCTTCTTCTCAAAAAACCTACTTGATAGTGCCGCAAGCTTGCTCGCATACTCCTTTTCAATAGATGCCCTTTCTCTGTAGAATTCCACAATATCATCCATCCACTTAACACCATTCTTAATCTATTTGTCGTTAGCTGCGGTCGCCAGCACTGTGGTGGTCACCAGATTTCGTGCGCCTTCAAGCATAAGAAAGCACCTACCCAGACATCTGTCTCTTTGTAAGAGTCCTTAAGTTAGTTTTCCGTTATCAATTGAACAGATTTACATTAGTTCTCCTTACCAGAAGCTCGTCGCCGAAGCTCACTTTTAGTGTAGACATAGTTTAGTGGGTGTGCAACTTGCCAACCCCACCAAAGCATAATTCCACTATCATTAAAACGAAGCCGGGTACCGACAATGTCCCTGATTACAAAAGGCGCTGCTGGTCAAACACGTGAACCATGTTTAAGGTACTAAGAAAAGATAAAAAAATTTAAGAAAAATTCTCGGGTAAATATTGTAAATATGAAGATAGTTCAGTATTAGTAGATTTTCTATAGAAGTGAAAATTGGGTATGCATCTGAAGCAGATGAACATGGGGATATCAGAGTAATACACATTAAAACATAAAGACGCCAACAACTCCAGCAATAAGCAGAGCCAAGGGAGAAACATCAATGCTCATAGCTGCGCGGCCGACAACGGGAGACAATCCGCTAGAAGAATATTCAGGAGCAACTAGAGGCACGGAAGTACTACTGGCCACTGGACTCTTGCTCTTGGCTCCGCTTTCATAAACTGTGCCAAACACACTCGCATAAGAAGTACCAGTAGCCTTAGCTTCCTCGGCAAGAGAGACAGAAGATTTGGCCACACTGGTAGTACTGGAAATTGCTGCGGCCGGAGTAGACGAAGTATAGGCAATAGCCTCCGTAGCTGAACAAGGAATAGTGACAGTAACACCAGAGATGACAGTTACAATACTGCTGACTGCTGAGGCTGAAGTAGAAATTTGGTCCTTCTTCTCGGTGCACTTATGGCAGGAAATGGTAACAGTGGTTCCGTCAATGACAGTCTCAATGCCGCTGTCTGTCTTGCTAGGAGCAGCCGCTGCAGCATCGGCACTCTTATGAGCACAATGGGGGCAGTAAGTGCTTACAATTGTCTTGACAACGGTGAGAGTACCACTGACACTGGTAGACAGGAAAGTAGTGAGGGGCTCGGGAGCAGAGGTCGCGCTTGCAGTTGCAATGGCAGTTGCAGAAACGGAGTAGTTGAGAGCAGAGGACTGGGTAAAAGAGGAAGATGATGAAGATGAAGTAGAGGTAGGAGTGCAAAGAGGATAAGAAACAGAAGAAGCTGCCTCAGAAGCAGGAACTGCACCGGGGATGATTCCATTCTGAATTATACTAATGTCACTGGGGCCATCTGAGTAACTGGCCTGACCTAAGGCAACGTTCAGGTTGTCCAAGTCAAAGACAACATAAGCGGACCGAAGGAAAGTATCACCAAGAATACCGAAATTAGCTGCAGAAGCTCCAGGATACTCATCAAAACCGAACATACAGAGATCATCACCATCTGAGTCTTTGATAACATTATTCTGAGCGTCAAGCAAAGGTAAAAAGGTCTGGCTCAGATCAACCTTGAGGGGGAAGCCGTTGAAATAATAAATAAGATAATTTTCAGTATTTTCACCTTCCTTACACTTAAGTGTCCAGTCTCCATTGCCATTGCCCTCATCGAACCAGGTTGCATTGTACATACTAATGAGTTTATCTGGGACACCAGCAGGCAGCAAAGTGAGTGTAGTTCCGGAATCAAGCAAACCAGTAAAATTACTAGAGACCTCTTCTCGCACGCCGCAAGCAGTATTGGCCTCGATCTTGTCAACCGTAACAGTAAGCTCTATCTGAGGAACTGGAAGCCCGGTAGAAATGAAATGACGGCCATGGTAGAAGTTGTACAAGGGCACCTGGGCAAGAGGGCCAGAATACTTCGAATGGTCGACAGCACCAAACAAAATTGATCCAGCTGTAGCATTGACCTCGTTAAGCCACAAAGAGTAAGACACAGTGTCAATAATTCCATTCTTCTTCAAAACCAAAGGGAAGTTGTCGTAAGAGGAAGAGACACTGCCATTGAACACGGACTCGTCTCCCCATAAAGATATGCCAAAAACACCACTCGAGGAGTTGGCGACTAAACCAACGCCAAATTGCATTCCTTGGGCAGTGACACCTCCAATAGTTATATCATCTTTAGCCCAATCACCCTGAGCATACGTGTGGTCCAAGTACTGAATAAAGAAGTCATCATTGATAACTCGATAGGTAGTAGAGCTGTTCGGCGTGAACAAACCACCGACTTCGGTGCAGTCCATCTTAGGAATATACCGACTATCAGGGCTTGACTTACAGAATGGGTCAGTGCTTGCAATTACCCACAGATCCGATGAACCAGTGTCAATTGCAACTTGGAACTGCTGAGGAGGGGTTCCCAAAGCGAAGCTTGCAATATATTGATCAACATAGTTGGTTAGAGGAAGATCAACACCGTTTAAGTTTCTAAGCTGCCCAGCAGGAGATCGTACCAGACTAGAACTAATGGCACTGACACGCTGTTGGACGGTCTGCACTTTGTTGAGATCGAACGAAACATAGCCATTGGCTCGGGCCGCATCCAGCAAACCGGCAACTGCGACCAAAGTATATATAGAAAGCTTCATTTATAGGGAATTTTAACCAAAAATAAATGAAAGAAAACTGACAGAGAACCACTGCAGAAAGGTTTTGGAAAAAAAGAACGTGGAGACAGGTTTTGGCCTAGCTTTGTCCTGTGGAGCACGGGCACCAGAGTATATATATACCATTAGCTATGTAGATCAATTGAGAAAGAGTGGCTAACTAGCTGTGATAAGCGCCGCGATCATATCCGTCAATAATCCTCATAGGGCTCCAAAAATAAAGGAAAGCCTGTGTTTATGCCGCGAGCCATGCAGCTCAATGTACGGCACAGCTCCGGCTGAGACCCTCACTGCCGCAGCCGTTGCATTCCTACTGAAGCTTCTCGGATACATTTCGAGGGTTTCTTATGAATAATTTGGCCAGTATCGCCACGGTCAATTGAATTGATGGCATATTTCTCGACCCCTGGCCAATAATGAGGTTCCCATAAGATTTTGGCTTTGCTTGTAGGGCGTCGCTCCTTGACTGCAATTGCTAGATTCAGCACCTTGAATCGAGAGAAGGTGTGGATTTAGGCTTATCCCAACGAAAGGGACCCCTTGACTAGCTCTAATTTCGACCAACGGGCCTAAATTGGGATAGGAATGTGCCCAAAGCGGTAGTACCCAGATCGACGAGAGCCTCCTGGCAATCTTTGGCTAACTGGTGCAGATCATTCAATACACTGTGCATTGATATGGTAATATTCTGCCCGGTCACAGAGTTGCTGCTCGAAAAGCATATTTTCTGGATCTGCCAAAGGAGGGCAGGGGAAAGCCCGAACGTTTTGTTTATACTTGCACGCGTTGACGTATCCATATTTTGACCCGGCACTGCACCAGGACTACTCGTTAAAAACATATGCGCTGTGTCATTACCTGCATGACTCGGCAGAACGGTCTTTTCCTCTGTGCATGCTATAGTTTGGGAGCTGTACTGTGCTGGTAGCCGATAACATTCTTGCGATAACTCAGGCACGGGATTATCACGGTTTACGTACCAGTGCAAAATGCCAATATCCTCCACATTACGACGTTTGTGTTCCGCGGCACCCTGTATTTCTAGGGCGTTCGTGCCGCGACAAAACTGCGCCTATCCTTGCCTGCTGCAGGAACGATATGCGGCAATTGTGCAAGCATAAAATAAAGCCAATAATTGTAATCATAGTTATCGGTCCCGACCGAAATCTGTCCAAACATTTTGTACTGACCCAAAGAAGCAACAAAATGTCTTTTCTATCCTAAATGCCTCTGGTCTCTGAATGATCCAGATATCTAAGCAATCCACAGGTTCAAAAACAAAATATATCCTTTTTTTACATAGGTGCCCTGAGCGGGACACCAGCCAGAAACTCTCCTATGTGGAGCTTGCGCTCCTGGAACAACGAAGGGGTGCGGCACCTCCATCCATACCTACAAGTAGTGTTTCCACTGCTGGCTCGGCTCAATTCTAACCCTTAGCCGTGATAATACGTCGGGCGCATGTAGAAATTCTCAGGTGCCGTCTTGCTGGCCCGGGTCAGTTAGAAAATAGTGGAGTGCTACTTTTACGGTCTCATTGGAAAGTCATGTGTGCCCCTTTTTGCTGTCCAGTCAGATGGACGAGTAGAACAAAATCTGCAAATTGTGATGCTGCAGATTGGGCCCGAAGCGTGTTTTCAAAATTTATCCTCGCAAATTATTGGTCTCTCACTTATATTTTAATATTTTTGTTGCAATAACTCTCCATCTGGACGGCATCAAGCTCATCATCAGGGCCACTGATGATGGTGACAGTGGGGAAAATAGTGGATTCTGAGCCCCATCAAACGGCTACTCTATTGCGGAAGGTACATTATACCTGAGAGCCTATATTAGTTATACTAACATAGAGTGTTCAGAAATTCCTGCTAGTCCACTGAGGTTGTTAGGAGCCACAGACAACATTTCAAATCGCTCGGATATAGTTTCCATCTATAAGGCGGACTTCTTATACCGCGCTGGAATATATGACTCTCTCACGAACAAAATTGCCGGTCTTTCTAAAAGGTGCTACCACAGACGAAGTAGGCTCAATATTGTTTCTTTCCTCCAGAATTTCTGTTTTAATAACTGCTGGCTCAGTAGAATAGGCCGTTATGGATACTGTTTCAGTCACAGTGGCGCATATAACAGTAGCTGTCTGATAAGGCGCAAAAAGACTAGCAGGAAGAGCGCCGGGTACGCCATCAACAATGTCCACAATATCGCTATCCTCAGGTTCCGCATCAAAGTTAGCCTGTCCAAGGCTGATCTCGCGTCGATCTAAATCGTATACAACATAAGCCGATCTCAAGAAAGCATTTCCAAAAATCGCCTCGTGATTCGATCCCACTCCAGTAAATCCAAGAATGCAAAGTGGCTCGTCGTCATCGCTCAATATTGGACGGCCAGCTACTTGCGATGCATCGTAAAAAGTCTGCTTTATGGGCACCCGTATTTCGGCCTTGCCAAAGTAGTAGCTCAAGTACTTGCCATCGTCAGCAGAGTTACAGTCTAATGTGTAACCTCCAACTGCTTCATTATATTTGGCACCATAAATCTCAGCAATATTCTTAACAATCCGGTCTGGCAAAAATGTCAAAGTGGTACCCGAGTCAAGCAGGGCGTTAATGCTGGTGTCAGAAACTACCACTTCATCGGTACAGTATCCATCAGTAACCGAGATCTTGGTATTGAGAACAGAAAGAGTATAAGAGTCGGCCAAAGGCAGGGTCCATAATCCGCCAACATATTTGCTTCTGTCAACACCACTAAACAAAATATCACCAGTGCCATGCTGAGGCAAGTAAAGGGAATATGCAACTCTATCAATTAGTCCGGCATCTCGGAGAGCAATTGGAAAATTGTCATAAGTAAACGATCTATTTCCAAGGTAGTGAGATGCTTCATTATTTGGTAGACCTATGCCAAGCACACCAACAGATGAATTAGTCAATTTTCCAACACCAAAGCCAACATCCGGAACTTCTGTCCCATCTTTCAGAGTGACAGTATCTACACCATAAATGCCTTTGGCCATGGTAGAGTCTCCATACCTGATCAAGAATTCCGAATTGTTGTAGACAAAAGTTTCTGACAGACTGGGATCAAAAGTGCCACCAACATTAGAACAGTTAAACTGCTGAGTTATGGTCTCATCAGTCTCATTGTTTCCGAGGCAGTAAGGATTGGATTTGTCCATGACCCAGAGATCTGAAGAGCCAGTGTCCAGGAGGAGTTCAAAGGGTTGGGGTGGAGTGCCAACGCTGATATTCATAGTGTAAAAGTACTCCTCATTATAAAGCGGCTGGTTTATAACTTTGTATTTCTTGAAATCAATACGAGGAGGAGGGGGGGCCTGGTACTCCTCTGGATTAGGCTTGAGCTTCACTTCAAAGGGAATACTGAGATGCTTGGCCGCAGCAGGACCAAGCAAACACAAACCTGCAAGCGAAAGAAGAACAGAAGATTTCATAGTAAAATACTGAGAATAGTACAAAATATTGTCGATAAACAGAGCCAGACGAACCAACTGAGGCCTACATATATATATACAGGCACCAGATGCGGATTGGGCTAGGCATAACCATAAGCCATACACCAGTTCAGAAACGATCCTTGCCCAATGCAGGGTTGACTGAGATACTAGTACCTAATGAGCAAAATTATACCATTTTTCTGAAATATTAATTATGGAGCTGGGGTAGAATTATGCTAGTCAGGCTCCGGAGACCTCTGGCTGTCCATGGTGGGGGGCCCTCCATGAGTGGGATGGGCTCCGGGTAACTAAGGAAGAACACTGGCGGTGTTTACAAAAGCAGAAGATTGTCAGCATCAATTTTTTTGAACAATCAAGCAGCAAGTAGCGCAGAATCACAATAAAAATGTCTGGTAAGTTATGGTCGATATGGTGCGGTCCAAATATAAAGTTTCTTTAGGACATGACTAACCGGAATTCAGTCGATTTCCAGTCTTTAGCTCGTGAGTAGTAGCAACGATAACCGGCCCAGCCTACTGGTTGTGGGCGTCTCTGAGGAGCTAGAATAGCCGGATCTAACCGCCTGTGGCCTAGAGCAATTCTGCGATTTCTATTACCAGCAGTTCGACAATGATCGAAATCAATTGGGCAACTTATACGTAAGTAGTTGTGGACTTTATGCGGTACGAGCCGCGGCAGGCGTTTTGCAGTATGCTTGTCTGTGCTTTGCTTGACAGCTAACCTTTTGCACAGCGGGACAACTCCATGTTGACGTTTGAGCAAACACAGATCCAGGGTGTCAAGGATATCATTGAGAAGCTCACCAGCCTGCCTTTCAGCAAGGTTGCTCACCGAATCTCCACTTTGGACGCTCAGCCGGCCTCTCCTAACCTTGGCGATGTGATTGTCATGGTGACCGGAGAGCTGCTGGTGGACGAGGAGCAGCGACCCCAGCGATACTCGCAGGTGTTCCACCTCATGCCCGACAATGGCTCGTACTATGTCTTCAACGACATTTTCCGACTCAACTACTCCTAGATGCTAGATAGCTTTGTGTTTAATATATCTTGCTGGAAGACGGGGATCGAAACCGCCAACCCATTCTAACACTACCGTTTTGCGCTGCTCCGCTCTGGCTGGCTGTTGTGCCCAAACCAACTCGTTACGGCTGGCTTGCTGGCACAACGCCTTGCCAGCACCCTCCACATTGGTGCATCTGTTTGCCAACATCACACCTGCAGGTACAGCAACATGCCAGATATCCCCATCATCCCTCGACGGCCCGACCGAGTGGCCAATGAGGCCAGTGCCGGTAGCTCTTCAGCTGTAGGTGTCCCGGACCTTATTCTGTGGTATTCACGTAGTTTGGTCTAGAGCTAACTCCGTATCCAGCCTGCTGTTTCGCCAGCGCCAACTATTCCCGTTGTACCGCGACGACCAGCAAGCCGTCCATCACCAGGTGCGCAGGAAGATGCGTCAAATGTTTCCAGTCAGACCAGTGAAAAGAGCGCTCCTAGTGCAGTTGGTCCTGCCGAATTGAGCACTGAATCTCTCCTTGCCAGCTTGCCATCCGTTCCGCTGCATACTGCATCTGTCAGGGACCAGATCCCTTTTGATTTCGAGTCTTCCACGGATGCTGCTACATCGGCTGCTGAAGTAGATGATTCTCTTCCTGCATCACCTCCATCTGCTGCATTTGTTGAAGCTGAGAGCAAGCCAACTGGGGCTGGTTCTTATGCTGTTCCTGCTGCTGCTGCTGCTGCTGATGCCCTGTCCAGACTGATCCCTTCCAATATTGAAGAACCCGTGAAAGATGACGATATTGTTGAGCCGGTTCAGTCAGTGGAAGATAGTGCTATCCAGCCTGACCCGGTTACTGCCAAGGTCCCTCTTCCTACCACTCTGGAAGAGTCCAAATCCCTGGCTATGGAGTCAATTGCTGCAAAACTGCCTTCAATTCCTGCTCGGCCCACGTCCAGACCGGCTAAGAAAGACACTGTTCAAGAGTCTGATGATACTGCTGGTAGTAGTGTGGAAGAAACGGCCGAGCCAGATCAGGAGAACACCTCTATCTCCGGCCCCCGAACTGAATCACACAAACAAAATGTGGTAGAAGAGAATAGTAAATCAGCATCTACAGAAGTAGCTGGAGAGAGTCCTGCGGTATCTAAAGGAATTGGGTCTGCTCTTTCTGCCAGTTCAATTGAGGAAACTATGCCAGCTGAGACGGTCGCCGCTGGAGAGAGAGAATCGATCGCTACGCTTGAAGAGCCCAAGCAAGAATTGAGCATTTCAGAAACAGATGGCAAGGCAGAGCCCGAAATACAAGAACCTACGGTGGGTGCTAAAGCTGATGAACCTACGGTCGAGAAAGATCTTATAGTGAAAGACGAGCCTATCGTGAAGGGGGAACCTATTGTGGAGGAACCTGTTGTGCAAGAGGAACCTATTCTGAAGGAGGAATCTATTGTGAAGGAAGAACCTATTGTGAAGGAAGAACCTATTGTGAAGGAAGAACCTATTCTGAAGGAGGAATCCATTACAAAGGAACATATTGCCAAGGAGCCTATTTCCAAGGAGGAACCTAGCGATGCTGAGATCAAAGTGGACGACGAGGCACCCAAATCTTCGGCTGATTCTGCCAATTCAGAAATCTCATCCGATCAATTCCCCATCGTACCCTCCAGACCTGTCAAACCTTCATCAAGTGAAGGCGATCTGGGACTTCCTCAAGTCCCGTCCCGTCGGCCCTCTACCAAGCCGTCAGGCGTTATTGGGCAGCTTCCTGATGTTCCCTCACGCCCACTAACCCGTCCGGTAAAGAAAGACAGTTCTTCTAGCGATTCCAGTGCATCTGATGTGAAGGAAACTAAAACACCACCAATTGTGCCCACGCGGCCAAAGCGAATGCAATCATTTGAGCCCAAAAACGATGCACCGCCTCCAAAACCCAAGAACAAGCCTGTTGTGAATTCCAAAATTGGCGCACTACGTGCCTCCCTGTTCAGTGATTTGAACAGTGCCTTGGCTCGTGGACCCCCTCCGCCAAGAGGTGTGCCCATGGCCGGTCTTGGTCAAGGAGCAGCAAGTAATACCGCAAATGCATCAACTAGCCAAGACAATGACAGTCTCAACAACAACAATAGTGCTACCACACATAGCAGCACACTTACCACAGACGAAGTCGCACCCTCGGAGGTAGGCTCGAGTGATACGCGCCGCAGACGCGCGCGTGGACCTCAGGGTCGGAGGTTGCCTACCGCAGCAAAGAGCGAGTGGAGTGTGGTATTTACACCAGTATGGGAGCTAGACATTGTGGCAGATATTCCACAACAGGAAAGTGCAGATCAGAGTGATGAACTGGCAGAGACCGAAAGCAAAAAAGGCACGCAGAGCATCGACTTGGCCTCTCCTGTCCAGGAGGGTGGTGACAAGTCCCCCATTGTGGACGATGAGGACCGGGATCAGAACCCCGCGGAGGAGATCACGGAGACTGCCAAGCTCTCCGAATTGGAACAAAAGCATGAGCCACTTTCCGTCGAGAAAGAGGGGGCCCATACCACTACTGCTGCAGCAAGTGGTGCTCCTGAAGCTGCTCCTGAAGCTCTACATGTCCTCGAAACTGCCGATGCACAGCCAGGCGATGGGAGGGACCTTGGGACTGATACGGGGCACCCCAGGAGTGCACTGCCTCCCCTGAACACCACCAACCACTCCCTTATTGCATCAGAGCAACGTCAGGGAAGCGGCTTGGATCTGCTCAGTGATCTGTCTGTTGGTACGCCTATTGGAACGCGCAGCGCTGTAAGACTGGCCAGCGGCGGGCAACCTGAGCTGAATACAGGCAACAACACCCCTGAGTTACGTCCCGTACCTGGATACGTGATACTAGACGACATTAGTGCTGCACCAACGCCGGTTCTAGAGCAGCAGGGGTGGGACGATCCCAAGCCGTAGAACACCCTAGTATATCTCGTCCTCGATGCATGAATAAAAAAAAATTAAATTATTAGGTGGGGGGTTTGGTGCAAATATGTGGGAATTCTTTTTTTTTGGGATCCAAATATCTCTGTTTCCAAGAACCTTGGCTGGAGGTGTGTGTGTGTGCACGCCCGCCCTAACCCATGGTTCGTGCCAGACCCGGCTCTCAAAACAGAAAGTTTAAAAGCGAGCTATTTGTACTTGTTTATTTTAGGAACCTACAATTTGTTGTTCGCCCATCACCTCAATAAAGAACCGAGATATTGTCTGTTCGCGTTCTTTTTGACATTCGCTCGTTGGATTTTTAATATAGCAGCTGTAGAACAAGGTGTAAAGCAGATCGCCTGAAATTGCCTGGTTCGTTCCTGTTAGATCTCTCTCAGACAAGGACCCTCACCCCACTCGTTTCACTCTCCTATCGAACAAAGATGAAGTACCAAAGCGTCCTTTCGGCAGTCGTTCTGTCGGCCGTCGCCGCTAATGCTCTGACGTCCATCACCATCAAGGGAAATGCCTTTTACTCCGGCAACGACCGATTCTACATCCGAGGTGTGGATTATCAACCCGGTGGATCTTCTAATGTCTCGGACCCACTTGCTGACGAGGATGGATGCAAGCGAGACGTGCCCGTGTTCAAGTCGCTTGGACTCAACGCCATTCGTGTGTATACTGTGGACAACTCAGCAGACCATGATGCTTGCATGAAGCTGCTGGACGACGCCGGAATTTACCTGGTGTTGGATGTCAACACCCCCAAGCAGAGCATCAACCGAGCTGACCCTTCTGCTTCGTACAATGCTCCCTATTTGCAGGCTATTTTTGCTACAATTGATGCATTCAAGAACTATGAAAATGTGCTTGGTTTCTTCTCCGCAAACGAGGTCATCAACGATGTCAACTCTACCGGTGTGGCCCCCTATGTCAAGGCTGTGACCAGAGACATGAAGAAGTACATCAAAAACCAGTCCAAGCGACAGA
This sequence comes from Zygoascus sp. PK3305, assembly GCA_023628935.1. Taxonomy (NCBI): domain Eukaryota; kingdom Fungi; phylum Ascomycota; class Dipodascomycetes; order Dipodascales; family Trichomonascaceae; genus Zygoascus; species Zygoascus sp. PK3305. The sequence goes on from JAMAJS010000001.1 coordinate 2,654,272, forward strand.
TCCCTGTCGGATACTCGGCTGCCGATATTTCGCAGAACAGATGGCAGCAGATGGAATACTTCAACTGCGGTGATGATGATGAGACCATTGATATGTTCGGCATGAATGACTACTCCTGGTGCGGAGAGTCGTCCTTCACTGTCTCGGGCTACTCTCAAAATGTTGAAAACTATGGAAACTACTCCATCCCCATGTTTTTCTCTGAGTATGGTTGCAACAAGGTCACTCCCAGAAAGTTCACCGAGGTTGGCACCATTTACTCTGACAAGATGTCTGGTGTTTACTCTGGCGGCTTGGTGTACGAGTATTCTCAGGAGCCCAATAACTACGGCCTAGTTAAGGTCTCTACCGGCTCCGACTCTGTCGAGTACCTGACTGATTTTTATAATCTCAAGTACGCTCTTGGTAATGCTACTGATCCCTCTGGCGATGCTGGTGCTAGTACCTCTCGAAGCAAGGCCAACTGCCCCTCCTACGAGGAAGGTGTCTGGGAAGTCAAGGACAACACTATCCCTGACACCCCCTCTGGTGCTGAAGACTACTTCAAGAATGGTGCCGGTAAGCCTCTGGGATTCAATGCCCCCAGCACCCAGTGGTCCTCCAGCGATACCGGTAACTCATCTGATAGCAGCTCTTCTTCTTCTTCTTCAGGTTCCAGCTCCAGCAGCGCAGCTGCTTCTTCTGCCTCTGCTACTTCCTCCAAGTCCAAAGCTGGCTCTGGAGCTCTCGAGGCCCCTGCAGGTCTCAACACCCTTTACTCTTTGGTTCTCGGTGTGTTGGCCGCTGCCATTGCTCTGTAAATACTATACAGATCCCTCGATTCTCACCAAAAGCCTCTCTTCTATTCTTGCTAGGTATTAGTCATATATAGACCATTGGAATACATTTATACTATTTATCCATATGCTACAAGGAGAGCAAATAGGAGTTCAATTTTGGCCGCCCGCTCCTTTTGGGCTAAGTAATTTGCGGGGGAGGCTCTTCCGCTTTTTCAGACTGGGGTAAATGCTACACACGATAGAACAGGTGCGCGTCGGTGGTGCAATGAATGATCGATCTGTTTAATTTGCGGCTCAAAGAGACGGGGAGACGGCTGAAGAGTGTTGTGACTGCCACTTGTGTAGCAAGGTGTATATTCTGGCATGCCCACACTCACCCCCGAGCGAGCCACTCAATTTTGCGCACCTCTCTCCAAATTCCACTTCTTCTTTTTCTACGTTAGACCAACAGAAAAAAACTTTCTTACCGACAACGCACAAACATGTCTGCTGTTAACAAGATTCTCAACAAGGAGCCTTCTGAGCTCGAGCTCCAGATTGCTCAGGCTTTTGTCGACCTCCAGAGCACCTCTGCCGACCTCAAGGCTGACCTCCGACTTTTGCAGTTCAAGTCTGCCCGAGAAGTTGAGGTGTCCGGTGGAAAGAAGGCTATTGTCATCTTCGTCCCCGTTCCCTCTCTGCAGGCTTATCACAAGGTCCAGCAGCGATTGACCCGAGAGTTGGAGAAGAAGTTCTCTGACCGACATGTCATTTTCCTCGCTGAGCGACGAATCCTGCCCAAGCCCGGTCGACGATCCAGACAGACCCAGAAGCGACCACGATCCCGAACTCTGACTGCTGTCCACGATGCTCTTTTGGAGGACCTTGTTTTCCCCACTGAGATTGTTGGCAAGCGAGTTCGATACCAGGTTGGCGGTGCTAAGCTGCACAAGATTATCCTTGACAACAAGGACACCACCACCATTGACTACAAGCTGGACTCCTTCCAGACTGTCTACAACAAGCTCACTGGCAAGCAGGTTGTTTTTGAAATCCCCACTATCTCTGGTGATGTTTACTAAACGCTTTCTCACCCGACACGACGTACAAAATCCCCTCAAAAACGACAAACATGTTAAGACATGTTGCGACATGGTTTAATGTATTCATAATTATAAGGCAGTTCTTTGCAAGAAAAAAAATATAAAGGAGCATTTCTGATCTGATGGAGTTTCTCTTTCGGCTGTAAATTACAATATGTATACATGCGTAGGTTTTCCTTCCATCCAGCCAAACCTACCTTGAGCACATTGAGCATTTGTATCATTGCGCTGCAACTGCTATTTGCTAATAGGTGAAAATGCTGTTATCAGTTACAGAGTGAATCGCTCATTGTGGAAGTAGTTAAGGAGGGTGATAAACGCTTTGTGCTGGAACTATTTTAACGAGAGTATAAATGATTGATGCAGGCTCTACATGAATATAAATGATGTAAGTGAATGAAGTGGGGTAGACTATTGCAACGTGTAGGCAATCTGACCAGCAGGTTTTTCTAGGAAGAGCAAGTCGTCTCCACTTATGATATCTATAGGCGGGGTGATGGGCAGATTCTGGGCTGAAGAATCAACGCTCTTCCTTTTGGTGGCTTTGATAAGGCCAGGATGCTGAAGAGGAGGCTGCTGCGCAGGATGGCCCCAGGAGTTTCCATAGGGTCTGAAGGCATAAACTTCATCCTTATGAGGAGAGGGAGTCCTGGAGCCGTAATGGTTAATCTGGTCATCCAAGTCGGCCAAAACGCTCTTGTTCGGACTCCTACCAGGGGAATATCTTGTGGGGGACTGTCTTGGGGATGCCCGATGGTTTCTTCGCGGAGAAGTGGCTGGGGACAGGGGTACTGGCTTTGTAATGGCATCAACTGGAGAAGCTGCTGTACTTTTCTTTAGACCCTGGGTTTTAATTACCTGGGTGAATACTAGCCATGCAATTCCACCCAAGGTTCCCCAAATGAGCAAATAGCTGAGAAGAGTGCTGAGAGTGCTGAGACCCTGAGTCAGGGCATACTCAAGTGTGGGCTTGACCATCACCAGGGTGATACCCGAGCAGAGGCCGATGAAAAAGGAGGAAAGGTTCAGAAATCCAGCTTTGTGAGAAAGAGCTCCCAAAGTCTTGTTTTGAGATGCTGACATTGTGGTTACTTGCTCCGATGAGGATGGAGTAATGAGCGTAGCGGAGCAGCTGGTGTTGCCAGTATCAGTTGGTGGAAAAACACAGCCAGGGGGCACAACAGCACTGCTTGTAGGGGATGACGAGGGCGATGCTATTGAGCTGGGCCTCGGAGACGGGTGGGGAAAGCTAGCAGGCCCAGAGACAAGATAATTGGGCAGTGGTTTGGCCCTCCTGTGTTTGTTCGGGGGTTTGAGTTCTGGAATAGGAAGACTAATGAGCGACGGAGAGTCTGTTCGTCGGTGTCCAAGAACAACAGAGGCAACAGTGATAGGTGAAGAAGAAGAGGTCGGCGGCGAGGGATTTGCAGGAGAGGAGGAAAGACCCCTGATTCCCAGCCCCTCATGCGCTGTTTCACAGTCCGCAGCTGCGGACATGTCTGGTAAAAAGTAAATGAGTTGCGGTTGTTTATGTGTGTGTATCGATCCAGCAGCAGGTAAACAGTCCGGAAACTTAGATTTCGCAGCGAACCAGTCAGTCTGGTCAGCGGGTCTGGATGGGGCAAGCTACTGCACTCTTCCGGACGATCCGCCAGACCTGGTCTTTTTCTTACTCTGAAGAACCGTAAACCAGCTGGCCGACCCAGCAAAATGCTATGCAAGGGTTAGACTGGGTGGGACTCCAGAGGGTTTTGGCCAAATGCGCTTGGGAGCCTCGAGATATCCTATGGTTTCTTGTGCAAGAGCCAACAGCCGTGGAGCCTGCACGTTCAAGAATAACAAGCTGGTCAATGGGGGTGTGCGCACCAGAAGTTACTCGTAAGTGTCCAAGTCTCTTCGAAGTGTGTGCGCCTGCAAGTCAACCCACAATGCGGTCCGCCTGTATTATGAGGTGGAAGCTACGCAACCTGACATTCGGCCTGGCTATGTTGCGGCGATCAGCTATGTTGCGGATTTGTTTATATTTCCCGAAAGGGATCACGCGGCTGAACAGACCCGGCCAGCCTTCACACATAGAGTTTCAATTTTTTTTTTTTTGGTATTTGGAGGATGGTGGTTGGGACTTGGGAGAGCTCAAGTTTGTGACTGCGTACTGAGATATACCAGAGTGGGATAGCCGGGCCACTCACCTGAGCACCGAACACCTCCCACTTAATCTCCAACACAGACTTTTTTTCATCTTTTTTCAACGTCCATCACCAACAAAAAAGAGCGACATGTCCGACAAACTTTTTGATCTCACTCAGGAGGACTTGCAGCTCCTGCTTGCTGCTCAGGTTCACCTTGGCTCCAAGAACGTCCAGGTCCACAACGAGCCCTACGTTTACAAGACCCGACCTGACGGCATTAAGATTATCAACCTTGGCAAGACCTGGGAGAAGCTGCAGCTTGCTGCCCGAATCATCGCTGCCGTCCCCAACCCTGCTGACGTCTGCGCCATCTCTGCTCGAACCTACGGTCAGCGAGGTGTTCTGAAGTTTGCTGCTCACACTGGTGCTACGCCCATTGCTGGCCGATTCACTCCTGGTAACTTCACTAACTACATCACTCGATCCTTCAAGGAACCTCGATTGATTGTCGTTACCGACCCCCGAACCGACGCCCAGGCCATCAAGGAGTCTTCATATGTTAACATCCCCGTGATTGCCTTGGTTGACACCGACTCTCCCAGCGAGTACGTCGATGTTGCCATTCCCTGCAACAACAAGTCTAAGCACTCCATTGGTCTCATCTGGTGGTTGCTTGCCCGAGAGGTGCTCCGACTTAGAGGCTCCATTGCCGACCGAGAGCAGCCTTGGTCCGTCATGCCCGATTTGTACTTCTACCGAGACCCTGAGGAGGTTGAGGCTCCCGCTTTTGCTGAGACCGAGACCACTGAGGCTGAGGCCACTGTCACCGAGACCGCTGCTGTCGCTACCGGTGAGGAGTGGGAAGTCACCCCTGATGCCGGTGCTGGTGCTGCCGACTGGGCTGCTACTGACGACTGGGCTGCCGATGCTGCTCCTGCCACCACTGTTGCCTAAATGACCATCACTGCACAAAATTCCCAAAAAAGGTGTCTACATATAGTCATAAAATCTATCTATCGTAATGGAAATAATGATAAGTTTGTATGGGTGTATACACCCGGTTCGTTCAATAACTCAAGCTGCTTTGCAGGCCTCAGCTCTGTGGGGTTGTATGGCATGCTAATGTTTTAAAAAAAAATTCATTGTGGGAGCATGAAGGGGGAAAGTTTCTACAAGCACTGTGTGTATCTGGTGCATCTATGTAAATCCGGAGCCAAGGTATACACGAAGACAATGGAATACTCTGCGCTGCATGCATAATCCAATTCTCCACTCATCCATTTCTCCACTGTATCACCTCGAGGTGAAATAGTATATAATCTTTGTCTTCGGCCATGTCCCCTAAAACTCCTCTTCGCCCTGCTCACCTTCCTGTGGTATCTCAAAACCCTCCGCCGTAGAATATAATATCGTCTGGATCTCCCGAACCAGCTGTGTGAACTTGTCGCCTCCAGATTCTTCTGTTGACAGCTTTTCAATTCCTTCGGCCAGTTCATCACTTGCATTTTCCTTCTCCGCGCCATCCAGTTGATCGGTTGCTGCCTGGATGAGGATCTCTACTTCGCGCAACTTCTGGAAGTAAAAGTCCCGCTCAGACTCTATTATTTCGTTGGCCTCCAAAAGACCTTCATTCTCGGCTGTCAGCGTGCTAATCTGTTCATTCAGTTCTTTGACAGCCGATCGATTCGCGGCCACTGCTGCTGATGTCGCTGTGCCAGGAGCTAAAGATGCTCGAGGAGCCACAGATTGTCGCCCAGCAACACGTGAACCCCCGGAAACAGAGCGAGACGAAGATGCAGACGATGGCGCTCGACCTCCTGCCGCTCCTGCAGGCTTAGTAGGAGGGCCCTGGCCCTTTCGGCGAGCAACAGGATCGTAGGGAGTGCCATCGTAGTGGGCATCCCAGAACCTTCTGGTCCACTGCAGAAACTCCAAATTGTCCTGCAGGCGGCATTTGGCCATCTTCTCGGATTCTAGCGGTCTGTCAATCTTGTGCTTTGTGAAAATTCCCTGGAGAACCTTGTAGTTGTTGAGATACTGGTACTCGGCTGAGACGTCGAACCGCACCTTGGACATGGGCACGTCTCTGAAAATCGAGTCATAGATCTGGCAGTAGATTGCGCCTGTTCCGCACTGCTCGACTTTGGTGATATCGAGTAGTAGCAGCTCGTTGATCCAGGCAACGAGTTCCTGTCGTGATTCAGCCATGAGGTTTGTTTACTTTGGAAACACCAAGTTTGCGCACAAATTTCAACGCACTGCGTGGGTGCCTCACCACAGCTACACATTTATGAGCATTGCATTTAAGGTTCATATAAAGCGACCATGGGCATGAGGCTGCAGACAGTACGACCGGAGCGGAAAAGTGTCAAAATAAGCGAGCCAAGTCTATTAAAAAAAATTTCAATGAATAAAAAATGGTCTATTGAACTCAAGTATAATCTCCTCCATTCATGATGATATGCTACTCTCCTCAGCCTTTGCTTTCGCGATACTTGACAATATTATACAGCACCATAGTGATTAAAGTGGTGACCAGCCCAATGAAGTTCACCAGGCTCATCGAGTCGTCGAAAAACACCAGCCCAATGGTGATGGTCACTATCTCCTTGAAAATTCCTGCAATGGATAGCGTCAGCACCGAGGTACTGGCTAATAGCAGAAACTCTGCTATGGTCATGCAGAATGCTAGAAACCCGGGAAACGCAATCAGTAGGCTGCCTCCCAAGACTCCTCTGGCTTTCCACAGATCAGCAGCCAGAAACGACGACAGGCCCTCTAGAAACATAGCAATGCACAAAAGAAACCCAGCCATCAGCGGCGACAACAGCAAAATCGTCTCCACAGGGTTATGTTTATGAGCTGGCTTGGGTTCCTTGATTCCAGATTGGATCAGCTTCTCTGCCATACGGGTGGAGTTGGGTCGCAAAAGTATGCGAGTCAGGCTCCATCGCAGCCCAGAAAAACAGGCACTGATGAGAACCAGGAAAAAGCCAATTGTCTCAAACGTGGCTTCGCCGGCAACCATGAGTAAGACGCCAAACGTCATGCTAAGGACCACCAGAATCAGACTGGCGGATGGTCTTTCAAGACCAAACAGAATGCCAAACAGCAACACAAACACAAGTGAGCTGGACTTGACCATTGTATAGAAACTCAGCGTGACTTTCCTAATGGCCAGGTTACCCATACCAATGTCGCCGCTGGATGCCAGCGCGCAGGGGCCCACTGTCTCTATGTAGTTGTCGGCCGCGAACAAATGCCCAATTCCATTGGAAATGCCCAGCCAATGCGAAAAATTGGTAATGGTCACAAATGCCAACAGTCCCTGCACCAGCTGGTGACCACATGTTGTGAACAGCGGGAACCGGAAGTTGAGATGGTCGGCACTGAACATCCATTTGTTGTATACCGAGATGGAGATGGAAAACAAGTACCACAGAGAGATCCAAAGGGCAGACAAGGCTGCAGCCTGCCAGGTGAAGGATTCCTCCAGATCGTCGTCATATCGGACCTTGCTCTTTTTGTTTTTTTCATATGCATTTCCGTACGCCTCAATGTCCGTGCGCCCTCCTGCTGGATACGGCGTACTATTCATTGGGGCGCGTGTCGAACAGTCGTGAAGAATAAGAAGAAGAAGAAGAAGGGCACGGTGAGCCAGATTGGTGGTTGGAGTGGAGTACCCTAATCAGCAGCGAAGGGGTACCCACCACCGGCGCGGCGGGCTTCAAACCATTGTAATGGCAGTAAATCCACCAGGGAAGCTCCGTCAGACCCAGCGACCACCGGTGCAAGCAAGAAGCGAAGCCAGGGGCTGCAATGCCAAGCTAGAGTAGATGGCAGGTGGGTTTACTGGCAAGTAGGCAAACAGGCTGGAACTTCTAGGATTTTCACAACTCCATTTTTGTCTCTCTCTCTGTCTGTCCAAGAGGGTGAAGAGACGACCATGAGTACCGAGTCTCCAGGGCCGGCTGGCTACCTTGCAGCAGGGTGAGGTGAGGCTGGCTAGTGCGTTTTTACGATCAGACCCACCTAACAAAGAAATCCGCCCAGACCAAGCCAAACTCGGAAGGTAGGTAGGCAGCCAAAGATTGTCGGGGCTGCTTGTGGCAGCTTTACCTTTTGCTCTGCCTTGCTTTCCTTGCTTCACATCTTCCGGTTCGATAATGTCTGGTCCATTCTCTTATATCCGTCTGCTGCTGGGTAGCTGGCCGGTTGTGCGGAATGACGGGGTCGTAATTTCATTTCATGCCCTTACTGGCTGCTTACCTACGCATATACTGCCACTTGCGGTACGGGAAATCTGATAGCGATAGCGAGTGGCCCGATATGCGCGCACGCAAGCACGCACCCACGCACACTGAAACCGCACAGTACCCAGACAGATTCGGCTCCGCCAGCGTTCCCCCCCCCCCGCTAACCTTATCAAATGCACATGCTGCACATGCTGCGTACCCAACCGCAACACTCTGCGGATGTGTTTTGCTGTTATGTGTTGTACCCTCTATTGGCTACGTTGGGCCCATCCATGCATGCTATGGGCAGACAAACTCGAAGCTGGGGCTTGCTGCTTTGTCCCTCGGGTATCCAGCCAGGCCGACGGCTCCCAACCAATATTAAACACGCTTTGGGGAGCTGCTGATAAAAAAAATTTCTGGTCTGGGGCTTAATCTACAACAAAATGGCATTGAAAAATGCCATAGCAATCCTGCCAACAGTTGTACTGAGCCAGGGCCCCGCGGCTGCATAATCAGCGGCCAAGTAGCAGATACCGGTCAGAATAAACCAGGGGCGATGTCTGGTGCCTTTGAATCGAGCCATGCCGTCCAGATGGCTTTTAGCTTTGCCAGACCTTTTTTTCTCTTGCTTCCTTATGCACTTTCCTGTTTTGTAGATACCCCGACTCAACTTTTTTTTTTTTGGCAACCGACTCAAAATTTTTTATTTCTGGCGCAAATCACCAAATCTCCCACTCAACTCTTCAAAATATTTTTTTTTTTCTCCATACAACAACGCACACTAGTTGGAACAGCTCATCAAGTCCCCGTTGGAAGCCAGCCACTGTGCAAAGTAACACCCGCGCCTAGTAATAACCCCTTGATCAAGAGAGTCTCATGCAGTTAGCTCGAGGAGATGACCATCGGGTTCAAAGCCCCTCGAAACACAGGCACAAATCGCCCAGTGCGGAAACGGTGTCGCCAGGACCTCCCCCGGTGATTCCCTCGCTCACCAGGCAGTTTGTAGCCAGGCGCATTTCTGAGGGCGAAACAGGTCGGCTCAAAGAGGAGCTCAAGTGCCAGGCCTGCGGAAAAGGCTACAAGCACATATCCTCTCTGGCCAAGCATTTATGGGAACATACGCCAGAGTGGAACATGACATCGCGGCTCCTCATCTCCAAGCACCAGCAGGTCCAGCTACTGGAAGCCGCCTCGGTACTGGTATCGCTCAACGAGGAAGACGAAATCAATGTAAATAACCCTTCTTCAGAGACCCCCGAGGCGCAGGATGAGCCCGTGGCAGACATACAAATCACCGCTGCATCCCCCGATCTGCCTCTCAAGCTCGAGACTCCTGCAGGGCCCCCAGACACCCCGGGCTCTGACAAGGCTCTGCAGCCTGACGGCAAGGTCCACCACCATCATTACGAGTACCACGACTCCCCCGCTACTGACTCAAACTATAGCGACTCTAAGCTACTGACCCCGGGCGCTTCCGACACATCTTCACCCTCTCCCCCGCCAACCACCCTGGCCAACCCCACCACCGGTGGAAGTAGCTCCTCACTGGTTCACCATCACCACCACCACCACCACCATCATCACCATCACCACCACTCGCATTCGATTTCGCATCATGAAAAGGGCGGCCCGCAGATACCTGTGACGCCTGGCGGAGTCTCAAAATCTTCTCACCAATATACCCGACGTTCGTCCTTGTCCTATAATCCGCCTTCCTCTGCCAACCGTCGCCTGTCGTCTTCTCTGGCTTCTAAGTCGGCCATAACCGATTACCTGCTCGAGGTGGGTGGATCCACTCCTACCATAACCTCCTCTGTGCCAACTGGTTCCATCGGCACTCTGGTCGGAGGCGGTGATGAGTATGATGCCCTGCCGTCGCCTTACTCTCGTGCTCGCCGATTGTCCAACATTCGTGCTCCGCGCATGCCTCTCAAGCTGTCTGGAAATACTCATGACAGTTCGTCCAGCCCCCAGAGTATGGATGACGACTATGCCGACGACGAGGACAACAACAAGCACGATGAATCGGTATTTGGCGACATGGATGACTAAAGAGATATAAAACAAAAAAGGGACGTAAGAAGGCTGGAAAACGGCCCAAACATGTGTTCTCAAATAGTACATAATTCTTACACACAAATGGTATTTATTGGACGGTATTTACAGTTGAAAATATATATTTATACATTGCCACAAGAATGGCAAAGACTCAACACACACTACTTACAGTGTTGCAGCTGACGCTCCATCGTCTTTCTTGGAGCCTTCCAGCTCATCAGACAGATACTTGTCAAATGCATCGTTTCGCTCAGGAAACGGACGAGGGCCCAGCAGTCGAATCATGTCTTGTCGAGTGATAACCTCCTTGCTAAGTAGTTCCTCAGCAACAATGGCAACTTCAGCCTTCTTCTCGGATAGCAGCTGTGTACATCGCTCATGGGCTTCCTTGACAATACGTCGCACCTCCTGGTCAATAACCTTACCTGTCTCCTCAGAGTAGGGCTTGGTGACCGTACCTTCGGCTCGTGACAGTGTCACTTGACCAATAGTAGGGGACATACCGTACTTGGTGACCATAGAGGTGGCCATTTGAGTGACTTTGAAAAAGTCATCACTGCCACCCACAGTAACGTTGGCAAAGTTGATCTCCTCAGAAACACGACCACCAAGAGTCATGGCCATGCGGTCCTTGAACTGTTCCTCAGTGACCAAGTACTGGTCAGGAGGAAGATACTGTGCATAACCTAGAGTAGATGCGCCGTGGGGGATGATTGATACTTTCACAAGAGGGTCGGCATATTTCAAAAACCACCCACAAATAGCATGACCAGCCTCGTGGTATGCAACTATTCGTCGCTTCTCAGGCTTCAGAACTCGTGACTTCTTAGCAAGACCAGCAATAACTCGGTCAATTGCCTGCTCAAAATGCTCCATTTTGATCATCTCGCAATCTCCTCGAGCAGCAACAAGGGCCGCCTCATTGCAGCAGTTGGCAATATCTGCTCCAGCAAAACCAGGAGTCATTGCTGCAAGCTTACCAGACAGTTGACTGATACTGTGATCGTACTTAATCTTCTTCAAGTGGACTTCAAAAATAGCTTTCCTGCCCTCAATTGTAGGAAGATCAATGTGAATGTGACGATCAAATCTACCGGGTCGCAACAGAGCCTTGTCGAGAACATCGGGCCTATTAGTACCAGCCAGAACAACAACGTGCTGATTGGAATCGAAGCCATCCATCTCAACAAGCAGCTGGTTCAAAGTAGCCTCTCGCTCATCGTTGGATCCTCGGAAGGAACTCTTTCCTCGAGCCTTACCAATAGCATCAATTTCATCAATGAAAATGATACTGGGGGCAACTTCCTTAGCTTTCTTGAACAAATCTCGGACTCGGCTAGCACCGACACCGCTGAACATCTCAATAAACTCAGAGCCACTCACAGAGAAAAATGGAACACCAGCCTCACCAGCAGTAGCCTTGGCTATCAAAGTCTTACCGGTACCAGGAGCACCAGACAGGACAGCACCTCGAGGAATCTTGGCTCCCAGCTCTTCATACTTCTGGGGATCCTTCAAGAACTGAACAAATTCCATAATTTCCTGCTTTGCCTCATTCATTCCGGCCACATCGTCGAACTTGATCTTAACATCGGTCATGGCGTTGAACAGCTTGGCTCGAGACTGACCCATTCCGAAGATGCCTCCAGGGCCGTCCTTGGAGTTTGCAACTCCACTGGCTCTACGGGCCATCCAAAACAGAAATCCAAGCAATAACAGAGTAGGAAGAAGCGAAATGATGCTTGACATCAGCTTGCCTTCCTCGACAAAGGTGACTGGGATTCGATCCTGGTGTCGGACGCCCAAAGCATTCTGAGCCTCCTCCAGCCGTCGCTCAAAAGAGTCAACCGATCCGATAGAAAAGTAGATTTCCTCTCCAGACGTAGTGGTGGCTGCTACAGCCTGCCGATTGATGACACGCAGAGACTTGACAAGGCCTCGGTCCAGGTACTGGGCCTTGAACTCCTGCCAGGTGACTTCTCTAGCCGAGCCACCCATTCCCATCAGGCTGAAAACTAGCGAACCTGCAAGAACAAGCAGAATCAGTTCATTAAATCCGAAGGGGATTTTGAACTCCTTAATTTCGATCTTAGGACCGCTGCTATTGGGGCCGTCCGTGCCGTTGCCCTTGCCTCCGGATTTCGACCGGTTTGACTCTTCTCCTGCAGACTTTTCGTCTTTTGACTCGGTCTCCTTCTCGGACTGCCTGTGCTTGCTTTCCTCACCCTGCTCTTTTAGGCGTTCCCGCATCTTGTCTTCGATCTGCTGCCGTCTGATTCGCCGCCGGCCACCCAGCATCGTCCAGCCAGACGTCTGGAAGGAACGGTACGGCGCCAGAATCGCACGAGGCATCAATTTGGAGCCGAGAAGGCTATTATGAGCCAGCAAACGGTTGACGTCAACTGCCTTGCTACGCAGCAGTGGCCGCGCAAAAGCGCCTGCTCTCGTGGTGATCATGGTTGTGAAGTGGTGAAGAAGTCCCATCATTCGTTTTTAGCTTGTAAGAGGGCGCTGTCAGTCACCACACAAATGTACTGGTTGATAGGACATGCACGTTGCGACAAGAAGCAGACCTTCCATTTCAACTACAACTTGGCCTCTTTGTCTAAGCTTCCATTAAGACTATTAGGTGTGAAATATATCTACAATAAATTAAGAAAACAAGCTAGATCCAGCAAGCAACAGAAAAAAACAACCGGACCTCGACAGACTGACTGCTTACATCATCCACGAGGTAGGCTCCATTTCCATGTTGAAAAGGTATGACGAAAACTGGTACAGACCAGGCACCGTCTGGGGATCATTAAGAACACTATTGCTGATACCCTCATAAGAGTTCATTATGTCACTTAGGGATGCCTGATCGTCATAGATCTGACCGCCATTGCTCATATCGGGAGAGATGTCTGTGCTGAAGCTGGTTGATCCATTGTCCAGAGAATGCACCATGGCACCATTCTGTCCCGGAGTCGACAACGTCGCTGGGGAGGTATCAGAAGAAAAATGTGCCGAGTCACTTGGAGTATTTCCTCTCTTTCGCTTGTTTTTCTTTCTTTTTTCATTTTTGAGGGGAGGGGGGGATTGGACTGCTCTCTCAGCAATGCGGGCAAGAGCCTCCCACAAAGTTCGCAGAGTGCTAACAGCCGGGTGTGAATCATTAGAAAACACTTCACACATGCGATACATAATCTGAACATCTTCAGGGGCCTCGCTGTTCCGAGGGTTTGCCAGGATATTGATAAATATTGTGATTAGGGCATTAGAAGCATAGAGTGAAGGGCCCCATGTGAAGTGTTTCGCCCAAAAGTGGAATCGTAACACGAGCTGGATGGTTCGACGGGAAGAATCAAGAGAAACTTTGCCAGCTCGCGTCACCGTTTTGGAATCCCACACACGAGCACCCAAAGGTGAGTTGTGGGCTGATCCAGTGGCAGTGGCGGATTCGGCTCCAGAATTAGCGACACTGCCATTTTTCTCCACCTGTTGCTTTCTTCGCTCAGCTACTTTGGCCGCTACCTCGCGCTTGCGATGAAAAGTAAAACGATTGACATCAATAAGGGCCTGGTAGTAACAGCAGTTTAGGTATATCATGGCCATGGTCTGAAACACGGACTCGTCATGGGCATCAATGGTAGAGACATACTTCAACAGCTCATCATCGTTCACTAGCATATTATTTGGATTATCACCGGGACGGACCGATTCGGGCAAC